>LR736869.1:6580162-6630498 GCA_902654985.2 Oryctes borbonicus | reverse complement strand
GGGGTCGTTCTTGGGCCCGGACCTCAGGGGTCGTTCTTGGGCCCGGACCTCGGGGGTCGTTCTTGGGCCCGGACCTCAGGGGTCGTTCTTGGGCCCGGACCTCAGGGGTCGTTCTTGGGTCCGGACCTATTATAAAGTAGTTGCAGTTTTATGAGCAATCACGTTGAAGGGATAGTGTTGAACCTTCCCAGAGTGGTTGATGATTTTACTGGATGGGGCGATAGCTCAGCATTAATGAGGCAAAATGCGTCGCTGTTTGTTTTATCAAAAAGTATTAATGGGACTCATCTTTTGTGGTTGTAGACACTTGATCAGTTGAGATCTTGGAAGAATAGTCTTGGAATGAAAATCTATCCGAGACAAGAATAAGCCATTTCTTTTGATTTAGATCTGAAGCCCAATCTTCAACTTTATCAATTCTGACCTATGAGGCGCTGGCTTCAGCGATTGGAATCCTTCCAAAATTCCGGAATAAGGGAGAATATTGGCATTTCCAGCCCGATCGAGTAACTTAGGAAGGCGGAAGTACCACAGGATCACTCACCACCGAAAGATAAATTATAACGATCGAAGACGTCGTTGACCTGGTATTGGAAAAAAAAGAAACCTAGCAGCGCGCAGAAGCTGTCTACGTGTAAAGAAGCTTACAGAGCCCGGTCTAGTTCCAGTATGAAGATGTACAGCAGGTATAAAGTCCAGCTCTGAGGATGATTGTCAGCGCTTCATGGTTCGTAAGATGCCCGACTAAGGCATCATCAGTTTGATAGGGTACCGCAGGGAGGTGTCCAATAAAAGTGGGGATACGCGCTTATTAGGGGGATCCTGCACCGCGTGAAAATTATGACGTCGTTGACCTGATGTTGGAACATTCTAATGTAGAAAAAAAACAAATACCTTCTCATGTTGATAATAGAAGCTTAAAAAGCTTAGCAGCTCGGAGAAGGAGCTTACAGGCCCAGTCCAGCTCCAGTATGAAGGTCCTAGTAAATGTGACATGTTGGTTGTAGCGATTAGACCCATGGTTCCTAAGAAATGCTCGAATAAAAGAGGATATCAGCATCCCCAGCTTGATCGAGTAACTCAGGTAGGCGAATGAAAAAACATGGATTCGCAGAAGTACTTCTGAAAACCTGATTATTAGGGTCACTGTCGAGTTACAGGGTAGTCCATCGCTGAAAATTAAATTATAACAATTCGAGACATCGAGATAATGCAATAAACTAAATTCCTACTCGTGTTGTTTACGGAAGTCTGAAAATGCTACCAGTATGGAGAAGCTGCTTACATGTGATTAAGTCTCAAGTACGAAGCTGGGCAGAAATAACTCAATCGACTATAAATATTTTATTTAAATTAAAAATTATGTACAACAATTTAATCATATATAAGTTCCTCAAATCGTAATAATATTCACAAGTGTATAAGTAAAAATTGGCGGGAATCTGTATTTTTTTTTTTTTCTTTATCCAAAAGGCTATAACCTATACATATACGTACAATAAAAAGTAAGAAATAAGAGGATCTCCTCGCTCTATTGAAGTCGAATGATGATTTCACATCAGACATTTGTTCCGGAGCTTAAATATTACGATGTACAATAATTTTCAATAACGTATGCGACTATGCAGTATATCAATAGTTTAAAAATTGTAAAAATATGGACATTTAAACAACGTAACATGTTATATGTATAAACTCTAGCTCGCTACAGCAATGTTGAAATGCGATTAAAACCATATCGTACTAGATTATGTATTATGATGACTTTACCAAAGGCGGAAATAATCTCCTACTATATACAATGTTATTATTATAAAGTTAAAATAACAAAATATATGTCATAATTTGAATAAAAATTTACATATAACAAACACAACAATATTCAAGATTCATATTATCGTATTGTAGTATCATATCGTATATTATGTATATATATATATATAATATTTATAGTTTTGTTTATTTAAAAAGGCAGATAATCTTAAAATATAATGGACAGAATGTTTCCGTTTTCTTAAATTTCTTTCACTTTTATAATCCTCGAAAAATATATACGTGTTTGCTGTAAAATCGTTTAGTCAACACCTGCGAAACCTTGCGAACCTTCAATTGCCTTTATTAGCTTCTCTCTCAATTGTTGGTAGCTTTCGTACGGTGGTAAATCTAATCTATTGAAGCTGTAAAAATAACAAAGGTTATTATAAGACACCTGCGGGTACAGGCTCGAAAAATTGTATGTCTTTGCGAAGGGAGATCTTTCAAAGCAGTTTTTTTTTGTATTATACAGTCTTAGTGGACATCGTAAAAAACTATATTAAAATCTGAGGGTGTTCTCATAGATTCGTAGCTATCCAAAGTTTATCCATATTTTTTTAAACGAAACAAAAAAGTCCATGTTCTCATTTTAAACACCCTGTATGTATAACCAAATAAAAAGGTTCGATAACATTAACCGACTTCAACTATTTTGTTATAACCTACCACGTATGAGCTCTGGGATAATTGTAGATGGTTCCCCATTTCTCGATAGTGAACAGTTGAGGTCCGTTGCTTCCGTAGAGCTCTTTAAATCCGTTCATGGGCACCCTCGACGTTCCCGTCACGAACTGCAGCAACCTGGCCCGCATCTCGTTGGGGAAGGACAGCACCACCCTCCAGAACCACTGCACCACGATGTGATTAGAATGATAGTCGCCCTTGTACATGGTATTTTGCTTCCAGTCTTTTACATCAATGTTCTGAATGCCGCACATCAGCAGCTCGAGCTCGTTTTCGTCGAATAACTTGATCACACCCAGAGGTACCAGCTCGCTGAATCCGTTCAGGAACGCGTCCATTTGGTTCTGAACGCGGCTAACGAATCGCCATCTTATAACACAGCTGGAAACGAAAAATACGAAATTAGATGAAGGCAAACCTCCAAATATGGAGTTGGTAAATCTCGAAAAGCACAAGATCAAGTACGTCCCCTACTCACTCTATATATTCATCCTTATTAGAATTATCTACTGGAATATTTGCACCGCTTGGCTTCAACTCGACCACAGAGGTTTGACCAAATGAATCCTCATCGACGGAGAAGGTTAGGTCTAGACCAGCTGGATCGTTTTCCTTAATCCACATTAGCGACTTGTAATATTCACTATCGACAGATTCCATATCCTTTAAGTCTATTTGTTTATTAAGCATCATCTTGTAAAATGGTCGGATGAAAAATGCTGAAAGAAAACAAAGCAAATAACCGAAAAATATGGAAACAGGTTGTAGAACTTACCATCTAAGAGTTTTCCGTGGTACACAGCCATGCCAGCTGTTCTTCCGATGAACTTGAAGTAGTTCAAATGTTCTTCGTTGCACATCCCGGAGAATGGGTTTATTTGCAGAGTATAGTTGTCCCTGCGAATAAATAAGATTCCTCGTTAAAATTTAAATCTGTAGTATTAATTTTTAGGGGAATTTCGCAGAGTGTGAGTGTATCGAAGGATGGAGTTTCAGAAATGACGAAGAGTTATAAATTTAAATTATTGCAAACGTTAAGTCCTGGTGATGGAGAAAGAAGACTCCGATTTTGATTAACTGGTATTTGGGGCAAGTGAGCGTAAATCCAAATTTCAAGAATATTATTTTGTGGAGAGATGAAACGAAATGTTTAACAGAAATTTCTCTCGGAACATCCCCTTCTTGCTAATTTAACCCATCTCTTTACCTTTTATTATTGTATTTGATAAATACAATAATTATCCATGTAGTCCCTACGAATTCTAACCACACTATATAGGCTGTTCTATTTAAATTAACGAAGTTGACAACTACTTCCGGTACAACCGGAAGATTGAATTGAATTGAATTGAAAATATTTTAGTACCAGATTTAATACATCGATCGTTACAGTGCCTTGCGAGACATCCTGTATAATCATTAAGACTCGTACTTACATCGCCGAATATTCGAATAAACCATAGTACGGATTGAACATCTCCTTCGACAACAAAAAGAACCACTCCCTCGCCAAGCCGCCGTAATCCAATCCAACTTCAGCTTCGAACTCCACCCACAATTTCGTCTTTAGATTGTCCACTCTCGTGACTGAGCTAATGACCCGATAGGAGTCTTCTAGGATATGCGATCTTCTGACTTTAATCTCAAATTTAGTCGGGACATTACTCTGAAAAATTAAGCGGATATAAGATCAGGGGTGGGGGAAAGATCCGATGTTCTCTTACAGGTTTCTTAAGTTGCTGCTTCATGTATTCGTATTTTTGTTTATAATCTCTAGAGTATGGAATCGCAGGGCCGGCTATAGATGGGTTGGATAATCTCGGATCTTCCCATTGGGTGGATCTTGTATCTGGGGGCGTGGAAATAGTTTAAATTAAAAATTGCCATGTACCAGGTATCGTGGAAAGAAATAAACGGAATACAAAGTACAAATTACATAATGAACCGACCGGATGACGTCACGTAAAGTTTCGTATTGTTTTATATTCAATACGTTTAATTAAAAAATAAACATAAACTAAACTCTAATATTGAATTTAGCTCGATTCTATCACTACTTACTATGATCGATAAAGAAGATGCGACCATCCGAATGAACCCTTTCTTCCCAACCTTCAGGTAAAGGCCCTAGATCATCATCGGGTTTCCGATTTATCATTGTAGTAGTAAGTTGATTCGGCATCGGACTAGCTCTACCCGTTCTAGGATCCACCCACGAGGTCGTCCTTTCGTTATGGTCGATGAAGAAGATCCTACCATTGGGCGCCACTTGTATCGACCAACCTGGAGGTAAACCATCCGTTTGCAAGCTAGGATTGAGGCTATTGGATGAGGCGGAGTCGCGTCTCGAAGTATTGGTAGAACTGTCGGTGGTATCATCAGTCTGAAACAAGAGAAAAAAATACACGATTTTCGTAAAAAAATCTAATCAAGCGGAGTTTCTTTCTTTTGCCGTCCGGAAAGGTATATTTGGAGGGGATTTGTTAAAAAGTAGGCGTGGTCGTGGTATTCTCAATGAATTAGGTCTAAATATGTGACGTATTCGACATATTTTAATATAACCTAAAAAGCATTTTTTAACGGAAATATGTAGGAAATAGGGTTAAAGGAGCACGATTAATAAAATGTTCACGGTCAAAGCAGGGAGTATGACGTCACAATAGACCTCTCGCTTAAAAACATGCATGCACAGATATTAATTTTTTTTTATTATTTAAATATTTATGAACGATATAGTCATTTGTTATGTATTATTTTAGCTATTAAAAATTTTTTTTTTAATTGTAATTAAATGTTAAAATGAGGTTCATTGTGACGTCAATTCTTCGACAGTATTAAATTTATTATCCGTGAAACCAGAGCGTAAAACTTAACATAAAAATTAACTCAGAGCAAGACGTCCAAGGTACATAGCTAAGGTCTACACGTATGTACAGGCTGTGCCAAATTTCTAGGGCCCTGTCCCCTATTACTAGGTTTGGCTTGATACTGCAAAGCCTACCTAAATATTTTTAGTAAAAAAACAGGTTATTCAATGCAAAAAGAAGAAGAAAACTCGTAACCTACAGCTCAACTCTAGCCGAGAGTTAACTCGAAGGAAGTATCCGCGAATTATTGTGTTAAAAAGAGAAGGGCACATGGGACAGACAACATTGTCTTCGAATCCGTGCAATTTTAGCATCCTCGTCCCGTGTTGATAGCGTTATCCGTTAGATGGCGCCCGATTAGCTTTATTTCCTATAACGCTAACATGGCGGCTGCGCAATAAGTCATAAAGTTGTGTGGTGAATTTGGAACAGTCTGTGCAGTTGTACTTAAGATTATCTTTATATTTAGCAGTAACATTAATAACTTGGGAGAAATTCTGCACAAAAAATAAAAGAACTCATATTTAAACAAAACAAATAACAAAAACAAAGCATCAATACAAATTAAGCCTTCCGCTTCCACAAGAACAAAACAAAAACGAACCGAATTAATCTAAAAAAAAAAAAAAGAAGCGAACACAACACACACGAACGTGAAACAAACGATACAGAGCGATGATGAACAAACCTCGGTCTCGTCAAACTCGTCATTCGAATATTTCCTAGCGCGGACGACGGAGCTCTCTATCGGCAGGCGATTCCTCGGCAGCACATGCTCGTAGTCGCTCGAACCTAACGAATTGCGAGCACTGCCGAAGTCGCTCTCGCCGGACGCGTTATAATCTGAATCGTTTCTGAGCGAGTTCTCCTCGGACAGCGCGCTTAACCGATTATTGTTACTCAAGCGAACGCTGTGCAATCGCTGAACAATCAGATCGGCGTCCAGCGCTTCGTCGCCAACGATTAGTTCGCTGCGGTCGCCGCTAGAAGACGTCGTAAGTTCGAAACGGTCGTTCTCGTCGATTTCGGACGTTTCTACGATGACGGGACTAATGGTGGTAGAAGTTCGAGGAGGAGGAGGAAGAGTGACTGTTGTTGTTGTTGTTTTCGAAGCTGTTGTGGTGGCAGTATTGGTAGCCGTGCCCTAAGCAGCATGCAAAACAAAATTCACCATGCAAATGGAAGGCTATGACGATTTTCTTTGTTTTTCAAATCGCGTTAGTGCACAAACTTCTTTAGTTATGTAAAGGTAAAATGTCTAAACGTAAATTAGGCAACATAGAAGTGATTTCGATCATTTAAAGATATGAAAAAGAGGTTATTATAGCGAAATCGTAGTCAAAAAAAATCTTTCCTTTGTGAATATACCCTTACCTGCGTTGCGTTCGTGTTGTTAGCTTCATTATCGTCATCAACGCTAATGTGAAACCGTCTCTCGAATTCGACGGCTTGTTCCAAGACACGTTGTTCTTGCAGCTGGTTATCGACGTTATTCCTTGAATTGGAAGAAATTCATTTCAGTGAATAATACGAAAAATATCTGCATGCCATAAAAACAAAATTTAGAGTCAATTATTTCATTGATTCGAGTAAAACCGGCGCTACACGATTTCCCACGAATTCCCAACTGATTAAACCTCCTAGCAAACAGTAATTGTTCCGCTCCATTCCGGAACGAATAGTCCCCAGTCATAGTGCAGTAACAGCCCTGCGGATGTCTCATAAGTGCGAGGACGAAACGTCGGCAAAAGCTTGTTGACGACCGCGAAAGCCTACGTAAAAGATTCTAGTAGACTGCCACACCATGCCGCAGAAACATTTGCACCAAACTAACTATCGAACTTGTTGATTCAAACCTTCTGCTCAATATTCGACGCATCGTGTAGCGTCGGCTAAATTCGCCGCCGACTCCGATTCCAATTAATGTTACTAATACTTATATAACTCACGTTAGTGTCGGTCTTTCCCATTGCGTAGTTCTAGCTACGTGATTGACGTAGTAAGTACGACCATTGGCGTCCTGCCGTTCTTCCCAACCTTGCGGTAGATCCGGGTTAGATTCAGTGGAGGTATTGAAGAAATTTACTTGCTAAAAAATAAAGGAAATTAAATATCGTTAGTTGATTCACTAATGATGTTTTTTGTCGAAATATTATTTAATTGTGGCGGACAAATTGGAAGAATTGCCGCCTGACCTGGCTAGCCCCCACTTCTTTTTATTCCCCAATAGACTAAACTAGCCAATGGCAAATTTCCTTTTTTCGCGTACATTATCTATAAGTAATCGGCACTTACCGTTGTAGGTTCATCGTTGGCCACGATCTGCCAATCCCCGTCCGTCCTTTCCTCGGTGGTGGGCGTGTTGTTTCGCAGGTAGGCGTGGTAAATCTCCAGATAACCTCGAACTCTCGATCGCGCGCTGTAATCACTACATACAATACCGCAGGTACTTGTCAACATGCAAGACTCAAAGCAGGTATAGAAGAAAATAGCGCCAGTACACATTTAAATAAATTTCGTACAGATTAATTTACTTTTAATACATTGAACTACGCTACAATTAAAGGAATAGTAACGAGAGCGATCGCACAGACATGTAGAATTCAAAGTTAAGCGGGAGAATTTTAAATTTTGGATTTAACAGCTTTTTATTAATATAGCATTAATGACTTACTGGAATTTTTACCGACTTCTATGAATTTATGTAATTGTGCAGGATGAGCCGGTTTCGCAGGCTTAGAAGATTTTACCCTTGAAATGGTTTAAAATTATATTGAAATCTACAGGCTGATCTTGAATGATGAATTAACCAAAAAATATAATGCTAAGATAGCTTAGCTTCCTCATGCGCTACCAGCGGCGCCATCTCGTGTTAAGCAGTCAGAGAACTGCTCGAGGGATGGTTTGGGGAACAGTACCCGGTTTATGTCGCTGCTTTCTGAACGGCAGACAGGCGTTTCTTTGGCACTAGAGGGCGCCAAGAAATGTCGAGTTTGTCGTTTTGAAAGTTGTGGCATTAACTGTGAGGTAACAGCGATAGAAGGTAAAGATAAAAAATTACTCTCGAAACCACGCTGATGACGCCGGGTAGGCAGAAACATGTCCGTGTGTTAGTGTATTTTTCTCTCTCCTTTTGTTGCGTTTGCCGTGAATTATTCCATTAATACCATGAGGAAGCTAAGCTATCTTAGCATTATTTTTTTTTGGTTATTGTTTCTAGGCATTTTCTGATGTGTTCTGTTTTGATGAATTATTTAAAATTCTTCATTCTTTGAGGTATGCCAGATACGTTGTTTGAATAAAACTCTTATTTCATTATCTGTGATATAAATGAGAAAACAAAGCAATTTTGAAAAATGAATAAACAAATTCCGAAACGTAATGGAACAACCGTTTTACTTAAACAACACCTAAAGTAAAAAAATAATAATGACGTATTGCTATCCTAAACCTAAGCTTTTTTTTAAGCTCACATTAAAGGAAAAGTTGTCTCTTTCCAAAAAATATTTGAAGAGCTATGTGCTTGTGAGGCATCCTGACAAGTAGACGTAAGAGCGAATGACGTGGGGAAAAAAACGGAGGTATATAGCGAAAGTTCAGCGATGCATGGGAGGGGTGACAAGATAATGAAGATGACACCTGCTAACCGTAACAAAGGAAGCGAATCCGGGAATTCGCTACCTACTTCCGTTTTTTCCGGTTATTCATCCTTATGCCTGCCCTGTAATTTGTCTCCAATCAAACCTTACAACTAGAGGTAAATTTGAAAAAAACAATCTTTCGAGACTATGGGGATGACTCACCCTGTATATGAATTAAATTTATTCAGGCCTCTTTCTCGTGGTGAGAAAACCATCACTGCGCATACACTGTTCCAAGTAAATAAGCAAGTTACTTTTCGAAATGAACCTATTTTCGTAGAATTTGGAATTTTAGCAGCTCCATAACTTGACCTGATGATAATCTAAGTTAATTTTCAAAAGAATGAAACGTTGGCACAGTTCGTGTGATGCCGGACGTGAGCCGAGGAATTCCGCTTTGCTCAGAAGATCAGGACGACCTATTTCATGTATTAATAAGAGCTTAAAGGAGATTCTTGCATTGTGAAAAACGCCCTTCTTTGTTTTAAAGCTTGGATTTGGTTACCAATCCATAGAATCTCGCAAGGAATGCTTCAGAATAAACAGTGGCGGATGTGAAGGTGAGAAATATTAAGAATGGTTTTTCTGAGCGTTTGAGTAAATTCCGTTATTGGAGAGGTACCAATATTGCCATTTTAGCAACCACGAATGTTGTGTTTACGTATACGGGGGTAGCCTAAAAAGTTTCAAATCTCAACATGAAGATGGTTCCTAGCCAGAAATATTTTACTAATATAATTGCGCGTGCGCTGAAAAGTATTTTTGACAATTTCAGCTATGTTGGATGCTCAGTTATTGCTTAACAAAGCATTTCTGCAAAAAATTGAACCATCATTAAATTCTTGCGTCTGAAGGCAATACGCCTGCGCAAATTAAAGTCGAGGTGGACGCTGTTTACATCATTTTAAACAATTTAACCGTCGTCGTACCGACTAACGTTCAGGACGGCCAAAAACTGCAACTAGTGCCATAACATGGGAAAAGTTCACCAAACGGTAGGAAGAAAGCAGAGGCTGTGGACATTTCGAAAGGACCCATTTGTCATACAATTGACCTGCAGAATAGAGCATAAAAAAGCTAACCGCGAATGAACATTTCCAAAGCTCTGTTGAAGCAGTTAAAATGAAATAAATCGGAATTTTGGCGTTGGTTATTACTGAAGATGAATCTTGGATAAACCAGCCGACTTCTCAAACCAAACGCTCTAAAGTAGATGATCAGGACGTGAAATTATAATTTTTTTTTTATTTTTATTTAGAGAATAAAATGGACTTTGCCAAACAGTTGATTCGCCTGACGTCTAATTCCCGTCACAATTTTTTTTCTAATTAATTAGAACAAAGTCTGATACTGGATGTGACATGGTTCACCTTACGTACTATTTCCTACGAGATTAAAAGCCCACAATATAATTATTGAATAATATGTAAAAACTCATGCATGAAGTCATTAAAAAAACCATTTCGATGTTTGTAAAAGGTTGGGTGACTAAATTAAAATAAAAATTATATATTCAAAGCCTTCGTTACAAAGAGCTTCATTTTAGTTGTTTCGATAATAAAGTCATTCGTTCTTAGTTCTAATGTCGATAAAAATTTTCCATACGACAATTCATTACCAAAACATCTAATACAAAACATTTAATACAATAAACACAATGCTACGTAAACCCCATCAAAATCATTAGCCATCATTCTACAGTTCCAGCCCATGTATTGAACGTACTTCAACAACATCTATATGTACAACTAAATAAAGGTACAAGCTACGTTATGTATATTAAAAAAAAAAGAAACAACAAAATATAAGTGAGATTTAAATTAAAACGATAGGTCTTACCTTCTTGGTCGTAGAACATATTTCGTAGGGGCTATCGCCCTTCCTTCTTGCTCTTTCGGTAAGTTAATTAAGGTGAGTTCGACCATCCCGAGGAAGTCATCCCTTGTTAGTCTATTCTCATCGAATACTTGTAAAACTAGTTTGTGTTCCGCTGGCTTAACCTAGACAATTTAGTTTGTAAAATTATAAAATTATCATCTAGGAAATATCACAATAAAATAAAAACTAGTGTTGCTACAAATCGAATCATTAATTCGAGTGATAGTGTAGGCTTTCGCGGCCGTAATCCATAGTCGAAATGTCTTTCGGGTGTTGTCGCGTACTTGATCGTTCTGTCAGTTTTTTCGGATTTCTAAGGACTGGCGTTGTTGTCTCTTGCTCCTGCAGTGCTGATTTTGTATCCGTATGCGGTGCTCTCCTTGTTGGCACAGACGTTCTGCTACTGAAGATTTTTCTGTTTGTGCTTAAGGCGTGCGTCTCTCACATGTTCTTTCACTCTGCACTGAATACTCCATCCTGTTTGACCGATGTAGCTTTTCCCACATTTGCATTTCAGTTCGTACATGCCTTGCAACAACACCAGTCTTCGAAATCTTCTGAAAAAGCTGACACCCGAAAGACATTTCGACTATTGGTTTGAGTAAATTGAATAATATCTACTCATTTGTTGTCGCAATATCAACATACAAACATATGTTTCGTTTACTATTGTCATGATAATCAAACAATACTAACACGAGGAACTATGGAAAGGTGGGAATGGAGGACTCACGTTTAACTGTAAGCAGCTCTTTTACTTTCAATATTGGATGTGTTTATAATTAAACAAAAATCTTAAGGGTACACTGTGTATGTAGAAAAAATATGAATTGGCTAGAAAATTCAAAATATCCAATCAAAACGTGGAATTGTTAAAGGCTGGAAGAAATCGGAAGAATTATCAAATAAAGGTAGTCAATATACAGACTTTCTAAAAAATAACAGCGACTTTAACTTGGTTACCAAACGTAGAAAGAAAATATTTATTATACTTGAAGGAATAAATAACATAAATAAATATGGCAGAAAAATTCATAAAACGGCCAATCTTTATGCAGCTTCGGTCTAAATATTTATTATTACTTCCACATGTGATGTTTCGAGAATAACTTTTGCCTTTATCAAGCAATAAAATAATCATAAATAAAGCCATGTGCTATGTCTAAACAATTAAAATACACTTGTTGTTACTAGGACGAAAGGCATATTAAAATGGAACGTAAAATAATACTGTTTAAAAATTTAAATTGTTGTTAAGTTGGTGGCTCAATATTCAATTTTTTACATTTTTACAGAAACACCAACGTTGAATAACATGAACATCTGTGACATCCAACAAGGCTGAAATATTCAAAAGTATCCTTCAACGCAAGCATTATAATGCACCAGAATATTTTTAACGATTAGCACCCTCTACATGTTGAGGCTTAAAACTTCCGAGGCTAACCTCGTACATCAGGAGATAAAAATATATTTGTTTGGTATTTTTCCCTCCATGTCTCGATTCAACCTTTAGAACAAGGTATTATTCGCACCCTAAAAAGTCATTATTGCCATCGAATTTTAACGTCAGCTATAATTAAGCCTACTTTCGAACTGAACCCATTCTCATGAGACGGATAGGCACGAGTCAGAAGACAGAACTGGAGACAAACAAGATTACAGAACGGACATGTATGAGACACTGTGGTGAGGTTATCTTTGGAAGGATGGAACAGTGATATTGCACCACAGATAGTGTTTTAAAAAGCTGGATTCGGGTTGTAGCTCTTGTTGAACAAAAACGACGACTTCCAATTTGTCCAATGTGCAAAAATCGCTTAAAATTGAAAAATCGGATAAAGACGAGCAATTCTGCAATTCTAACCAAAATAAACACAGCCGATAAAGAGGAATGTTACTTTAGTAATTACAGAAATTTTTAAGATCTTTAGGCATGTAAGTACATTAGAAATTTTTTTTTTTTTAAATAAACTAAACAAATAATCGCTTCGAAGAGGTCTTTTTTCAGGAACTTTAAATTATGTTATTTTTTATTAATTTGTTTAAGTTTTAGTAAGTCGTAATAAGAAGCCTTTCAATTTGACAGTAATTAAATGCTAGGTTTCAAATCGTAATTCCCTGTTCGATTTATGGAAGTTCGACCATAGCTGGGTTCGCATTAAGTTTTCGTTCTCTAATTTTAGTAGCAGTGTCGTTATTGCTTTTATCCGATTCACATTGCAAATCCTTGTAAAAGTCGCTTGAACTTTGGATAAAAAGAATCACCGTCTTCCAATATTTTTTCAAGTTCTTGCCATAACATACAGGGGTTAATATGATTTTTAACCTAATCTCTAACATCCAACTCATTTCAATGAAAATTATGCCCGAAACTTACTGCATTGACCTATGTAACTGTATATAGGCTAGAGTGTGTCAACCTGTTATGCTTAGTCGTTAAAACGTTAAAGCTTGAACTGATGAAATTCATAAAAGAAAATTTTTATGAGTCATAAATTATGAAACATTGAGAAATATCGCACTGTATAGTAATAGTTAAACAGCATTATTAACACAAATCGTCATACAAAGATAGTATGAATTGATATCAACGACAACACACAGGTTTAACAAATAGAAATTGAATACAAATAAATTAACACTTACTCTAAATATAAATTCTTCGTCCCATACAGGATTGAGAGTCTGGAATAGTTTCTTTTATAAGTTAATATCAAAAAAATTCGCCGAAGTAAATTATCCTACCTTCTTCTTTGTTTTCGTGAGGACCGAGTCGATAGTTTCATCGCCATTGATGGTATTTAAATCTATCCGAACGTAGGGGTCGCTAAAATAAAATAAATGAATTTTAAATGCTATCGAGATCAATTTATAGACTTTACCTTGCTCCAAATATGTCCTTTTTAGCTAATCCGATCCCTCGAACCACTTTTATCCGTAAGTTGCTTGTGGGCTCATCGCTCTATCGCAGAAAAAAATATGGGTTATGTTCAATGATCGATAAATATCGCCAAGTAATCGCGAAGATGAGATTCGCTACCGTATCGTGTATCTAACATCGTTAAAGATAGGCTGGGTTTCTTATCAAATTCGCTGATTTTGCGCCTGGGGCGCACAAATTCGATTTGATATTTTTTTGACGCGATTTCGCGTGACATTGGATTTAATTCGTGCATAGCAGAGCGATACTCACATAATCTCCGATTCCTAAACGTGGAATGTATCCGTAAATGCTTTCCGATGCCATGAAAAATAATTCTTTTCTAACCGTCGTGCGGTGGCATTTACCGATGCATTTGGTTCACAGCCGCAGTAAATTTACAGGATGTCCGGAAACGATGGAATAAAATTCGCAGGTGGAGAAAAGATCCGCGCGATCGAACGAATACTAACTTATTATTACAAAATACTAAACAGAAACGACGAACATATTAGCATTAGTGATGTCACAAACGTCAAAATGGATGGCTATCCTTTTTTTTGCGTTCTCCGTCTTCCTTTGCGCATTTCGAGATTCTCGCGAATGAAGCGTTAATCCAAGGTTCAAGAAAACTCTCCGTTTTTAATGGTTATTGGATCTTCGATTATTATATTCGAATGCGAGCGTTGAATCGCACACGACGATTTCGTCTTTTCCCCGAATAAAACAATTAATTTAATTAAATGAAATAATATTCTTTTCTCGGGCTACGTTCTTAAAACGAGATGTATACAGTGTTGGCCAAATTAAAATGATCGGCTCCGATTTACAGTAAGTTCCGCGTTGTAGCAATGAAAAAATAGATTCGTTTTAGCTTATATTACTTTAACGCTTAATAATACGCAACCTATTCCGGAATAGGTAAGTTCCTGCTTCGCTACCAATCCTGTATATACGGAAATATACAGAATGTTTCATTTTCGAGCCTTACCATGGGGATCTCGCTTACGATTGAAGATAATTCGTAGGTTTAAAATTGCCAAAATTCATTTCTATGAGTTTGAAGAGAAAATTAGCCGGTTCAAGTGTGGTAAATAATTTTAAATTCACCGCGCAAATGTATTGATGTTTTTCCCTAACTTACCGACCATGTAAGGTTGGCAAGACTGCGGTATGACGAGTAGAGGTAACGGATTGTTAAAACGAATAAAGAACTAGTTTGTAAGAAGAAGTGTTTTTAATTTAAAAACGAGAACCAACTCGGCTACACAAGATTAAAAAAAAAAAATAATAATAATCTCATTTCCTCTTTTTTTTTACTTCTAGCGCCTTTATTTGATTGAAATACACCAATAGCAAATGCAAGATATTTGCTTCGCATTCAGAACGACAACAATCACATCGTTTTTTTCATTTTTCTAGTCAACTCTTCGCGTTTATAACAATCGCAAAATTTAGCAATTTATTCAAATTTAAATCTATCTCAAATAATAGGCAAGATCCCCGTGAACCCCCGGTGAAGGTCCTGAAAATTTTGACTTCTTATCATTTCCACAACAGGTACAATTCTGCAATTGCAAAAGACTTGAACATTCTGCATTGTTTAATTTTTATGTTTATTTAAAGCTACGTTAGGGAATGGGGGGAAAACCGATGGGTTTTTCGTTCATGTTTCTTATTATCGTGTTTGAGATTTTGCACACAGATTGTAGAGAAAACAACTACGAAGATCCTGTTAAGTGATTTTCTTAAAATTCTATGTTGAGAGAATGGTGGAAAATTAAATTATTTAATTCAAAAATATTGAAAAAAAAAAAATATAAAAATACAGGTACCTAAAAAAAATATTGAAAAAAATCACCAGTAATCTTTTAAAATTTTAATATTACGCGGTTGGTAACAAGAAACTTGAAAAAAAAAATATTTTGCTATTAAATTACAAATTTCTATTTATTTGAATAGTTGATACTAGTTCAGAGTTTTTTAAATAGATGGCATGCGCTATTTTAAGAATATAATTTTAGTTTAAAATGTATTGCCAATTGGGAATTGAAAAAATATATCATATTTGTTTATAATATAAACTTTAAAGGAGGAAATACAGAGACTCGAACAAAAAATGTAACAAATAATTCATCCAGAATATATAATTTATAGAACTACCAGCCACCTACACTGCAGGAGCATAACTAATCTAGATGTTTAGTTCACGTTATGGCCACGAGGGTTTTCAAACGCGCCCTTAATTCTATAATTCAATTAATTATTATATTATATTATTATAATAAATTAATCATATAATTAAATTATAATAAAAATATTAATAAAATTTGACCGAAGAACAAGAATGTAAATTTTATTTGAAATTGTGCGAAAACACTCGTTCTCTTCTTCTAATCCGCTAGCAATTGACTATCCACATCCTTGTTCCTCACCCAATCGCAGTAAGGCGGGAAATTCAAAAATTCAAATTGAACCAGTTGAGAAACAAAAAAAATTAATTGAAAATTAGCCCCCAGATCTCTCGTTAGCAATTAACAAAATAAAGTTGTTACCTTTGTAATACCGAGTTCATACCGCATCTTTCTTATTCAATAAATACCGAGGAGTAGTGTAGATCGGGCAATTTCTGGAAATATAAATCTTGCATTCTACGAATTAATTATTTACACATTAACAATAAATATATGAGAACGTAACCCAACATTCTCATATATTTATTTTATTTATGTCGTGTAAATAATTGTATTTCGGGGAATACCAGATATTCGCAGAAATTACCAGGTTCGCACTACTTAGTATTTGTTATTTTCTTGAATAGCGAAATACGTCCCCTTAAAAGTAAATCCTAATCCAATATCGAATAGCTTTCAATAATACGAGGTGAGTTCGATAAATACCAGCTCTTGACTGCAAAATAGGCGTTTGTTTCTGCAATCATTTCGTCTTTGAACTAAAGCAATGGCCAAAGAATTTATTGAATTTACTATTAATAAACAATTTAGGTGGTTTGTTTCGAATTTTTCAATTCCAGTGTATATATTTTTCCAAAAAAATCGTGTGTGAAGATTGGGGATTACAATATTTGATGTGCTCTAGTCTTTAACTAATATTTACAATTAATTCGTTATATACATACTTGTATATCCTGGAAAATTACGGCTATTAGGATGTTGCTCAACCTGTTTATTTTGATAACATTATATTAATAGTATAAGCAGTCAACTAAGAAAAAAAAAAGTAATTTTTTAATTAACAAAATTATGGAATATAAGCTTTTAAACTAGAAAAAAAAAACATATTTTTTTATCAAATTATATTCTAAGGTTACTCGAAAATCCAATTGTTAACAGATTGCTCGGTATTACATAAACGTAAATTTCTATTATCAAGATAAAAAGTGGAAGATAACAGTTCAAATGATACTTTGTACCTGTTCAAATAAACAGTAGAGCAATCATTAAAAATTAGCACAAAGGGATGTACTTGAAGCAGTAAAATGGGTAATAAATATAAATAAACAATGCAATTAATAGTGGAATTATAACCGCTTGTGGTTTTTTTTTTTTACTGCTACTCGTTTCTGCAAACACTTAATGCGGTTACAACTAAGCCTGCAGAAACGAGTGCTTGCGCAGTAGCGTACGGCTCGATTACTATCAATATTAAAAATAATGTATGTAATTATTTACTATTTTAATTTGATTGTGTTGGTTGTATTGTATCATTAGCATGGGGGGGATCGGGATTCTTATTTATGACCACCCATAAATTATGGGTTGTTAACCTTCCTACATTATCTGTTAGATTTCCTAACGAGGCTTTGAGGTCATCTACTATATTTAGTGCTTCATATAACGAATTTTGTGTTCTCTAATTTGGAAATAGCATCCAAAAGAATTGAATAATTTTTGGAAATTTGCTCTATTCGAGCATGGATTTCGATATCTGAAACCCGCCGCTGGCTTACTGAAATTGCTTGGGCTTCTTGCGGATTTAAGATACAAGGTTTAATAATGCGCAAAAATCTCTCATAATATAAAACAGCTTTAAGCCACGTTCCCCATCTTGTCAATATGGGTTGTGGTGGCTAAGGAATGCCCGGATTTTCAAAAGAAATCATTTATAATTATATTTTTCTAAAGTAAATTTATAGATTTGGATAATACAATACAAGAATTGCTAATTTTATATATAAATAATGTTTTAATTATTAAAAAATTATTCTTTTTTATACAAAAAAAAATCCAACAAAAATGAAATTTATCTCAAAAAATCTATAAAAAATGTGCCTAATCAATAAAATCTGCCGCATACACCAATGAAATGTAGCTTGCACCGCCTATTGTAAATACGTATTAATTTCTTTTATCAAGGGATTAACGATTTGTTATATCAAGATATAGCGATACGGGCTTGGGTATTAACTTACACGATTTTTTGCATTATCTGTATGAAATGGTGACGAAATATACTGAGAAAAATAAGATTTTGAGGAAAACAATTGGGGAATCAAGAATTTAAATTAAAAAAAAAATCATTTTTTTTTAATAACCGCAAAGAAAGATATTTTTAGATATATACAAAATATATTTTTTGTATAATATCCCAATTTTGCAGCGAAAATTTAGTAATAAATACGTACACTGGGAATTTTCACGTGTAGAAGATTGGTATTATATAAACGTGAAGTTAACAAACAAATTGGTAAGGTTGGTAATAGATTATTACCAACTTATTTGTAATATCTATAAAATAACTTTACGGTTAGAATTTACCTCAACTATTTTCCACTTATTAGTAAGCTTGCAGAAACGAGTACGCACTCATTGGCGGCGATGGGGAAAATTTTGTTAGCTCTGTTTGGATGCTAGATTTACCCTGAATAGCTGGTACTGAAGCATGTATATTTTGTGTGCGCTGGCGGGTATGAAAAAATCAAAAAATCCTCATTAAGGCATAATTTGTTGGCACAAAACCAGTCATGTAACCTATTAAGAGCACTATTTGCTAGAGTCTGTATGTATTGCATTACATCTTTGTATTTACCCCTGTTACTGGAGTTTGTATTCTGTTGAGCAATAAAGATTTATTATTATTATTAACCGATAAATTATGCGAAGGTTATAAATAACAATCCCTATTTTCAAACTATTTGGCGCATAGAGAAGAGTTGAAGTGAAAACCAAGAGTACGAAGGTAATGCGAACGACCTTTTTAAATTCGCGAACATCGAATCATTAGATGCAGAACACCAACATATTTTCACCTCACCTACAACGAGGCGTTGCGATCTACAACGCAATCAAACTAAGATGGTAAGTAATTACATACATTATTTTTAAGATTATTAGTACCGAGCCGTACGCTACTGCGAAAGCACTCGTTTCTGCAGGCCTAGTCTTAATCGAGAAACCTTTCTCGTACTTATTAGCTATTCAATGCTAATTGCAAGAGCAATAATATAGTTCATTATACTTTAAAGACCTCTAATTATTTATTAGACTTTGTACTTAGTAATTGCTGTAAATAATTTTATACATACTTTTTTTTTACATCTATAAAAAAAAATAAAAGAACATTTTTTAAATAAATCGATAAAGTTTAATTTTTTTGCAATGACCCCGTTTTACTTGACACGAATCCGCTGAAAAGAGAAAACTACGTTTACATAATAATAATTTTGAGTTAGTTTTTTGCAGGTTGCGCAACATTCCTGATCGGCAAAATTTTAAATCATCTTTTGCGATATATAAATAGAGTTCCTTGTAAAAGAAAGTGACCTTAAAGAAAGAGCAACGGTGACTTTTATATGTACGTTCTGTACTGTTGCTAACCACAATTTTTCTAATAATTTATTACTTAGCAATATCGCCAACTTGAATTTACTTTTTGTATTATTATTAATTTAAACAGATGTGAATTAGTCAATTTCCAAATTTAAAATTGTAAAATTATGGCGATAACAGCTGTTCAATATCAACAAATAAGTTTTTAGTGAAAAAAAAAATTGCAAATTTGCAAAACAACATCGAAAGTATGGCATGTTTCTATTTACATTTAACATGGATTATTTCTAACAATAAACAACTACGAGACCGCAAATTCACGTTGTTTACATCCTAATTTGAAGGAGATAAGCAAATGTTAAATGCAAACAAGTTCCCTCTGCAAATATTTTGAATTTGCCGCCGATTAAAAATTTAACATAGGACGAGGTTATGTACGAATAAAAAGATTTTCTTCTTTGATAATTTTGAAGAATTTGCAGATTTTTTCACGTGTTAAATACAAACGTAGAGATCGTTAGCGAAGGGTTATTAATATTGCTTATATTCCGCGTGGGCAAAAAAAAATTATTTTCGAATTTTGAATTTCCCCCCAATTATTTGACATGTGAAGTGATGAGGTTATGTATGTTTTTTGGAAAATTTAATATTATTTTATCGCAGATTTTCTTCAATTGAATCGTCTCTAACATGTATATTAGATCGTTTTACACAATAAACTCAAAATATTTATTAGATTTAATTGGCGGTGAAAATAATTAGCAAGTTACAAGGGATTTTCCTTTACGAATTTTCCAATTAATCACCGAATAAATTAAAAATTATATAAATATGCACGAAATAATCTATTTAATCGCAAATCCGAAATTAAACAATATTTAGTTCGAAAAAAAACGTAAGATCAAGATAAGATAGCGAACCTATTCAAATATTCTCCCTGCGTTTATCAATTTCTACTCGAAAAGGATCTACAAAGGAAAACGTAATTATAATTATTAACGATTACAGATGTTAATTAAATCCAGCTCCAAAAAAGGAACATCCTGTACACGTATTAGGAGGTAATTAATCGAACTTACCGTATCGATGGCGCAAAAAGATCTACGTGGTACGTGAGCGACCGAAACGACAGATGAGGATCGCTCCCTGTTGGACCAGGTATTACTTCTTTGACGTAAGAACAGCGGCATTTCTGTTGAAACTTTGCGAATAGCGAATAAAAGGAGATATCCACATTACGGGATTTTTACGTCAAAAAAAAAAGAAGAAATATCACAGCACGTTTGATTTTGTTTTATTTTTGTTTTTCGTTGTTTTTATTTGTTTTATTTTTGTTTTTCGTTGTTTTTATTTGTTGTATTTTTTTTTTTTTAGATGATGATAAGCACATACACGTTAGACACAGTCGAAATCACGAGTTCACCTCATCATTCTGATAAAAGGTCTCACTCTCGTTATTCTACTTTAGTGACATGGTCACTTTCACCGAATTTCATATCAATACCTTTACATCTACCTGCGTTAAAATTTTATTTAGTTGTACGCCGCTTGCAGACGGAAAATTATTGTAAATTCAAGAAGCGATGGGATCCGCACTTTTACTGGTTTAAAAAGGAAACAACAGCCGCTAGCACCTGAATATCTTAGGTTCGCAATTCTTATCTCGCGATAGATTACACGAATTACAAAAAAGACGACCTCGCAATTAAGATTAGAAAGAGCACTTGAATAGATATTTTTTTCCTCAGCGCGATCTGCACATCGTTGACGGGATTAACACTAAACGTAAATATCAGGCCTTTTTTTTCCACGAAGCGCAAGTTTACGTTTAACATAAGCAAGTTTGACTTACAATACGCTTGTATATAGAACGCCAAATCTGATACAAGGTCGCGGACTCTCTGCATGATCAAATTGCCGTCCGCTGCTTTATTACTTACAAGGCGTAAACGAAATAACGAGCCGAACAATAGGAATGAAGGTGTTCCTTAGAGGAAGCGCCTAATCTTACGGTGTATTTTCCACTTTGTAATATATTGTATACAAAGTGTTTCGAAAATAACTCGCAATCGCGTCTTCAGGTAATAGCTGCAATTACACAGACTCTAAATATGAAATATGTGAGGAATCTATATTTTAAATGTCATGGAAAAATGAATAAAATCGGGTAATGAAGGTATAGCCCCTCGCTGGCCCCTTCTGGCTACGCCCATGGGTCTGCGCAAAGTGGAGATGGACCAGTATTTATTGTAGGCGCGCGTTGCATTCCACGATGTAAAAAATAAAATACTTCTGCAAAAATATCACTAATTTAACTGTTTATTAAATAAAATTTCAATTCACAAAATTTTTGCAACACTGTTCAGGCACAGGCAGGCAGTATCAACAGGTATAGAAGTCCATGATAAAAAAAAAGAAGAACCCAGAAAAAAGGAACCGCGTTGAAAATTTATCAACTTATCCATTTAATTAACCCAAAATTAAAAAAATATCAACATGGGTCAGACATTGCGGCGTTATTACGAGGAATAAGCCGCGGTAGCAAGTTCTGAATGTCTTAAATGTTGCAAACTGTAAGACATGCTTCTAAGTTATTATTACATTAGCTACTAGCAGAGACTTTAAGTTGGCAATACATGCCGTGAAATAAAAAAAAGTAAAAATAACAATGTAATGTTACCAAAATAAAAAAACGGTGATGGAATAGCTCGTAGACTGAATAAAAAGGGGCCTTTAAGAGTAGAGAAATACAATTATACACATTGTGAAGTTAGTTTTATTAAAAATATTATCATCAAGCCCTCATAACTAACTCCTCGACATTACATTTTATTATTTACAAAAGCGCCTGCGTCTAACGGATACATTCTAACAATATCTTCCCTATTGATCTTGCGCACTCTGTCGATAACCTAAGACAAATAACAGAAGGGAAATTTACATTTTCGTATTTTCATCATATTTTATAGCATTTTCGGAAGAGACTTCATATTTCTTCTACGTTACTTTGTTACATAATGTGTGAGAAGCCGAAATCGCATTAACGCAATTAATTTCTTAAATTGTAATAATTTTTTAAGCGACTCTGTATTTAATTGAATTCACAAAATTGTGTAGAGAATTTAGTTTTATTAGGTTATCGTTTTAACGATTGGCAGCATTGATAGCAAATTTACAAATTTATTTGAAAGTTCCCTAACCTACAAAATTGTTAAGTTCTCTTAAGCTTAAAATATGGATTCTTTAGACGTGAAAAATGTGATAGAATTTCTAAAACTCGCGTACGATCTCAAGGAATTTCGAAGGAAAGGTTGGCAGGTCCGCGATATCCCCAATCCGGAGTCAATAGCCGATCACATGTACGCAATGGCACTCATGACGTTCTTAATCGGTAACAATTCCGAGTTAGATCGATTAAAATGTATGCAATTAGCCATAATACACGATTTACCGGAATGTATTGTGGGTGACATCATACCAGACGATCCAATTACTACAGAAGAAAAGCATAAATTAGAAGACGATGCTATCGAAAAGCTTACAAATCTTTTAGGTTTAAGTAGCGATGTAGGGAAAACTATATATAATACTTACGTAGAGTATAGGGAACAAATAACACCAGAAGCTAGATTCGTTAAGGATTTAGATAAGTTCGATATGATTTTTACTGCTGCTTTGTATGAAAAACGATGCCAAACTCCGAATAAGTTACAAGAATTTTTTGATTCTACCGAAGGCAAATTTCAACATCCTTTCGTGCAGAAGTTAGTAAAAGGTTTAGGAGAATATCGTGAAAATATGTTTAACGATGTAGCCTAAAGAGACTATTATTACTCTTTATTTGTTTAGTAAAATTATATTAGAAATTAATTATTAAATAAAATACACTGATTATTTATATAATTTTGGATATTTCTATATTTGAGATGTAGTATAAAAGTCAATAGAAAACGATAATACCTTGTAGATTTCCAAATTAATTTGTTAAGACGGTAGTGTCAAAGCGGAATGAACTTCAAGTTGATTAAGAATGGGGGAATTAGATGCGTACGAGACGGTTTACATAAAAAGCCACAAAAATGTGATGAATTGAGAGAACGGATCGTTCGATCGATTTATTGCGGTAATCCTTACACATGTTCTATGTCTTCGGGCTGCAATAACAAGAGACCCTTCCGTCTATTTGTCCGCATTCCATATTTTTTCACACGTCTTTTAAGGCACGTAGGCGATAAAATTTGATACTTTTTCTCGAATGTAGGGGTAGAACAAGCATGTTAGTTTTAGAGGTTCCTCACATCATTCGGTCACCGGTTGAGAATGTGGATCCTTCATATTCTCGAAACGGCCATCCGGGATTAATTAAACTTGTGTGGTGTGGAGAAGGTTACCGATACTTTTATATCGTTTGCCACAGTGCCTATTAATTTGCAAGTGGTACCATGGTATCGAGTCTGGGTTTGATCCTATTAGTTATTTTTTGCATCAGCAGGCAAAGCAAAATTTTTAAAATTTAACTACACTTTGCTTGTCAACGGTACCACCCAAAATTGTTTTAAAATTAAAAAGCAAATACAATTTGGAATAATTTATTTTTGTTTTATCAGGAATTAAAAATAAGGTTCTGCATTTAAGTTTTTTTGGATATAATTTAAACAATTTTTTTTAATTAATTGACGGGGGATTACTGCAAAGTAACATCTTGCGGTTTTAAGTGTATCTTTTTTAACTTTAAAGAATTTGCTTTTCAGGTAAATTACTTTAATTAAAAGACGTCTAAAATACATTTCATTAAAACGTAATCAAAATAAAATTAACGAAAGCAATATTTTTGACCGGACTACATTTTGTACAGCAATGCATAGTCACTTGCAGTTTTTAAATATTCCGCCATTCTCGTCAGATCCTAGTTTACAAATCAATATTTATAAAATAAAACAAAAAAAATAATCTCTTAATACGACAGATTATTTTTTTTATTTTAAAACGCCCTGTACATTAGGAATGTGCCACTATAAATATGGAAACTTAAATACAGAACCTCACATATACAAAATGCATCTCAACAACAATTCTTAAATTCGTTTGATTTCTCCGTAAGTCCCATTTAGTAATAAGCTTATCGATACAATACCATTTGAAAAATGGTACGATTTAATAATCTCAATTCTTCTTTTTATTTTCTTCGTTCGTCAATATGTATTTTAAATATCTTCATTGGGATGCAACGGAATGACAAATTTGGAACCGAAAGGCGACTTATACTGTATCCTCAAGTTCCTGAACAGATCTGTGGGGAACCCTAGGTTACACAGATATATTTTCCCATTCTCAATGGAATGCGGTAAAGGTAATACAGGTACGATAGAGAATTTTGCAGTTATTCCTGGAGTGCCGGCTGCTGGGGGGTCTATCGCTAATACAGAGGCTCTATTCTTCTTCGTCCAATCAGCTAGGTTGCTGTAAAGCTTCAAGTGATCGGATTCTTCACAAAGAGCCACGATTATCAGATCAGTTAGCTCTGGTAGCTCTGATATAGATGTTATGATTTTGTTTGTGGTCATGCGATAGAGAGATAATTCGGTGACGATACCTTCTAGTTCATTTGAGACAATGTAGACGATTGTATTGACTCCATGGCTAGCTAATTGTCGAGCTGCGTTAATTCCCATAGCTCCTTGTCTAGAAAAAGGAGGAGAGTAAACATATAAAGGTACGAACAAGCTACAATACTTTTCACTTTTTAGCTTATTTACTTGAGCTTACTAACGTGAGTATTTTCATTATGACTCGTTACTAAATAATTGTAGCAATTTTGTTTTTTTTTTCAACATAAAAAATAAATAAATCACTTTGATTCAATTGGTTCAACTGATCTTGATCGTAGTACTACTGCTTTTATAAATATTTTGAAAATAACGTATTTTCGGACAGAATTATATCAAGTCGTGCTTACAACAATTTTGAGCAATCGAAATTACGACATCCTATATTTTATACTTACCGATTTGGACCACATAACACTACAACCGTAGGCATTTGATGAGTATTATGCGGATTTAACCGATGACCACCCCCTAATAACTGCAAAGCCATCTCGGTAGTAGCTCGACCCATTAATTCGTTTCTTTTTTCCCAAGTCAAACCGGATCTATCGGCCAACAGAAACAATCTATTTCTTAACAATCGTGATATACTTGGTATAATTAAACCATCATCAGTAACATATTCGCAGATTTCTTGCTTAGGCACTATGATTTGTCGATACGTCGTAGGCGTTGATCCCAAAACATTTTCATCATGTCTAAAAGGAAACGGAACTCTGGCTGTCCAATCGTAAGAATTATAATACGTTACCTATACTTTGTACTTCGTTTACTTTGATCAGTATGTTTAACTACGTCAGGCTTTTGTGAATTAATCTCTTCCCAAATTGCTTGCTTATCAAACAAAGCGAGCATCTTCTCAAAATCGAAATCTTTATATATCGCGTCGTCTAAAGGCGATCCGAAGCACGCTTCGTCTTTCCAACTTCTATTCCATTTACCTTTACTTTTATCTTTCTTATTCGGCGTACCCATTTTATACGAATCATTATTTGGTTTTACAATATCAATCGGCTTCGATTTCATGCTCAAGTTAGGGATACCATTTTGGTTGGGTTTACTGGAATTACCACTTTCGGAAATGCTGTGCGTTCTACCAGCTCGCTTAGCAATCGGTTTGGCAATTGTTATTATACTTGTACCGGTTGGGCTCGATTGTTTGTCGATTAGTTTTAAATCTATTATATCGCTGGTTCTGAAATAAGTTTTGAATTTGTTTACGTTTTTGGTTTCGAAAAGGAAGTACTTACTGTATCGTCACTGGTGATTCTCCATAGGGAATCCCGTTATAAAATGCTTTGCTTAGAACGATCTCTGAATTCGTTACGGAGATTATTTCCCCTTGATATGCTCCTTTATTATTATCACATTCGATGGAGACCATGTATCCAACCCACTCGGACATTCTTAATAGAAATTTTAATTAGTATCTTCTCTTTTATGTATAAATGCTTATAAAAAATAAAATTCCTGGTTTTCTCCCCTTAAAGGTAGGATAAAGTTTCTATCTTGTGGTTCTATCAAATAAATAAGAACACCGCTATAGTAACGTGGTAGGAAATAAAATTGTAATTCCAAAATCTGTACAAGTATAGCTGAATTGTAAAAGACAATATTTCTTAATTCTTTTTATTAGAATTATAGATTTTTGATTCAAATTTGTACCATCTTCTCGTCTTCTACACAACTTAAGATGAAATGGCAGCCTAGTAAGGTTGGCAATCCTTACTATTTTCTAAGAAGGAAAATTCTTTAAATGATTTATTTTCAAAATTAAAACATTTTAACTTATTTCTTAGTAACGGTAATTATTACAAAAACAATTTGTTAAATATTTAAACGTACATGTTATACTCTCTCTTTTAATTCGAAGGAGTAAAATGAAAAGACGCGGTTACACAATGGAACTTTTGAAAGCTACTTTTTGGCGGCAGTTTTGAAACTAGTTGGGATTTATATATATATATTATAGTTACGTAATTAATTACATATTCATTACAGAAATAATTAATTAAATAAATATAGAAAATACTGCAGAATAATATTTATTGATCAAATACATATCACACTAGATTTCAACTTTATATATAATTCTTATTTTTATGTGGTTATTTACAAGCAAACAACAATTTAGACTTAGCGTATACATATTAAGCAATAACTTGGCCTTAAATACATATGAATACGTTGAGTGTAGGCTTTCACGATCGTAATCCATAGTACAAATGTTTTTCGGGTGATGTCGTGTAGTTAATATTTCACTTGACGTAGTAGGATTTCTAAAGACTGTCTTTAGTCTTTAGAAATCTTCTGAAGAAGCTGACAGCATGGTCAGCGAAACGTCAAGTGAAATATTAATTACACAATATCACCCGAAAGACATTTCTACTATGAATACGTTACATTACTTTCTAAAATAATTATTCACTATCACTTTTTATTTCCCTCGTCTTTGCCCGCTGATACAATAAATGGCTCGATTATATCATTGATTAATCCATCTAACTCTTTCTTCTTTAATCACATGTTCTACACAGTTTTTCCATTTGTCCGCAGTGACAATCCGGATTGCCTGTAGTAAAAGTACCTTTACATCTACTAATATGAATGGCGTATTCTTAGGTGCCACTTCATTTTTTTATTTGAGCCCACACTAACTTAATTGGGTTGAGTTCGCAGTGATAAGGTGGTAAGCTCAATACACAGTTTTGTTGCAACTTTGTCAGATGTGTATTATATTGGTCTTTATTAAGGCGAATTAAATGAAGAAGTTCAGATCGATCCATCTCTTCATCGTACTCAATAAATGGCTCGATTATATCATCGATTAATCCATCTAATTCTTTCTTCTTTAATCACATGTTCTACGCAGTTTTTCTATTTGTCCGCAGTGACAATCCGGATTGCCTGTAGTAAAAGTACCCTTACATCTACTAATTTGAATGAGGTATTCTTAGTTGCCACTTAATTTTTTTATTTGAGCCGACACCAACTCAATTGGGTTGAGTTCGTAGTGATAAGGTGGTAAGCTCAATACACAGTTTTGTTGCAACTTTGTCACATGTGTATTATATTGGACTTTATTAAGGCGAATTAAATGAAAAGTTCAGATCGAACCATCTCTTCATCGTACTCAATATTTTTTGATAACGAGTTTTTTAGATGTTGTTATGGGAATTTTTTCAATTTTACAAGTATGATATATAGCATTATCTATAACCATCTTTTGAACACCTCGGCGTTCATTTCTTCATGATAATCGGTTGTTTTTTTACCTTCGAAAAGCAATAAGCCATTCTCCACAAAACCAACCTCAGATCCTATGTGCAAAATAACGAGACGTTTTCTTTTCCCTGCAGGATTATATTAGCCTGTAGGCAGTCCTTCATTAAACGTTTGCCGTCAACTTTTTATATTATCATCTACCCAAACTTTTTGTTTGGTATAACTTTCATTTGTTTCGTCTAAATAATAAATTACCCGATTTTGACTACGATAATTTTTTATTGTTATCAAATGTCTTCTTCTCCACCTCGCATTCTATCAAATCACTTTTTCGACCTCTCTTCATATACCTGCAACAATAATTAACATATCAAAGTACGTAAAATATAAATTTGAGTCAAAATTTGTTGAATATTAACTAGAATTGGTTCTCGGAAGAGCTTTTTTATTATTTCAACGCTAATTTAAGGAGAAACATTAAATATAAAAGCACTCAAAAAAATAGACGATCTAAACATTGTAACAATATGGCCGCCGTCAATGTATCAAATTTCACTAGCGTGATGTGTTGTAGAAATGTCTTTCGTCGTGTACACGACATCACCCGAAAGACATTTCTACTATGGATTACGGTCGTGAAAGCCTACACTCAACTATTCACTAGTGTGATTTTTGCCGAAAACTGACCAATAGCAAGCCTACTTTTTAGGGCTTCAATTTAAAAACACTCCTCCGAATTAAAAAATAGATTATAAATAAATATAATTTTCACAAAATAATTTTTAATTTTCAGTATTGGCAACGTTTGACAACTTGTGCTTGTCAGGGATAAGTGGAATTTAAAATTTGCATTAATTTCTACAATTTTCTTACTTATTTTTAAACAATTTAGTGCCTATTTTGAAGGTTATCGCTGGTACATTTCGATAATAAAATTCTTATAACGCAATTTACATTATTAAGTGATCTGTATATCGAGCCATAGTTTAGTTAATTAATACGATTCCATAAAAGGTAACCGATTAGTCATGTCTCTCCAAATTACTCAAGAAACATTCGACAATACAGTCAGGGAGAATATCACAGAATTCGAAATGTCAACCGAGGAAGCAATAAAGGAGACAATTGAACAATTTCAAACACAAGTAAATCAACTCCGCTCACTCTTTTAAATTCGATTCATTATGTCAATCATTACTGTTGACTTTAGGGTGTCGATCTGTCCCATATCGTAACAGACTGGATGATGGCAGGTTCCGTAAATTCCCCACCCTTAATAGATGCCATCGTTCAATTAGATAATCTAGCGAAAGGACCGTCAGTAGATCCTACGCCTATAATTAAGCAATTAACGATTATTAAAACTGAATGCGATAAAGGATTAAACTATAAAGTACTGGCAGGTATTTTTACATCCATTTTAAGTAAGTTTATTGTAATCTTTTAACACTTACAGGAAAGGAAGGTGCTTATAACCTGATAATGCGAGTTTTATCAAAATTCGAATCTAATATTGACGTTGTGAAAGAATGCTTAAATACGCTTATCGTTTTAATGACCCAACATCCGGATCTTTTGGACGATGAAGGCGTTTCTATGATTATTAAGTTTCTCGACAATCAAAAAGATTTAGACGTGTTGAAGTTGATACTTAAATGGACTAAAGAATGTTGCACTTTGCACGAAATGAATAGGTAAGTCGATTATTGTAACTAATGAAATATTTATCAAGGGGAAATCGATTTTATAGAAATTATTAATGTAATCCTAGTGTTTACGGTATACTGACGTCAAATGTAGCATTGCTAGTTATTATTTCGCGGCAAACTACATTTTTGATTTACGTTTTCATTGTTTGATTTATTTTATTTCTTGTAGTTTCTTTAAATTGGTTTTGTTATCTCAAGAATTATATGAAAAATTTATTTTGTTTTTGCGAGTTATTAAGAGCTGTTTCGAGGATGCGTGGATTCTCATTATCAACGATATGTGAGAAAAAACTTTAATTTAAACATCGCTGTTCTATCTCTACTCTTGGGAAGTATTTGTTTACATGTATTTACTTTTTACAGTTTATTCACCTTAAAACTAAGACGTACAAAAAATATGGAAACATGGACGAAAGGGTCTCTTGTCATTCTAGCACGAAACGTAAAACATGTGTCCGCCTTGCCTTAATAAGTCAAAAAGGCCTGAATAGGACAGTAATTCGTTATCTCTATTACGTTAAATTTATATTCCTTTTTGTGTAAATAGTTTCGTAAGCGTAATTACGTACTTCATCAATTTTTTCCTACACTTAACGATTCAATCTTGCCGCAGTTGTGTGCTTATTGAATCTGGTGGTCCGGAATTCAAATTTACAGTAGAAGAAGTCAACAGTCAACTTCCGTTCCTGATTAGTTTAGTAGTTAGAAACAATGAAAAATTGTAAATAGGCAACTCGACTCCTAAAAATGCACAAATGCATCGGTTCGACGACGTATTAGCTTATTTAGATGGTTTAGATCAATGGTAAAGTTCTCCGTTGAATCCCAATACTTACATCAAATTCTCGAGCTGTATAGTAGTGCGTATAGCCCCTTCCTGTTCCAATAAACTGAAATATCTGAGCCGTTTCTTTTACTTCTTCACCGCATTCATTGTAAAGGCGAACGCAAGCACCCGGCATACCCATTATATTATTATTATTTATTGTTTCTAATTACTAAACTACTCGAGAAGCGAGTTGATTGTTTACTCCTTCTTCTACTGTAAGTTCTAGAGAATCCGAAAGATGAAATAATCAGAGTAGGAATGAAATAGGGATGTTTTTCTACGATTGATGAGGATCTACGCAGCCTTGAAACACCTGTTCGGGATTAATTAATTAAACTTGTGTGGTGCGGAGTGTGCCGACGCTTTAGCTTAAAAAGTTATTGAGATGTAAACAAGTGCTCCTATAATTATTTTAAGCATCGTACAATACGATTTTTGTTTTTTTGGCCCAGGCAAAAGATATTTGGTGCTGATATTTTGGGTCATCTAAAAGTATTACTGCACGACCCAAGCTCGATCATGTTACGCGAAGTCTTAGCCGTCCTACGAGCTTTAGTGCTGGACGACGACGTGCGGGTGGAATTCGGGAGAGCCCACGAACATGCCCGCGCAATAGCCAGCGATACACTCTGCGCAATCACCGGATTACTGGAGAAATTCAAACACGACAACGCTGTCATCAACGACCTACTTCTAACGCTCTCGTCCCTGCTTGTAAGGACCGAATTCTGTAAGAAGGTCGAAGACGCCGGCGGTATACAGATCATTCACGAAGCCATGAACGACTTCAAAGACAACGATAAGATCGTCAAGCAATGCTTGAAAGTACTGAAAGCGTTAGCGGGAAACGACGAATGCAAGGTGCATATAATTCAACGCGGTATCGCTCCGGATATCGTGTTGGTAATGCACCAGCATCAAAAGAACGCTCAAACCGTGATCTTCGGACTGGCTTGTATTGCGGCGTTAACATTGCGAAGTCCGGATAATAGTAAGGCTTTATTCGAAGCTGGCGCCCCCGATGTTATCGTTCAGGTGCTTAGGATACACGGGAATAATGAAATTCTCCAGGTTACTTCCGGTTTTCTTCATTTCCGAAATTGTATTAACCTTTTTTTTTTCACACAGAAAAATGGGAGCTGGGCTATCAGGAATATGGTTTCAAGGAGTCGCTATCAATCGGAAAAGTTCCTAGAATTAGGCGCTGAGGAGCTCTTGAAAGCAGCCATGATGAAATTCAAGAAGTCCCAGTATGATATTAAAGCGGCTCTAAGAGATTTAGGTTGTGACGTACAATTGAAAGAGGAATGGACTGGAAAAGGTGGCAAACTCAATACGGAGGCTAAGAAATGAAGATTTTCGTAACGCCGAACTTGATTCCTTAATCCTGCTAGTGTCCTATTAACATATTGATTTAGAAGGTTGAGCTTTCCTTTTGGTTTTTAATATTTTATACCTACTTATTTATTAATAATTTTGTAACATTTTTTAAATATTTACTTTATCAATTTTATATTAAAATATTGCATCGAAGTATTATTTTTCCTTCACGCGTCGCGAATTCCCGCAAATACGTTCCGAATTAATTAAATACTTTGTGAGGTGCGGAGTGTGCCGATACATTAGTGCTCGATCTTTACGAGGTGCAACAACGGCACACTCCTGAAGCCGAAATAATCGATCGCGAACGGTGAATCGGCTCCGAAAAAGTTGAAGATGGTTCCATCGGCCAGGCAAGTAATTGCGATCGTTTTTTTTTTTTTTTGGGGGGGGGGGGGGGATAGTCATGGATTATCTTAAAAAAGAAAAATGAATAACGGAGATATATTGCATCATATTGCCGATCGGGGGTGGTTCAGATAGGATTCAGTGTTGGCATTGCGAGGCTAATTTCCGGGAGGTTCTCTTCCGTGCGACGTGGCCGCCCCGTTGCCTTCAGAGATCACTATTGGGTTCGGAATGGTTTTTTATATACGCGAATGATTTTCCAGGATCTCATTTATGGAAGCGGTTCCTTAGAGGCGGATTCTCCCATCTTCACCGCCTGGAATTCTTGCAAAGTCAAATATGGAGGGTGATTGTGGGAAGCTCGTTTATAAAGATTGCTCCAATCAGAGAAGACATCAACGTCTCTAGCGTGGACGAATATTCCAGAGAATTACGTAAAAAGACGTGGACACCAGGATGCGACGTGTTAGTCGTTGAACTCCAAAACTGTCCGACGCTGAGGAGGTGTCGGAACACCATAGAGGCAAATCATTCCATCCTAGGCCTGTCACATTTTGTTTTAATCAGAAACGTCAGAAAATTTAAATGATATTCTCGTCGTAGGTTCTTTTTATATGTAAAATTCCTCTTTTCCGATCATTTTCTATGGCATGATAGTGAAATTTCAGTAATCAACTATAACAATGGGTGGTAAAATCGGTAAGTGTCCGTTTGCGAATGCGCAAGCGCACTCCCAAAAAAACCTAACGCTTTCGCAACTTCGCAGGACCTGGTCCGGGAGCGTACTTGCTCCCAACCACCGTCGGCCACGAGAAACATGATTATACGCGTTACCGTAGCCCCCAGTACAGTATGGCCGCGAAACTGCCGTTTACTGAGAAGAAGATTAGTCCCGGTCCTTGTCACGACGTCGGTCGCTTCACGAAATATGGAAAGATCTCTCCACCTATGTACAGTATGTCGTCGAGACCGAAAGAACTCAGTAAGTGGCGCACCGCGTCTTTAATTAAATTTAAATTAATTAATTAATAATTAAAATTATTTTTTTAAATAAATTATATTTGCGATTTCATACAAATTTCATTATTTTAAGGGAAGAAATCGCATGAAAACGTTATTCGGTTGTTTTCTTTTAGTAGCAAATATCAAAAAAATGAGAAATAAACAATAATTCAATAGATTTTAGTAACGAAGATTAGCTATTGCGGGAGCGGAAAATATTAAATTAATTATATGTAATATATAGTTTATTTTTTTTAGCCATATTTAAGCCTCCAGGACCCGGTACGTACAGTCCCGAGAAAGCACCGCGCATGAAGGAACCTAGGCCGCCGGCATATACAATGTCTGCTAGGCATGCAGCTCTAAAAGGTGCGATGACGCCCGCACCCAATCAATACCCCCAACCTTCGACGATAGGCCCTAAAATTCCCCATATGCCAGCTAGTTCGGCGTACACCATGTGAGTGATATTTGGAACGATTTCATGCTTTTAATAACTTTTTTTTTGTGAATTCTGTGCGCCAGGTTCCGTCCAAATTGGGATCTTGTTTATCGATCAATTCGGGCTACAAATTGTGAATTTTTTGCATGGCGACTACTGAAGTGCGCCTTGGTGGAAAATTTTTTTTTTTTTCTAACGTAGTTTGTGAGTGATCCTTGGCTTTAGTAGTGTATTGGTGTGTCCAAGTTTCATCTAAATCGATGCCAGAACTTCGATTTATTTCGCTTAAAATGCTTCAACTGGACTTTGGAAATGTTCATTTAAATGGGTTTTTAGTGTCGAGGAAGTACGGCACCCATGGTTTTTTCATGCCCAAATCATTAGTTAATGCATGACAAATACGAGATGCCCACGGCCTCTGCTTTCCCTCTAATCTCGATGTGACGGTCGTTTAGCACCATTTGGTGAACTTTTCCATGTTATCGGTAGTGATCTTGAATCGTTAATCAAGCTCTAACCTAAGCTAACCAAAATATCACAAAATGGGAAATGATCGTACAGAATCCCCGTAAATAGCGTCCATCTCTTTTAAATTCAAGAATTTAATGATTAAATTTGAAATTTTTGTCCATTTTAGGTGCGGTAAACATGGTCTTAAAGATCTAGAACGATCTCCAGGACCGGCTCGCTATGGCGAAACAACTTCGAACATCTACAAAAGCAAACCTCCCGTGTACACGATGGGTATTAAACACGTTGACCTAACCGGAAGAGGTCCGAATCCTGGTCCGGCGGGATATTTACCAAAATTACCCGGGCCCTGCTGCAAGCCGGCAGGTTATTCCTTTGGCAGAAGAACGGATATCGTACCATTTATCACTGCGGCAGATAATGTGCCATGTACACGCAGAAAATAGTAATAAAACTCACAAAAACGTACGAAAGTATTCGATTTATTTTTGCCAAATAGAGAGGAAATCAAAACGAAACCAATCTTTACGTTTAAGTTTAGTTAATTTAAGGTATTCAATGAAATCTAAATCAAGGCCTGCAATAAATAAATTAAATTCAAATCTGCCAATAGAATCTTTTATTATTTTGTTATATTGATCGTCTTTTTTTTTATTTTTATTTATTATCTTTCGATTTACTCATTTGTTTTTATATCATTCCCGAGTATAATAAAATTCCTTGTAATTATTCATCTGTTTTATTATGTAGTTGTAACAATGGAAATATACCGGGTGTTCCTACAATTGAGGTGTTTCCATTAACAGGTCAGTAACCATATTTCTACAACGTATTATACGGCTTTTGTTTAGTTGTTAGACTTTAGGTACGATATCAATTGTAAATGATTGAACAATGACTAACTGAGAGTTGCCAGAAAATTTTGCAGCAAAATGCCTCGATTTTGAAAACATCCTGTATAATAGTAATAATATCTAGTGTTTATTCGTAAAATCAAGCTTGCGTAGAGCCTGATATAGTTTTCGGCGCGATCTTCTTTGCCAGCTTCTTCTTTTGTTGGCTTCCTTTGTTGAACTTATTCTAAACATGAAAAAAATCGGGGTAAATAAAATAGATACGATGCAAACAAGCTTACCTTCTTCTTAGTGTTAGCGAATTTCCCTTGAAATTGTCCACGCGTGGCTGTTGTTATTGTCTCCGAACTGTCTTTCTGTACAACAGGTTTCCGGTTTTTAGATTGTTTTTGTGGTCCTAGGGGTTTTTGTTTCTTGGGTGCTTTGTCGTTAGATAACGACACCCTTATTACGCGATCCCGTAATTTAACCTCTCCCATTTGTAACGCTAACTCTACGGAGTCAGACGATTTAAAATTGATATACCCAAAACCTTTGCCTATGTCTGTATGACGGTCACGAACCAATCTGACACTTTCGATTTCGCCACAAGGTTGAAAGAGTTGCCATAGCTCTTCCTCTTCTGCAGCTGTAACAAAAGGTAGTATTGATGGTAAGTGGAGAAGCATCAGCGAAGATTAACACTCCGTTTTCTTTATATGAAGAGGGGAAAATTTCCAATGTAGATGCGATATGTTACCATCGTCTCCATTGAAATTGTTTATGGATTTCAATAGCTTTTCGGATTCTTCTAGAGTTTGTGTTTTAATATTTGTGTGCCGGCCAACCGCAGATAATTTAACTTTGAACAGTATGAACACAAATTTATACTTACCAAAACTTAGATTGCCTAAGAATATCGCTTTCGTTTTATCGGGAGTTTTCGTTTCACTTGCCATGTTAACCCTAATATGGTGTTCTTTATATTCCTTTCCATTTAAAATCAAAGCATTCTGAGCATCTGCTAAATTTGCAAAACTACAAATAATTATTAAACAATCTTTCGTAATCAAAGGAGCAACAGAATGTAACTTACGTAACATAACCATGCACACTTGTACGCTGGGGATGAAATTCTTTTTTGATAGCGGTAAGCCTCTTACTTAGTTTAGGATCTGCACTTGGAATGCCACGGATCCGTGCATTTACAACAGAACCGCATTTTGAAAATAATTTCATTAGCTTTTTGTGGCTTATGCCAATAGGTAGATTACCGACGAAAATAGTTACGTGATTGGGATTTACCGGCTCTTCCTGTTTTTGGGATTTTTTGCTTTTCCCCTTAGTTTTCTTAGTTTTGGGAGGATTTTCTTCTTCTGTTTTGTTATTCGAATCACTATTCTCTGTAAGGACTTCTTCTCGTTGATTTTTCGCAGGTTTATCTTCTGTTGTTTGTTCAGTTTTATTTCCATTGTGTATATTGGTTTCTTCGATCCGAGCTTTTTGCTTGAGTACTTTACTCTTTTTACTTTTAACCTGTTCCGCTTGGGGGGAAATTGAACGTTTCTTCGGTTTCTTTACCATCGTAACACTTTCATTATTTGTTTTTTCTTCAGCGGTTATAGTCTTGAGTTTAGTTTTAATTTTCTTCTGCATAACTTTAGGCTTATTAGGTGTTTTACAACCTGATATTAAATCAGCTACACTTCCTACAGTGTAATCCATAAGTTTTATTAAATATTCAACAGTAAGATATAAGTGCGAAGTATTTAAAAAGAAAGGTTAGGTTAACTGTGCGTGGTTATATTTGTCAAATTTATTGTACTGTTGCCAACACTAAAAAAATATGGTGATATTATTGAATGTTTTAAGAGAAAAAGGAATATTCAAGATTTATGTTTGTAATAAAGAGGAAAAGGAATATTCAAGATTTATGTTGTAATAAAATGGATATTATTACCTAAAAATATAAAATCAATACAAATTAAATGAAAACACCATATTAATTCAATTTTCCTCTCAGTGTAACCAACCAGCCATGTCGAAAATTCACTAGGAACTCCGAGAGATTTTCTTTGTGTAAATCCAGTATTCGGTTTGGTACTTAATGGGTTTGTTTATTTTTTTATTTAATAAATTTATTGAGGAAGAAACCCATTTAACGTTCTCACACAAAGATTATAGAATATGTCTTTTATTGCTCGCATTACCAACTTAAGACATCCGCCAAATTTAAAAAAGGCGAAGTGGTAATTTAAGTTGGTAGTAGTTGCGATAATATAGGGCATACTTACTTACATTATTGGGAACTACCAACCTAAATTATCTGCGAAATTAAAAAAAAATGCATTGTGGAAAGAAGCACATAAATGTTATGTATGATAGACGCGCTTCGTTGTATATAAATGAGGTATGTAATAATAATAAAGTCATCAAAGAATTATATACTCCCATCAAGTCGTCAGATACAAATAATAAAATGAAACAATAAAACGTAGTTATTTTTGCAGATAGATCGGTAGCATTGGCAGCACTGACGCCGGGTTTTGTTTGTAAAAGGTACACATTGTTGCCAATCATAAAGAAATCTGGTACATCCGGTATAACATCAATTTTCCTAAATTTAAAATTTTAATTGTGCGAATTTTTTTTTAAAGAACATGAACGACGGAGATTAATTAAGAAAAATCCAATAATCAGTGACCCAAAATTGGCACCAGGCAAACAGGTGAATCATTAAACTGCCGGGGAATACCCAGATGTGCCGGATTAAACGGACGCTTGTATAATTTGATAACGGCGCAGATTTTTGTGAGTGCCCCGTAAAATTCAAGAAGAAAAGATTATAAAATAATTCTTTTCATCGTGGAAGCGGATTCCATAATTTTTTCTGTGGATGCTTAAGCCTCAGGGCCATTTGTAGTACCGAAATAAGGCGGTACATTTGAAGAGGTGAAAGGTAAAAAATGTCCTTCATTTTTCAGTTTCTTCCAAATACATTTCGACACGTTTTTATCAATAAAACAAATTATATACAATTGCATTATTTCCACTGCGAGTAACTGCGCTTTATTTTTTTAAGGGTTGCAATGGTGTAACTCCTAATTCCTTAGCTAAGGCTTCACAAGTTGCCAACTGATTTGCGACGTATCGAACACCTCCAGCTTCATCAACAGCTGCCATGTGCTGCCTTTCAGGATCTCCAGCTACCAACACAGGTTTTAATGGATCAACCTAGATCGCCAGCGAATTAGTTACGTTGTGTATGGTTTAAATTAAAACACAAACACTTACAGGAGGTAAACTGCGCAATATCTGCAATAGATCGCTCAGCCTTTCGTCAAAATCGGGTGCAAAATGTTGGGGGTCAACTGCGACGAAGCTTTGTCCTAGATTCGCAGCGCTACGCGTGGTTAACCATTTCCTAATCTTAGTGCTATACTTAGAACCTGCCAATATCCCGCACAGTATTTCTACCAGACAGGCTAAACCGTATCCCTTGTAACCGGAATGTTCTTCTTCACCCCCCAATGGCATCAAACTGGTCCCTTTTTGCAGACCTCCTTTTACATCTGTAATGGCGTGACCGGTTTGGTCTTGCGCCCAACCTTCAGGGATTGCTAGACCTGCTCTTCTCGCAATTTCAAGCTGGTTAGACATACAACAAGCGCAAACTTTAGGGTTCCACGGCCAGGGTCAGTTAAGCCTGTTCCGGGTTTGGACCTTGTCATGGTACTTAATTAATCGGAAACTCGCCCACAATTATATGGGACTTCTTCAGGAGAGGGAAGGATGGTTCACAGGCTGAGTTACCGTTTCCGCTCAGTTAGTTTGGCCCCTGGTGCTGATTGTGGCCTACCATCCTTCCCTCTCCTGCAGAAGCGTCGAGTTTTCGATTAACATTTGGACAGGTTTGTACCGAGAGTTAGTTGTGCCGAGAATCACTTACCTTGCCGGCAGCTACTGCTGATGTCGCCATATCTAATATGAAACTGTCGCCATCTTTACCGGGAGCACCTAAACCTATTGGGTTTGTTCCTAGAGCAGGCTAAATCATTTATGATATAGCCTAATTAAGAAATTATAGAATTACAAGTACCTCTTTGCTCCCAGTTGGTGCCAAAAGTGGCGAACTGTTTGAAAACGCCAAGCCCAACATTCCTTTCTTGACAGCGTATAGCGAGTATTGTGCACAGATCCCAAAATGATTTGAGCCTGCAACGGAACTCAATTAACTTCAAAATACGGCACAAGTTTAGACCATCGACACCTTTAGCTGCAACCCATCCCACTCCGACTTCTTTAGCCTTCTTCATAGCTAGGTTCATGCAAAAATTCCCAACGACAACGCCTAAACCGTTCTGACCGTCCACCCAGGCGGTTGCCGACGTCTCTTTGATTATTTTGGGTTTAATTTTGCCATCGCAACTGGCGGTTTGCAAATCCCGAACGTACATAGCTTCGTATGGTTAAAAATTACTTTTAGATGCTTTGGGTTATAATTAGAAGTGAATTACCCAGACGGTTCATGCCGTGACTGTAATGTCCTCTATGATCGGCAGCTACCAAAACATCAGCCAGGGCGTCGCTGTGCTCTTGTAAAGCTCCAGCAACTTGCAAACATTCCGAGATGAAGCGTCGCGATTCCGACAGTGGAACGACTGGAGTATCTATAAGAATCAGTTATTAAAATGTTGCGAAATGGAAGATAATTTATTTTCTAAGCACAAGTAGAAAGAAGGAAGTTATTGGACTTTGAAGCCTTGGAAAAATATGCACAATTCAGTAATATTAAATTTAAAATTGAAGTCTTTCGGGTTTGGATAAACGAAACAACTGTCTTCAACTGCACACTAAGTGGAGATTATTCGTTCCGGAGGGGTTCATATAGGGCTTATTGTGGGCCAACGGATCAACGAATCGTGGCGGTTTCTTGGCGGTTTAATTAATTGAGATTTCCACGTATGATATAAGGAGCAGCCATCGTCGCGAGTTAAATTGTTGGGATGTTTGAAGATATCTGTAGATGCACGGATTTTTTTACTGTAATAGGCATTAGGGATTTCTCTGTCTCCTGCCGTAGTCAATATCTGCGTGGAAGTGCTCGAACAACAAACCCGCTTATCTCACAACCTTAAGCCAGTAAGTGCTGATGACCCTTAAATCTTTAAACAGTGTCCTTTCGTTTCCGAATTCCCAACACGATTCCATATGTTTCACCATGGAGCGATCTCCTTCGCTTCCGGGACGTTCTCGTACACCAGCTTCCTGACGATGAGTTGAAACGTTCTGACATCTCAGTGGCCTCTAGCACCATCCTCCAGCCCCAAAACGCGGCGTTATCAATTCTCTTATTCAAAGGGCCATTTCCTTACCTGAACTCAAAATCGCTTCCTCAAGAACGGAACCACTCTTATCAGCAATAATTATTTTATTAAAGATATTCAAGCTACCATTAACCCTACTCCGTATCAACCTCCTTCATCTAATCCTAATTTCCGCAAGTAAGCGTATCTGCCCTATACCATCGATCGCATCAGCAAGATCCTCTTCAAGAACAATATGAAAACCATTTTCAACCCCAATTGCAAACTCTCACGCTACTTTCCCATCAAAGACACCAATCCTCTAAGCCTCTGGTGTTAACCCGTTAAAGAAAACCAGATGTATTGTAGTTGCTTTGCTAAAATATTTATTCCTTCCAAGTACTTCTGTTTCAGCTCACATAAAGGTGTTTTTACATGCTTTGCCCTTTTTGCAATGTTCCCTTCTTTGTATCCACCGTGTACAGTGTGTACCCTCGCCTTTGAAATAAATGGACTATACACCGAGGAAGTCTAAATGTTCTTTGTTAGAAACGCATAAATCCTTTCTTATGCCAGCTTTCTGGAGAATAAATTTAAGGGGCCTTTCTTCCATTAATGCGATGCCTTTGTTCGGTTACAAATGCGTATGTTTCGGCATGTGTAATTTCTGTTTTGGCCAGAACGGTTGTCCGTGAAGATAATAAGATCATTCACTCCGTATTTCCCGCGTACAGAAGCAACTTCATCTGGTCCACCTTTGGCCTTGTTTTCCGTCCATAAACACATGTGACCTTGTCCAGCTCCCCAGTTGTATTCTCCGAGGTTATGGAGTGCTGGTTCAGCCGTAAATTTGGGTGTAGGCTTCAATTCGACCCGCTTTGTCTCCAATTTTAGCAAATCTTTCATTGGCTTTTTTCTTTTATGTGCAGATTTATGGAATATTTAAGCGTTGGACCTCGGAAATCAAACAAAGACGACTTTGTCTTTACTTAATTTCGCAGTATCAGGTTTAATGCTTCGGCAGCTTAAAAGTAATTGGAACGATGTTTTCTTGCTGACACTCCTTGTGCAGCCTATCACAGTTAAAATTTTGGCTGTAATGCAGCTAATGAAGATTGTTTTTGGTCATCGCTAAGTGTACTAGGTTTGCTTTCGTGTTTACCAAACGCGCTGTCTTAGGGGCAACTGCTCTGCTTGCCTTCTTCCTCAAGAATTTTGAAGCCCATGAATATTGCATAAACCTTTACAGTGTATTGAGCAGCAAAGTGCTCCTCTAATTATTTTGAGTAGCGTACATTCGGTAGCTTTAATTATCTTTCAAGTTAGTCATGGGACATTCCATGCCAAGTGGACCAGATTTAGATTCGACCTCCTCATATGTACATATGGGTTTTACGTGGAATTATGGAAAATTACAATTTCGTAATTGGTATGGTTGGACCATTGGCCAAGTTTCTGCAAAGACCAGTAACGAATAAATCATTAAATTTGTTTCCTCACTGCTCATGACCTGAAATGTATCCGGCTCAAGTTTTTTGAGCACAACAGCTTAGAATTAGTTATAGAGTAAAAGCTCAACATACGACAGATTTACGTCAAATTGGCTCATAATGTCGTGGCAAATTTGCGCTATACTTGTATCTGTCGACAGAATGTCTTTGCGAAGCTGACGTCTTGACTTCTTCATGTTCAAATTCGATTCAAAGATTTCATTCATCAATTTTGGCTCAGCTTCAAGAGGCCGTACCTCGAAAAGGACATCTCGAATTTGAAATTTTTTGATACCATTGGAAAAAGCTCGTCTTGTTTGATCAGAGGAAGTTTTATCGCTAAGGGGCCACGCCTGATAACCAAGCACGTCCAGCTACGGATAGGTTTCTTTGCCACAGGTTTCTAACCTGAATAACCTGGGTGTCCAACAGGTTCTTAAGTGTGAAATGGAGGTGTTCAACAGGTTCCAAAATCTAAGTTGGTTCTCTTTATGGTTTTAATCAAACCATAATATTCCACTTTTCATTGGTTCACAGTTGCTTCTGGCAAGTTATATTCTCGACTCATTCTTGTTGTTGGAGTTAGAATAATAGAAATTACGTGTTGTTCTGTAATCCTATCTGGTCAGTAGAATGAACATGCAGGTCTACTGGGATGCATGAAATTGATTATTGTTTTTTTTTTTTAAATTTCAGAGGCTTCTTCTATCCACCACTTTCCATCATCAATACACCCAGTTGTCATCATAAATGTAGCCAATGCACTGTCTCAATTGCAAATTTGCAATATTCAGATGATGAATGTTTGTTTTTGGACTTTCTATCAACATTTGCCACAAAATAATTGATGTCGTTGGATACGCTTCCAATACAAATTTGATTACATTTAATGGTACAAAGTGATGATTTTCTTTTGTTCTTAAAACTGTGCATCGTTGCATCCTTGATCCTCTCTATTTCAGATTTTTGTCCTTCAATTCCTTCTTTTAAAATAAGAAGGAATTCAATTCCATTAATATTCAGTTTATAGTGTTTGAATGAAACAATTGGTCTTCAGTTGGTCGGTGGAAGTTTGCCTTTGTTACCAGTTGCTTCTGGCATGGTCTTTTGGCGGTAGAGAAACCACTCTTTGAGATTGGTAGTGGTAAGGCAACCATACACGTCATCCAAAGCTTGTATATTTCTTACATGAGTAAAAGCTCCTTTCTCCTTCAAGGAACGAAAGAAACGTTCCCTAGTCAAACAAGACAAGCTCCTTTCAATGGCATAATAAAAATTCAAATTCGAGGTGATCCTTTTGAGATGCGACCTCTAGTCAGATAAGTCAAAATTGACGAACGAGATTTTTGAATGGAATTTGAACACGGACTCAGTAATTATTTGAGCAGCCAAGACTCCACTTGCACGACTTCGTGAGATGTTGACGGACTACAAAAATGAGGAGAGAATCAGCAGATTCAAGCTGCTAAAGTATGGCGTACATTTGCCGTGGCACGATTTATGAGCCACTTTGAGTAGTAAATTTTCCACATGTTGTACCCAAAAAGCTGAAGCGGATCACCAAATTTAAGTATGGTAGACATCTTAGTAAGATGATTTATTTGTTACTGCCATGACATGAAAAAGTTGGTTTTTGCAAAAACTTGGCTATTGGCTCAATTGCATTACTTACGAAGCTGTAATTTGGTTCAATAATATATATTCTGTAGAAATTTCACCCAAAATTGGAAAGTGTAGAGTGGGGACCCTTAGTCCGTTTGATAACCCAAGTGGCTATGAGATATATTGAATGACCTACCAGTATTTAGCGGTTGAAGGGACATTTTTCGTTTTCCAGTGAAGAAACTGTCGAAGTTCAAACTTAATTTAACTGTGTACCATCTGCACCAAAGTAAACTGGGCATAACCGATCTCATTCTAAGATAGAACTGTAACAGGTTAAAGTCTGCGGTAAATCTACTATATTAAGCATATTGAGCTGTGTAGCTACTCACCTTTTGCTTGTAAACATTTCAATGTTTAGTCTAAATATCAATTAGGAAGCGACTCATGTAATGTTAGAATTAAAATGTCAAGTGAAACTTTGACAAATGTCTAAAGCTCAAACACTCTATAGATGTTAACATTTAATTTTTCTAGATACCTACCATATTCGAAAACGAACGTAGGTTTTTGCCCTTTCCCATGTAAGACTCAATGCATAGTTTTTCTCAAATTATTCGCCTGTGAAGCCTAGGAAGTGGCGTGAATATCTACTAAATGTACAAAGTTTTTTATCCTTCCAGTGGTTCATTGTTTATGGATAAAATTAGGTGTCCCCATATGAGAAGACCCAAGGAGTCGCAAGAATGTTTTACTAAAGTTTACTAAATAGATATAAAACAAAAAATTACAAATTAAAGTAAATTTTCCAAAAGTTGTTCTGCTAATTGAGGCATTTTTGCGACCTCTTCCCCTTATCCATCGCTTAGGAAACAGTTCATCCAAATATTTTCTTATAATTCCGGAATCATGTGTAAGCACATCATCAGCTCCAGAAAGGCTGTCTTTTACTGAATAGGTTTTTATCGCAATTAAGGGGTGTAATTCATTTTGAAAAGAGAATTTTACGAATTTAGAAATTTTAGATTTGCAGCATATTTATTATGCAAGTCTGCGGTTTGGATCATCCTCCGTTAACTCACAGCAAAAATATATTTTATACAGTTCCTGTTTTTAAACTGATCTTTGGTGTATGTCACGGTTATCAAGAGCTAGCTCCGTAATTAACGTTTCTGGAGTTTCTGCGTTTTCCTCAATTGATAATAATAGATCTTATCTTGTGGCTGATTTTTTGATCTCGCTGATCTAGGTTGATTGTTTCGCGCCATCTGTCTGTAGATAACGACTCGTAATTTTCAAAAGCAGATCCAATATGAATATATTGGCTGAATTAATTGAATAAGCGTAGAAATGTAGTTTTTAACTGAACTTTGGTAATTTAGTGTCCCTGATTTAAATTCTGTATTATGTACACTGCCGTTCAGTGAAGTTCGGTCATACAATAAAAATCTATTGTATCACACTGTATACGATTATTAATACATAAAATTAGAAACATATTAAGCATACGCTCTTTTCTAAGGGATTAAAGCCATCAATTATTATGTAAAGTAGAAATATTGCGACGACCACAATAAAGTCCCTTTTATTATCATTCCAAGAATTTCTCGGAAGTGCCGATCTTTTGGAACGGGTCGTTTGGGGATTATTAACGAACAATACATTTAGGAAATATACCGCAGCATCGCTCTTGTTTATTTATCGCGGGCGTAAAGATATAAATTTGCTTCGTTTTACTGTTAAACGTGTGTTGGTGTGCATCTGTCGTTTTTGCGCGAAAGTTTTAAGAAAATTTACTTCAAAATGGCACGTGGCAAGCCTACCAGTGTAGAAAAACGTTCACGCATTATTACGTTGTTTGAAGAAGGATATTCGGGGCGACAAATTGCTGAAAAAATAAATATGAGAAGTTCAACAGTAAATGACATCATAAAGCGATATCGGACAACTGGAACTATAGAAAATCGTGTTCGTCCCGAAGCATCTAGGAAAACTACAAAAGCTGAAGATTTGAGAATCGTATTATTAAGCAAACACAATAGAAAATTAACAGCGCCGCAAATAGCAGCCGAAGTCAATCGCGGCCGTGAAGAACAAGTTTCGGCGAGTACGGTAAAACGTCGACTTCAACAAGCGGACCTTCATGGACGCATTGCCATTCGAAAACCCTTATTACATCGGGGCAACAGAGCAAAACGGCTACAGTGGGCCCGTTCTCATCTAGATTGGTCGTTGGAAGATTGGAAACACGTGCTTTGGAGTGACGAGTCAAAATTTGAGGTTTTTGGGCAAAATCGACGAGTTTATGTAAGAAGATCTAAAACCGAAAAGTGATCCCGAACTGCATTGTGCTGACAGTGAAGCAAGGGCGTAGTTCTGTGTTAGTGTGGGGATGTTTCTCCTTTGCTGGGACGGGAGATTTATGCAGAGTGCAGGGTGTAATGAGGAAGGAAAATTATTTTGCAATACTCCAGAATCATGCAGTGCCATCAGGATTGCGTATAATAGGCCGTAACTTTACATTCATGCATGACAACGACCCAAAACACACTGCGTTAGTGTGTAAGAACTATCTAAAGGAGCAAGAAGAACAGCACACCCTGAAAGTAATGACATCGCCCCCACAAAGCCCAGATTTGAACGCTATAGAGTTGTTGTGGGATGAATTGGACAGGAGGATCCGAAAAATATGCCCAACTTCACAAGAACATTTACGGAATATTCTGCAACATGAATGGATTAATATTCCACAATCCGTTTTAACAAAACTTATCGAAAGAATGCCTGGAATAGTTCGAGCGGTGATTAACACCAAAGGAGGTTTTTTCGATGAAAAAAAATACAATGTTCAGTATGTTATATTAGGCCAGAATAACTTTTTATTTATTTATTTTTGTCTTTTTTACCTGTACATACAATAAAATTGCATTTTGTTTTTAGTTTCGTTTGTTTCTGTAACCTTTTCATGTTTTTTACCAACCAACCGAACTTCTCTGAACGGCAGTGTACGTTGTTGCGTCAACGGAAAATCTATCATCAATGTCCTACTCTTTGGCCTTCTTAGAAAATCTTTCTCTTTTGCCCATAAAATTCCATTTGTTGATTTTTTTTTAGGAATAGGAATATCTCTCTTTAACATCCAATATGATGTTGCTTTATACGTTTTCTTCATTTCTTTAATATCGCTTACCCTGTCTTCATTGACACTATGAAGGCCAGCAGCACTTCCTTAAAAGCCTTCCACGAATTTTACTACTTCAAGCTTATAAGTTATCATTAAGGTTACCAACAAAGAACCTTCTAAAGAAGTTAAATGTTCAAAAAAATCACTTTTGATATACCAGGAAACTTTTTTTCTCAAGAATTGGTAACATCGACTTATTTTGCCTAATGTTTTAACAAACTGCTTCATTAGAACAAATTTCACGCAGCATATTCTTGTTGCCAGGTTTTAAGTGCTCTTTTGTTGGTCAATTTCTCTTTACCCGATGCTGATCCAAAAAGTAGACCAAAGAAATATTTAGGTCGCTATTGCAAAAGATCCTCGTTCTTCGAAATCCACTTCTGGTTAAACCGGAAGCAATGCAATAGGAATTGAATCATTTTGTGGATCCTTGGATTGTTTAACATGAAACTTGAATATATAGTTGTGGGTATTACCGTTTCTGCAAGCTGTTTTTTCTTGAAACGAACATCTTCCGGTACTAAATTTTCTACTATTTGGGGCTGCTAAGTCTTCTAAGACCTTCTTCAAATGATACTCTGTCTTGCTTAAGTAAATTATGTCACTTACGTACAGGATGGTTTTTTCAAGGCAATAGTCTTTGTAAATTAAAATCCTTTACCAAAATGCTTTTTCTCCAGCTTACTCGATGATATCTTATAAACTGTTGACCCGGTTAGGTTACGTCTCAAAGTAATGAAAAGACCCTTAGAGGTACAATAGATTTATAAAAAAAAATAGTGATACATATCTCTGTTTTATTCTTATGGAAGACATCTTACTGCTCATGCAAAAATAAAATTTTAATTCAAAATACCCAAATGGAATAAGACAAATACTGACGAGAAGCTTACTTCCCCAAACCCTTCATGGGTTTGACCCCTAATTCTTTAGATAAACGCTCGCATGTTTCCAACTGATTTGGTACGTATCGAACACCGCCAATTTTATCAACAGCTGCCATATGCTGCTTCTCAGGATCTCCAGCTACCAATACAGGTTTCGACGGATCAGTCTGTTGCGAGAAAAATCAGTTAAATCGAAGTATCGTTGGAAGCAGAAGCAGGGTACTTACGGTTTTTAAATTGCGCATGATATTCATCAAATCGCTCATTCGTCCTTCAAAACCAGGCGCGAAACATTGCGGATTGATCGCCACGAAGCACTGCCCGAGGTCTGCGTCTCGACTTGTGTTACCCCATTTCCTAATGTTAGGTCCGTACGTCGCACCAGCTAATATCCCGCAGAATATTTCCACCAGACAGGCTAAACCGTAGCCTTTATAACCTGAATTTAATTCGGAACCTCCTAGAGGCATTAAACAGGAACCAGCCGATAATGCGTTATTTGTATCTGTGGTGATTTGACCGTCCTTGTCTTGCGCCCAACCTTCAGGAATTGACTGACCTTTCCTTCTTGCAATTTCAAGCTTAATAATAAGAGGAATATGATTAGTTACCGAGGATTAGGATTAGAATTATTTAAAAATTCGTGAATTTTAACTAACCTTACCGACAGCTACAGCTGTTGTGGCCATATCCAATATGAAGCTATCCCCTTCTTTGCCGGGAGCACCTAAACATAACGGATTCGTTCCCAGCGCCGCCTAATTCAAGGAAATATGAATTTCATGATGTGAACCAACAATATTCGTAAGTACCTCTTTACTCCTGGTCGGTGCCAGAAACGGTGAAGTATTTGTAAAGCTCATCCCCAGCATCCCTTCCTTGATAGCTTGCATTGTGTACATCGCAGCGATTCCGAAATGATTCGATCCTATAATAAAGTCCAATTAACCCCAAAGCAAGGCGCAAAATGAAATTATCATCACCTTTGGCGGCTACCCATCCAACGCCAACCTCTTTAGCTTTTTTGATCGCTAAGTCCATGCAGAAATTTCCAACTACAGCTCCCATACCGTTCTGGCCATCCACCCAGGCGGTTGCCGGTGTTTCTTTCAGAATTTTGGGCGTAGCTTTGCCATCACAGGTGCCCGATTTTACATCTTTGACGTACATATCTTAAAATAGTCTAAGATTAGGTTGAATTTGGGTGTTTTCGCTTACCGGCGGTGAATTACCCAGGCGGTTCATCCCGTGACTGTAATGCCCTCGGTAATCGGCTTCTACTAGGAGATCTGCCATGACGTTCGCGTGATCTCTTTGGGTGCCGACTGCTTGGAGACATTCCGAGATGAAACGGCGCGATTCCGAAAGTGGAATGATTGGAGTATCTATAAAAAATAACTGTTAGAAATAATTCACCTCCCCCCCCCCCCCCCTCCCCCCCCCACACCGCGTGAACGGAGGAACAATTATGTAAAAGTATATAGGTGTGCAGCTTCAGTAAATGGACACGCTGTATATAAGTAGTTAAAAGTATATCGTGAACGGTTTAGGATGTTAGTTTGAAAATTTGTAGGTGTGTTTTTCTATTTTGCCATTCTATTTCAGGTATTTTCAGGGTTGCATCACTTCCGGTTATTACGGATGTAGGTCTAAGTCTTGTGTGATACTGCGTGGACATCGTACAGTTTACGGAGGATTCATGTTTACAAATTGACAGCTGGAGAAGATTATTAAACGTCTCTTAATTTTATAAAGAAAGGCTTCATTTTGATGCCTGATTAGCTTCCGCCTGGCATTGATAAAATCACTCATGGTGGGAAGAGAAACGGGAGAACAGTACTCGGCTTTTATCGCTTCTTTCTAGACAAGAGGAATTTATTTCTTGGCACAAGAGGGCGCCAGGGAATGTCTGGCTCCTTTCGCAGGGAAGTGATACAATCCGCGAGGCAATTAGAGCTGCTAGGTGGGATTCCCTGGTCTCATCAGATAAGACACTTGGACCTGATCTTGGATTAAACATTAGAAGGCGGTTGATGCTATATGCAGGAGCAGCAAACTCGACGCTTGCCAGAAAAAGTGCTCGTATCTTTCTATTCTCCGAGCCCAAAATGACATACGGAATAGTCTGATACAAGCCGCGAGGCAATTTGTGCCGCTAGATGGGATCCCCTGGTCTCATCAGATAAGACACTTGGACCTGAGCTTGGATTAAACTTTACAAGGCGGTTGATGCTGTATGCAGCAGCAGCAAACTCCCCGCTTGCCAGAAAAAGTGCTCGTATCTTTCTATTTTTCGACCCCAAAATGACATACGGAATAGTCTGATACAAGCCGCGAGGCAATTAGTGCTGCTAGGTGGGATTCCCTGGTCTGATCAAATAAGACACTTGGACTTGATCTTGGACTAAACTTTACAAGGCGGTTG
>LR736869.1:6565414-6579590 GCA_902654985.2 Oryctes borbonicus | reverse complement strand
GTGGTGTTAAATGGAGCCAGGCTGATGATGCCGGGTGGTATTTTTTCGCCGCTCACGTTGCTTTTGCCGCGATTAATTCCATCAAACCCACGAGGAAGCTATCTTTTGGTTATTGTTTTTTATCATATATTTCTTTCACTTCTTCTGTTTAATTCTTCATTAAAAAATTGTAGACTTGAGGAATAATTAATTCTCGGCAAGATACAATCGCGTCATCGACTCTGAGGCTGTTTTGACGCTTTTTCGTCGCAATCTTGACGACTTTCTAGGTCGATACATGGAACTATGGATACATTGCTATACTTTGGAGTCAAAACTGGGTTTTTGGAGGCGAAGCAGCTCCGAAGAAGGCAAAAAAAGAACAAACAATAACTGGAAAGTATTATTGGATCGGTTGAGCGAAGAAATCGAGAAAAAACGTCCCTATTTACATAAAAAAGAAAAAGATCCTCTTCCATCAAGACAATGCACGGGTGCACACCTGCGCAGTTTCGATGGCCAAAATTATGAAATTAGTTCAAATTAGTTCAACATCCACCGTATTCACCGGATTTGGCTCCCAATGATTTATTTTTATTTCCAAATTTGAAGAAGTGGCTCAGGGGACAACGGTTCACGTCGAACGAGGAAGTCATCGCCCTAACAGATGCCTATTTTGAGGACCTTCCGAAATCCTCCTTTTCGGAGGGCTTAAAAAACACTTATCGCTGGAACCTAATTAGTTAACTTCAAAAAGAAACGAACGAAATTTGAAAATCACCAAATAGAATTTCAAATATAAAATTTTAAATTTTGTTGATATTAACCAGAAAGTCACATCAATATATTTATCTATGTATCGAATTATATATTTTGTTATCTATATGATAACAAAAGTGTCCAAGTGAACAATCTTATATATTTCTGTATATTTATAGGAATGGATATCGTGCTCTAAATGCTATCGAGTTGAAAAAATTTTATTATACAGGAAATTATTTCGTAACAATGATCCTTTTGTTACTATTTTGATTATTTTGGAAAAGATCTTCGTTAAAGTGGCAACAATTTCGAGAAATTAATTTCCAATTACAAGAATTTCAACATGTCTCGGAATATCCAACCGTTGTCTATAATTACACCATTACCAGTAATAATTATCATAAATTAACGTCCTTGAGCTGCACTTAATTTACTGTGACCTTTAATAAATAAGGGGGGCGAAGAGTTCACTGCACATTTTCAACTAGTTTCCGTTAGTATTACTTTGCATTGTATCTATCTGTTGATTTTTTTAAATTCCCCGTTAGAGTTTGACGTTAAATAAAATAATTACAATTAAAAAAAAAATTATTACGTTAAAAAAATGGATTGGTTTAAATTCGCCAATTGATTCGATCCAGTGTTGCTAACTATGTTTTAAATAAATACAGAGTGAAGTTAGATAACTTACCGATATCCGGTAACGGCGTTTGAGACATTTTCCGCTTCCCGAGGATGAAACTCTCCAGCTTCGAAGTAAGCGCGACGGTGTTCCGCGAAAAACAGGCTCTGATCGCCGGACTCATTGCGAGATAAACTATAATAAGGTGACGTAGTCAATATAGACACAGAATCATAAGTAAACAGTGACAAAAGTGTATATATAAATCCACTATTTACATATCAATTTATACCTGCTTGTTAATAAAAATATTTAATCCAAACAACAATTTTTGAAGATACAAACTCACAACAGGATAACGAAATTTCGCTCGAAAAACTGGGGGAATTTCAAGTTTTATTGCGGCGGCCCTATTTCTGGCTTATAATAACGTTATCGAGAGGATTATTAAATTGCTACGTCCTCTAAATAAATGTTCACGTTACATATGCTTTATCGCGTCGCTATTGCATAAATTGTTATTGTCGTGTCGGCTTGAAACTATTTAATTAGTTTTCGGAACGCGTTAAATGGAGGGGAACTTCATAATCGCTCCGTTGCAACATTGTAAAATGAAAGTTGTTTAAAATTTAATTATTTTTTAATGTTTATGCAGGCAACATTTTTTTTTGTTAGCTACCAAGGTCGGATGGCCACGTTATTAGAATCTCGCCGTATCTGAAGGGCGATCCTTCACTAAGTGTGGAATATAAAACGGGAACTTCCCGAATTAGTGGTCTCTATATTTTTCTGTAATCGTACCTGTTGGCAATGCTGAGGAAATCAAGGTTGGCAGTAAAAATTGAGATATTTAAGTCGGTTGCAGCTTACTATTGTTATCTGTTGTGCAAAGTGAACTTAGAATGAGAAGTACATACCTGAACATCGTTAGGATGCGCGAACAAAATGTGCCAGTGACGTGGGCAATTTGAAAAAAATTAGGTGCTTAAAATGATAAAAACAGAACCTTTTTGATTTCTATTAAGACTTTACCGCTGTAGTGATATACTCCTTCTAAATGCCATGAAAAAGACAGTTTCGTTAATACAAAAAGGAAAGCTTGGTACGCCACTGAGATATTAGTTGATACCCTTCCATTCCAGTTTTTCAAATGCTGCGTAATTATAGCCCCCCCGACGAAAATTTTTCTTTTGCGCATATCACTTGACATGTACTTCTCATTTCGGGTTCACTCTACCATGCTGAGATGGAAGCAGCAAGTAATATGAAAATTGAAGCCAAGAGTTCCACAGAGAAAGAGATATATTCTGTCTCAAGTATGGACTGCCCAACATTGTAAATTCAAATCCGGGGCATAAGATCTGTAGAAAATAACGTTGTAAATACTTTAATTTTTTCGGTCATTCATAAACTTTTTAAACAAATTCTCCAAATATTGAGACTTACTTACTTGAAGTCAACGTATGTTTACCATAATGAGAAACAACACATAAGTATCGGCACACTCCGCACCATACAAGTTTAATAAATTAATTAATTAAACTTGTGTGGTGTGGAGTGTGCCGATATTTTTGCGTTGTTTGTCATTATGCTGAACATACGTTGACTTCAAGTAAGTAAGTCTCAATATTTGGAGAATTTGTTTAAAAAGTTTATGAATGACCGAAAAATTAAAGTATTTACAACAGAGCTTCTTGTGGCAAATTTAAGAAAACGTCTATTTAAAATTATGACCCAGTGTAACTATGTAATATAAAGAGTCTACGAAAACTTTTGAAACGTTTTGGGTTCAAACCGTGTCACAGTTAAACGAAAACTTCCTTTTCCCTAACTTCTTCAGAAGAAGGAAATATGGTAGGCAACAGTTACCACGGCAACTCAACGCTAGAGACGAAACTAACTGAGCGGCAAGCAGTTGATCACGGCAACTCAGCATACGAACCACACCAGTGCCGAAAATCAACTGCGAGGAACGAGGGAAGCAGCACGCTCTTATGCCGGCGGTAGTCGGAACTTGTCGCTGATTGGTTGAATATCGCAGTCACTGTTAGGAGGATTGGTCGTTACGAATGTCGGGTTTCCATATTTATGCGAGGGGGTAAGCTGTATCCCTACTGAAGGATCTCCAGAGACCCAATCACCGATAGACTTCGCTCACCTCCGGCATAAAAGCGTGCTGCTTAGCTATTTCTTTGCAACCTAGCTAAATAATATATTCTTTTTATATTAACATACATGTTCATAAAACCGGAAATTAAATTGTACGAGTCTGCGCATTACTGTCCGCTCATTTGATCCTCTTGATCCTATCGGTTTCTGACCTAGTGTCGTAGACAATTATAGATAGTTCGGAATCAACTTAATTTGCTACTAACTAAATTGCTTTGGCGATAATTCCAAATTAATATTCTTAAGTTTTATTATTTGCAAAAACTAAAACCGATTTCGAACTTAGATCAGAAATACTCGCCGTCTTTCCCAGAGCTGAAGTTAATCACTATCTATGTTTTGGAGTAACTGCGTCTGCCGTGAAGGATTCGGCGTGAGTCCCATCTCATTTTGAGACCGATCTTACAGCTAATAAAGGTGTCCCAACAAGAGCGGAAAACTAACACCGCTTTGTTGAAAAAGTAGCGAAATGTGGATCAAAAAGCAAACAAATGCCCTTCTCGGCTTCGCTGATGCATTTGCGTTCTTTTAACGTAATTTTTCATACAGCGTTTAATCTCCTCCTCCTTTAAGACTTAGGTTCGAAGTCCCAAAGCGTTAAATCGTACGATCTAGGCGGCTAATTCTGGTCGTCTAAACGGAAGATTACAGATCAGAGAATGTCTGGTGCGATATGGCATTGTTTCGCATAATGTGTGGTAAATGAGAGCGTCCACATTTGAGGCATAAGAAACTGGGATATCATGCCTCGTTTCTGCATTTCCAGCAGCGCCTTCAAAGGCAATAATGCCAGAAGCCCAAAATCCACACCAAGCAGTGATACGTTCGGTATGCATTCCCTTCTCATAAGACACATGTGGTTTGGGTCATTCCAAATGTGGCAATTTTGCTGGTTTACAAAACCTTCAACGTGAAAATGGGTCTCGCCACTCAAGATGATTTTGTTCACTTGTTGTTATAATTCAATTGACAAACTTTCTTCGCTGTGCATGGTCTCTAGGTTGGAGGTATAAAAACGCGAGGGTAAGCTGCGTATTGCTCCTTCAGATGGTCACTTCTTGGACACGATGCCAAATGGATGTTCCCGAACTTTCAGCCGTGATGTTTTCTGATGGACGAATCAATGGTTTCACGTCAGGTCTCTTCACAGTTGTTTAACAAAAATTTTACGCAATTTGCGAATCGTGCAAATATAGCTTTCACTATTTTTGAAATAATGTTCAACAACAAGAATGCGTTGTCGTGTCGAGCAGCGATTCAGTTTTAATAATGACGGACTGTCTACCATGGAGCCGTCATGATGAGTTTCTTGTCAAAGCACAAAACAGTAAAAATGGGGCCAAATTAAAATTTTCCGCTCTTGTTGGGGCACTCGTTCTTTTAGAGGAAAAGGCTGTTTAAATTTACTTTAAATATTATAACGACAACAATTTTATTGCAAATTTTGAATTTCACATTCGATGATAAATAAATGAGATGTCTTTGAGGAAAAGAAACTTTTCAGTTCGACCATCTACATAAGGTGCAATTTAAAACGTGATTAGTCGCGAAATTGAAACTAGTTAATAGTTCTTTATCTTTTTGCTGATAACATATTTTGACCTCCTTCTTCATTTTTTTCTCTCATAAGTCTAAAAGATTTTCAGATGCATTTTATGTAATTTGTGTTTAGAATTCCCCAATACTGATAAGGCCATATTTTCTAATTTTAACATCAAAAACATCTTTTCTTACCAAAAATTTAACCTTTCTTTAACATCACTGATTACAAAAATAGACACGTCAAACTAAATGCCATATTTTAACGCCAAAATAGGATTTTCGTTTAACGAAATGTTATCCTTATGCTTTGTTTTTAATTTAGCGCTAATAGCCTACTCATTAGTCCTATTAACTGTATAAAAAAAAATTAATAAAAGGGGATATACGGGGAAGAAAATCCCCCCAAACTTCAAAGGCTTTTTTTTGCAAAATTGCAAGAGATATTGCAATGAAACAAAACTTACACATTATTCACCGATATTATATATTTTTGTTATAATTTCTCGTTAATTCCTAAGAGGTCGCTTTTGGGATCAACCCCTAAAACGACACCTATAAAAAGATTCACGAAATTCGTGTTCGTTGGCTTCGTTTTGTTAAAATAAAAAAAAAATATATTAACTAATAAATTTATTACAACAATGAACCGTTGTTTATCAAATTGCGACATGTTTATTAATATTAAATGAATTGCTTTGCGACAAGCGAAACAATCTTCAAAGATTTCTTCCTTAAACATTAATAAATCCGTTTATTGGATGCGAAAGTATATGTTCATCGATATAATAAACAGACATTTATTAAAATGATAAACTCGTTCGTTGGATCAACTTTGATTATATTAACGTACTTTTTTATTGTATCTATTTACCCTTTTCGTTCGGTGTACGAGAGATATTATTAGAATAAAACAAAAATTATATGTTACGTATTTGTTAAACATATGCTTGAATTCAACGGTTACTGAGATACCAATATTGCTTATTTTTGCGAAGCTATTATTATTACTATTATTTTGTGTTATTAATTTGCAACATTAGAATAATTAAATAATTAAAATTGAATTAAATTTTTGAGCACCCGACGATCCGATTTTATTCGCTTTTGTTGCATAAACTAATGATTTAAGCCATCACCACAATAATAGCTTCGCAAAAATAAGCAATATTGTTATTCTGGTAAGCGTTTATTGAACTTTATGTTCCTGCAACATCTTCTCTGAATATTGGGGTCTTCCTTCCCGATCACCCTGTATTTTAATATTATTCGCAAACCTACATATTTTCAAGAAGGATTATGGGAATTAGTCTAGACGAATTATCAGCAATTATATTATTTAGAAAATGATATAATATAAATGATTATATTTTAAAGTGGAACAATGCAATACATTGTCTACGCGGAATAATAAATTATATGGGTGCATTGTCTTACTTTTTATTTTCTCAAAATTATTTAAGGCTGTTTGTTCAACAACGGGAGCTAATTAGAGGACAATTTAACAAAATGAAATAAAAGTGCAGCATTTCATAGCCCAATGATAACAATACAAAAAAAACCTTAATCCTATCTGAGCTTTTTAACGCAATATTTGCTGTATTGGTTGCCTAAACTTACTAACTTAGTATATTAAATAACAAAAAAAAATACAACCCGAAAATCACGAAGTAAAGGGGAAAACCTTTATTATATCAAAATATCATTAATTTCATAGTTTGACCGCGAGTTTTAGAGGGCGCCTTAATAACTCTCATTACCTTCCCGCAATTCAATAAATCAACTATCTCCATCTATACAGAAACCAACAAACTGCAGCATTATTTTTTCATAAAATAGTAAATTTATCATGTATACGCCGCCATCTTTCGGATCCAATACATCAACATCGCCCACAAACGTCAAGTTTTGATATTTCAATTTGAATTGTCCTTTGTCCTTCGTCAAAATTCCAAATTCCAGTGGTCCAAGATCATTTTCCGCGAACAACTCCGCGGAAACCATGCAACACACCAAACGGGTACTGAGCAGAATCAGGATCGAATGCCAGCCTCGTCTCTCGCAAAGATTTTTCGCCCGCCGTACGAAAGAGGGTCCTCCGTGTCCTCCTTGTGGAGTTGAAAAGCCGGCGCCGAAATTGCCGTTGACCGCCAGGCAATTTAAAGAGAAAGAATGCGATCGTTGCAATTACGTAATGGAACAAAAGGATCTGAGTAATGAACAGTCGCGGCCGATGGAAGCGGTGACGCGTAAGGCGAAGCCTTGCCCACCGAATAGCCAAAAAGCCCTGAATGTATGCCCGAAGAAGAAACCGAAGCGATGTCCTAGAGGTGATTGGGAAAGTCCCGGTGCGAGAAATAAATGAAATCAGAATCTATTTGGTGTAAACGATGTAAGAAATGTATGATTGAGATGGGTTGGGTGTTGCATAATAAAAGTTATTCAAGTTAAATTGAAAATTTTTTTTGTGGATTATGGGTGGAGGTAAGCCTTTAAACACAATGTAATTTTTACTAAACCGCTTTTTGGTTGCCTCTTTGCCACTCTGGCATTATTGTTGTTTGGAAGGCTTGTTAGTGGCCGGGGAATTGATAGAGGCAATAATAAAAATCCTCTTGGGCTGTGATTTCGTTCATTTGTCATGTCTTATGGTACAAGGACCAATGCACCATAAGACACACCAACTGATTGTGAAATTAAAAAAATTAGCGCTGCCGTAGGTCTTACTGAGATGGACATTAAGTTTTGTTTGCAGCGTTTTATAATTGATTTTGCCAACAAAATTAATTATAAAACGGGCGTCCATTAAAATGGACGCTGGGTCTCAGAATTGTTAATTGTTGGCGATCTTTTCGTTTCTGCAATTGAAGTAACAAATAACTCAATACGTCCAATAGTTAATTTAGAAGCTTTTCACAACTCCGTTTGGCTGAAAAGTTGGTAACTGAAAATATGGTGGGAAATCAGCAGCAACTTTGCAATATAAAGCCTTTTGATGGAACAAATTACTCAAGCCGAGAATTTCGTCTTAAGCTAATGTTAGAACAGAATGAAGTTACTTCTCAAGATCGACCTACCGATGAAGTTAAGTTAAGATGCTTCAAGACACGTGACGTAAAGGTGCCATGCTTGTCGCACAATATTCTGGAAGTGATAAAAACGAAGAAAATAAGTAAGAGAGCAACATACGAAAAGCAAGGAATGTCCACGCAAGTTCAGCTACAAAAGAAATTAAGGAAATTAAGGTGATACTTTTGCCGAACATTTTTCTTACAGAATTTGAACATGCGGTCTCCGAGCTGGCGGGAAGATTGAAAACACAGAGCTAATTTCACAGTTACTATCAGCAATGCCTTCTGGTGACCAAGAAGAAGAGGCGGGGTGAGGAAGAGCTGGAGAAATGAGACAGGGGAAGATGTACGAGCAGTGGGAATAGCAGATTGGGAGACAAAATGCCGGGAGAATAAGGAATGGAGACGACTAGCAACAAGCTGTAAAAATAAGTGAAAAAAAGAAAGAAAAGGAAAACGAGGATTAATCCACCTCATTATGCGAATGTTAAAAAAGCACTAAGCGTTAGCCATAATCCGAAGGATTGGACGGCTTGATGATGGAGAAAGCAAGACAAGGTAAAAAGTAAAATAGATGGTGAGATGAACGACACTGTTTTCTTGATATTAGTGTATTTCAGGCCATCTATATACTAAACGTGTTTACTTGAAAAAAAAAAAAAACAATAAAACTCATACGGGCACGCTCAAGAGGTGCCCGTGCTTCTTAGTGGATTTCAAAATAATCTCTTCTTCATCATTTGCATTCTTTACTTCTAAAACATTTTGATTTGTATTTTCGTTTAAATTTATGAACTTTTGAGCAAACTATGTTTTTATATCCTTTTTGCAAAATGAACTACGTACGTCTTGGTGTTACCATGATTCTGCCTCCTTTTATTTAGTTATTTGTAAATACTGTCTGAATATTTTTATGCTGAATTTGAGCTGCTTCCAAGCTAGTTGCTGTAAACATAGCTTTTTTTAACACGTGAAAGATTAAATCAAATACGAGCTGATTCCGTTTTGCAGTGTCCCTGTAGCTTTAAAATTTGCAGTGAATATCGGTTCCAGTTAGGCGAAATCGGAAGTTTTCTGCAATTTCGAGAGGCTCTGGGTTATAGGGCTCGTTTATGTATGTAACTAATGTGCTGTAGTCGCCCTTTTGCAGGAGCCCTAAATATCACATGTTTCGGGGCTCGGGATAAGATGGAGTAAATGCGCTTTTTTGCGTTTTCTTGAACGTTAAATAGGATGTAGGCGCCTGCAACCTTTGAAATCGTTGGGTCAAAGCTAGTTTTCAATCAATTAAAAGTTTTTATTGAATCTCCATCTTCGTTATCACTTCACTTAAATTAGCTATTTTATTAAAATTAAGAAAGAAGCGATTTTTCTGTATTCGCCGATGAAAGTTTATTAAATGATGGATTGCATTGATTCTCCGATGAGGCCACAATGATTTCAACAAACACACTTACAAGCATTGGTTCCAATAAGATGCCAATTGAATTGTGGAGCACAATATCCTCAAAAATTAAGTGCATGGATAGGTGTAACTGATCTAGGTAACGCTCAGGAGCACGTCTGGCCTCAACAAGAAGCCACATTTTAGTACTTGCGTCACAAATTACTTTCAATTAGATGAAAATTTTCAGGGATTTCAAGATGGGTAGGTAGACGAGAACGCATTGAAGGGGCCCTTAAATTACCAAATCTGACTCTTCTAGATCTTTATCCTTGAGGTCATTTAAAAAGTATTGTACCAAAGTACCAAACCGGAGACTTTAGAAGAACTTGAAAGCAGAATTTTAAATGCAGCGCATCATATCTTAATGAAGGCTTGGATATTGCCAAATGGCCCACTTACACTTACACTTTCGCGGACAGACCTAAATTCCACGGAGAGAAACAAGAATTAACACGATGCATATGTTATCCGCCAAAATGTCAAATAACTTTTTACTTAAAAATTTATTGTATATTATACAGGCCGTTTTATTTAAAAGAATGACAAATGATATCTTATGACAGTCGAAGACGTCATTCACATATGTATTAGAGGGATAATAATTTTACTTCTTACAGGGTGGAGCTCTTATCCCTCAGTACTTAACAACTCCTCTGCTTAGGCGACGCGTTGTCGAGAGGGTTTTGAAACCAGAAGGCGCCCTGTATAGTACCTTATTATAGAAAGGTTTTAAGGCTTCAGGTAAAAAAAGATTAATTAAGTGGAACACTATCCATATTTATTAAAGAAACAAGGACTAATATTTTTTCCTTCTGTCCTTAGTTGTTTAACAATTTAAAGAAAGCAAAAACCAATCTGAAGCGCATCACTTACCCAGAAAATCTTGAAGTTCAAAAAGATAAAACAAAACCAATTAACTAAATTCACAAACACTAAAGCAAAAAATTGAAAGAATGCGTAATTTTTAATTACTCAGTTTTCACATCCGCACCATTCTCTTCAAGGGACGCGAACTTAATCCCCCTTCTCTTCGAGATTTTCTTCCTACTTATCTCCGCGTCCCATCCCGACCATCTTTTATACATTTTTTTTTTTTTACAGGTGGCACATGTACGAGGGTAAGCTGATAAGTTTCCTGGCGACAGAAACAAGGAAACAACAGCCACCTTATAAGTCTGTATACTTTTCCTCCCGATGCTTCCATTTCTTTAATCCGTCTAAATAATAGTTGGTATTTTGTTTTGCAAAATAGGTATTTACCAATGTGATGGGATGAAAAGCTTCTTTGAGCGAAACTTTGAGCATAGGGAATAGAGAAAATCGTTGGGGGCTAGATCTGGCGAACAGGGTTGTTGGTCTAGACGATACGTCTTGGTGGAATAAAACTTATTTTTTCTTCAAATTCGACTGCTTTTTCTGCAATTTCTGCTTTCAGGTTCTCGAGTAATGATGCCCCCGTTACAGGGCTTCAGGGGTGTACTAGTGCATTCAAGTTACATCTAAAGTTAATGTCCAAAACTCCGATTTAATTCCCTTAAACTAGTTTATCAGTGAAACACTTCACTGTTACCCCTTACCTCGAACACTTCACTAAAATTGTACGCATGTTTCGATAGTTAAGCTATCATCTTCAGCAGCAATACTGAAGTAACTAATTAAGCCAAGAACTAACTTGGGGGCAGCACCAAAAAAAAATCTTCAGACAATATTTGAGAAACACGTGCCTATAGTCTCTGCTATCTTTCTAAGAGCTTCTATAAGTTGTGCAAAATTTATTAAATTTTTATTTCTTTGAACAGTGCGGACATTGTGAGAGACACCTGTGAATTACCCAATTTATTAATAGTATTAAAAGAATCCCACCATCGTTTAATTTTCTATAATAAGAATTCAGTAAATAGATCCTAGCTGCGTTTAATGCGATTTTCATGCTCGGAGCCAATTTTGATCTCCAGATAGACAGATTATATAGCAATGCATCAAAAAGCATATCGCCGAACTTGACGTTCGATATGTTAATAAATAAAGGATAAAGATCCCAGATCCATTGATCTGGCAATTTGCAACATTTGTGATGTATTTGTATTAAAGTATAATTCCATTATCTTATCTTCCCCATTCAGTACAATCTTTGTAGCCTTTAGAATTATATAACATATGTCACGTTCCTATTCGTTTTATTAAAAAAATAAAAATAAAACAACTGGTCGTAGAATTGGATGCTCAAACTACAACTAAAATTGTAGGATCAAAAATATAAAATTCATCCATCAGACACATGAAAAAAATCACTTCAAAGAAGGTCTATATGTATCACTTTTGAGCGTTAATTTTGATGCTCAATTTTGCGTGTGCAGATTTTTGTTAATTATTGTTGTTGTCACAGATGATACTTCAAAGTCGTGTTCAAGTTTCTGTCGAATTGCTTTAAAGAAATGTAAAATATTTTCCAACAATGTTTGTGTCGGGACGTGCACGGCAAGATTGTGGCAAGTTTTCACATAAAACTTCTTTTTTTTTTCAACATTCTTGTTTATAAATAAGTCTATATCAACATCTAGTTCTAATCCACCACCTGCGATCAATATAAAAAAAATAAATAAAATAAACAGCAAATTAGGCTGAAACCTAACAATGTAGCCGCTATTGTGGTATAGGACAGAATTAAAATTGCAGTTTGGTCAGTTTAGTTTGGAACCCATTAAGCGCAATTTTGGGTTGCATACTGGGCCCATTGCTCTATTCAATTTATACCTACTTCTTCTTTGATTCTGATCTGGATCTGGATCAGGAGCATTCTTTCATCTGCTCTAAAACGCGGTTGAATTTCGTTTGTATTGCTACAGCTAAACCGGGGTCAGCTCGTCTAGCAATATCGCGTGGATTTAAGCTTTCACTGGGCAATTATCCACTGACCACGAAAATGCTGGATGTTATATTTAATGGGCACTTGAAGTTAAGGGAACATGTTAGTTTAATACTTGGATTGGCTTACGCGAAATTGAAGACTTTATACGGCAGTAAGAAATACATTGATAGGAAATTGAAGAAATTGCTGCGTGCTACCGTGGTTCTTTGCCATTTCAACTATTGCAATGTTGAATGAATACGACCCATAATGAGACACATCGCATTCATGGCATCAAAACACCATGACCCATTTCCTACACTTTAAAATATCCATGTTGGGTAAATATGAAGCATCGAAGATTATTCCTTAGGAGTAATTACGCGAAAAACACCTCAAAACCTTCACCTGCAAAATTTCGTTCAGGACGGACGTGTAGAACCTTAATCTTCGTGACTTTTGATACTTGCTCTCTCCAGGGGTAGTTCCTACATTCTAGGTCTCGCCACAACAAACAAAGATTAGAACAGCAATAAACATTTATTTTTCAGCATAGGTCCCGGTTCACCTAAAAGTTAATTTAAGAAGCTACGCGTTAACTCTGGCCTGGGTACCAAGAGCCGAAGGCCATCGAGGGAACGTAAAGAGCCCGAGCAGGCTCGTCAACTGCTGAAAATCGCCAATGCACTCGGCGGAAATGGCATCTACGATAGTAAAAGCAACCACTAAACAATGGAAAGATAAGAAATCTCGAGACTGGTGGAAGGTCATTCCGGGTCAGAGGCATGCCAAGCAATTTCTGATTGGACACAGGCCTACATTTCCTAAGCAGAAACAGGAAGTCTGCTAATGTATAGCACTGGCAGGAGTACGGCTCTCAGAAATGAGCTTGTAACACCTAAAAGCCGAAACCTATGTAAAGGGATCAGAGACAGCAAGGCTAATGTAATTAATCTAATGGGAGAGGAACCACAATAGATCTGGAAAGGTCGCAGTAGGATAAGTCAAGAACCACCTCGAATCGAATCTAATCTACACGTTAACTGGGCAAGTTGATGAGAATGAAGAAAATGTTTTACTGGATACAGATATACGAAAGTATCTGAAGGAGAAAATACACTACCCGACAAAAACATAGACGCGGTATCGTTTTTATCTACGAAACAAAGTTTATAGACATTATATAAAATGTAAATGAGGGTTATTAATACTTTTTATGTAAATAGTCCATTTACAGATATTTCTGGGTATTTATTGCTTTATGAGGGGTAATTGGGATTTTCCCAGATCGAAATAGGAATTTTAAATGCGATAAAAATTTACACCCTGCGCATTTATTACATTAATATAAGCGAAAATGTTTCAATTTGATACTTCTCTTTATATGCAGCGGTTGTGCTGGTAAAGTGTACATATTTCACCGCGAGAAATTATATTTTATAAAGTGTTTGCAATATGGGTAGAAAAAAGCAATTATCCTTGATAGAAAGGGGTAAAGTTCTAGCCTGGCACAAGGATGGTGTTAGTAAGAAGGAAATTGCTCGTCGGTTACGAAGAAGCGATCATTCCGTTAGAAATTTCCTAAAAAATCCGGAAAATTACGGCAAACCAAAAGGCCAGGGGCGACCGAAAGCTGTAAGTGAGCAGGATAAACACATGATATTGCGGGGTGCATCCAATTCTTCTGCGTATGCGAGAGTTATTGCAGAACAGGCGGGGGTACAAACGCACGTGCGTAA
>LR736869.1:6522148-6540414 GCA_902654985.2 Oryctes borbonicus | reverse complement strand
CCTCCGCCCTATTGTCGGCGCATTCGAAAAAAATTGGCTAAGCATCTAACCAAACTCATCTCGTCTACTTCTTTTATGAAATTGTTGCTTTCTTTTAGAATTCGCGCAGAACTATTGCCAAAAACCTAAGCATTATTTCATCCTTTTCCAGTTACTTATCTGATTTACTGCACCTCATCTAGATTAACGCAAAAATAAACAGAACATCGTATCTGCCGTCGTAGCTTGACAAAATCCGATATCGTCGCAGTGCCGGCAGTCGCTGTCGGACATGTGCACGTAGCTTGTCACGTTTTCGACCAGCGAAAATCGCACCGAACCAAAACGATACGTCTATTTTAATTGCACCCACACAACGGCCAAACCGAATGACCGAAATACATCACGGAGCTCCGGTTAGTGGCTAATTTTGTCCCCGAAACACTGTTTTTCGCGCAAAAATTATTGCCGGTGTTAGTGTTGATGTTGTTAGATTTGGGTCGTAGACATCCCACGTGGGTGCTTCAGAAGTTAATTGGTACTCAGTTAAAAGGTAAATTTATTTAGTTAATTGTGGTTATTAGTATTGCTCGTGTATATACAGCGTGTTCGAATAGTATATAGAAAATGTTTTCTATAAAAATTGTCTAGAGAGATATTACAATTGTTTTGAATTAAAAAAAAAATGTTATTGAAGAGCAAAATATTTATCGAAATTATGGCTGTCAATATCATAATTAATGGAATTTTTTTACAACATGTTAACATCACTTTTGCTAATCTTGTCCTTCAGTTTTAAAAAGTTCAACAAATTTTTAACTGATATACCGATTTCTGTGACGCTTCATGGCTTCGTGTAATTCAGGTTTTAATATGGAATTATGAAAAGGAATTCCTTTTTTTTTTCCACGCATCTGTTCATTTTAGGAGGCCCAGATTATTGCGCATTTGCATGTTGAATACTCAACTAAATTACTCTTAGGATGGAGCAAACTTCATATCATGGAAGCGTTATCATTGAAGCTCGACAATCAAAATTTTATTAGAATGGAAAGTTTCATATACAGGATGATTGATTGAAACCATTCTGATGAATGAACCCATTTTCTTTTTTTGAAAATTTGAATTTTAAGCTGACCCACTGGATGAAAAGATTTTCAATATGGTTGCTTTTCTGGTTATACCAGATGTCGCCATCAATTTCCTTATTTTAAATGGGATGGTGCCCTTTTTATTAAATACTCCATTTCTAATGCTATTTGGATACAGTTTCATCAGGTATCGCTATCTCTTACCTTATTTCAATTGTTTTGAAAATTTTGAAATCTTTTTCCATTAGCAGAAGAACTTTTGAACTTCTCCGTGGCGATTATTTTAAAGAAGTAAACGTTGGTATTTGCGCTGCTTTTAGAAGAACACTTAAAAATTGCAACGATGTATTTGTTATAGTTTAATTATGTACAGCATGGTTTCACTAAAACTTCAGTTTAGGGCAAATTCACAGCATCTAAATTTGAATTTTTTTAAATGCAATGGGCCGTTTTTATTTCATATTATGACTGTTGTTATTTTCCAAGGATCTTATGATTCTTGATCAAAAAAATTTATCTGGGGGAATGAATCTCCAATTCTTCTATTGGATGTATTGGATTGGCATATATCTGTTCCTTTATATGAGCCCACACGTTAGATATCCAGTAAAGTTAGGTCGAGAGTGGATTGCGGCCAAAACAACGGTTTTGGCGGAATTTGCCGGAGCTCTGTCCATTGGATGGATACCAGCAATGATGAAATAAGTTCAGAGGCAGTTCTTCTACAAGATTAGATACTGTCGTTCTCAACATTTCTAAATATTTTTGAGTAGTTAAATTGAATTAGATGAAAATTTGCTTCTCTGACGATATGTAGACTTTCTCTAGCACAGATTCAGCCAATAGGAGTAAATGTTCCTTTAATCGGAAGAAAATAAAAAGAGGAAAATTTTCGTTAGAAATGCTTATTTTCCGAGTGTAAAAAAAAAATTGCCTTGAAACAAAGAAATATGCTTAAAACAATTAATTTCTTTGGTTTCTATCAGTGTATTCCTCCTATCCAGCCTCATACATTTTACGTAATATCCTTCATGTCTTAGCTTAACGCCAACAATTTGTATATTAACTCCCACGTAAACCCTTAATCAGCTCTTTACTTGAACACGTATATCAATTTCGTTCGAAACAATAAGTAATAAAATTACCAATTTGTAATTTCTGAACGTAGCTTAGGAAATTTCCACGGAAGCAAAGTTATTATTACGAACGCCATAATACGTGATCTTTTCACACGAACGTGGTTTATTTGCTTGCTGCAAAGTCCATAACACCACGATAAGATATTTAAATTTAAATAAGGTGTACACCAGAGCGCTGCGTAACTCCACTTATACCGAGTTGCCCGTTTTCAATTCATCAAGTTGCCTCGGCGAATTCCGTGAATGACTTATGAAAACAGATACTTACACTCATAAGGCTGCAGGTCCACTAGCGAGATACTTGCGCAAGTTGTTTTTACTGATGCAAAAAATCGCGCAAATTTTGGACTGCAAGTATGTTGTAGCGATAACTCGAAATGCGAGTGATAGGTTTAGTTGAAGATGGGAGGTCGTAAGCCATTTATAAGAAATTAATAAGAAATTAAAAAGAAATAAAAGAAAATGCCGAGTGAGAGATTGGATCTTCAAAAGGTCCGCCTATGGAATCACAAATACCTTGATTCCTGAAGTGAAACTAAAAGACAGCCAACAATTTATGAATTTTAGAAGAAGAATAAGAAGGACTCACAACTTAGAACAAAATGGTCGTACTCCCTGTAATCAGCAGGTCAAACTGCATAAAGAATTATCATCAAAATAAATATTTTAAAACATTTTAGAAATCGTTAATTCATCCAGCTTTTTTTCATAATTTTCTTAATTTTCCTATATCTCTCCAACTAACAACTCCATTTATAGATTTCGATGTGCTGGATCCATTAAAAGTTACCCCGATTTTCTATCTCTTATTTTCATTTATTATTAATTCTTATTTATTTTTTTTTTTATTATTTTATTTATTTATTATTAATTTTGGGAAACTTTGATCCCTCTCTTTAGCTTTTTCGGGGTGTAATTTGAAAAATAAACGAGATAGGTAAATGAGGATGGCTGGAATCGATTCTCCGAGTGCGATTTTACTCACTGAAGCCTTGAAGCGCTGAAATTGGCTGGATTTAGCACCGCCATCTGTAGACATGGTTCGATTCGTCGTGATTCAAATTCTGTACATTAAATATCTCATATTTTAGTGCTAAGGGGGTTCCTCGGAAAAAAATGTAAATGCTCCAGGGTTCCCCCGCTCTAATAAAAAAAAACAAAAAGTTGAGAAACGCTGCTTTATGCTCCTTAAGTGCGTGCTCGCAAATACGTCATAATTTATAAATAAGTTGAATCTATATTTAAAAGCCATCAATTATATCATCAAATCATCAAAAGCCATCAATTTACAAAGATACACAGATGGAGTAAAAAGATGTAGATCGCCGATTACGTTAAATTAATTAATAAAGCGTCTAAATCTGTCAATCAGTGCGAATGTTGCTGATACGAATACAGGAGATATGTAAAATGTGTGTTATCTATAAATTATTATTGTATTTTTCCAATATAAAAGAAATACGTGGATGTATCTGTCGCAGTAAATATCCAATTATTGCTACAAATATTACAATAAAGATTATTTAATTTGTTCATAATGTTAATTGTTCATTGTTAAAGGTTACTGCCTTTTTTTTTGGATTCTTTATTTTGATTTTAACTTTATGCTGTTATATTAATATTTACCTAACTTCTTGTTAAAAATATATCCAGCGTGAAATGAAAGTAATTTATTATCTTTGTTAATATTTACTTTTTTTTTTTAATCTGGAAGGGGTATAGCGATTTCAATTATTTTACTTTATACTACAACGTTGTCATCTTGTTACGTCATTTGTTTTTAAAGTTATGATGTCATCAAATGTTTTTTTTTAATAACTTATATTTTTTTATTATTAATTTCAGTAGCAATTTTTATTCCGTTTTCAACGGTATAAAATTATTAATATGTTAAACTTGAAAAAAATTGAGAAAAATAGTGTCAAATTCGAATATTAGAATAAAAAAAAACTAAACTTATTGAAAAAGAAAAGAAAAAAACTTTAATAATAAAATTAATTACAAAAATAAGCACAAAACAGTTTTTATTTCACTATACTAGATGTTAAAAATGACGACCCTGTACCATTTGACAATACCCAAGGCGATTATAATATTCATTTCTTACATTTTGAAGAGTTTGTCATTAGTGAGTATTAAAAAGTACGAGAGTCATGTTCAATAAGTTCTTAGAAAAACAAAGTACTTTCTGTGGATTTTTATTTATTTTTCAACGTAACCTCCATTTATCTCGATACACTCTTTAGAGCGTTTCTCCAAAAAGTAGGATTTCGGAAAATCCTCGAAATAGACATCTGTTTAGGCGATGATTTCCTGGTTCGACGTGAACCTTGTCTCTCCAGCCATTTTTTCAAATTTGGAAATAAAAATAAATCTCTTGGGACCAAATCCGGTGAATACGGTGGATGTTGTACTTATTCGAACTTTAATTCCATAATTTTGGCCATCGAAACTTTATCTTGATGAAAGAGGTTCGTTTTCTTTTTTTTTTCTTCGCTCAACAGGTCCAATAGCGACGCGTAATATTTTCCAGTTATTGTTTGCTCCCTTTTCCAAATAATCGGTATAGATGATTCCGCGTGCTTCCCAAAAAAACCGGGGCTATCACCTTGCTGACTGATTTCAGCGTCTTCGCCATCTTCGGAACACATTCGCCTTCAAAAAGCCACTGTTTTGACTGTTGCTTTGCCTCCGGAGTGCAGTAATTTATCCATGTTTCGTCCATAGTTATGTATCAACGGAGAAACTCGTCAAAATTGCAGCGGAAAAGCCTCAAAGTCGACTTTTATTCTCCACTGAGACCAAACGCGATGGATGATCTTGCTGAGATTTTTTTCACACCCAGTTTTTGGTGCAAAATTGAAACCACGGAATCTTGCGATATGCCTGTGGCCTCAACTATTTGGTGTCGATCACTCAAAACCAATAGTCACTTTCACTGGACGTCCAGAACAACATTAAACTCATTTATCCAATTGTAACACGGAAACAGATGAACTTCATCCAACTCAACTTTGATCTCGTTCGGTGTTAAGCCTTTTAAATATAAGCGTTTAATCACCGCTAGGAACTAATTTTTTCCATTTTTCTACATAAACAAAAATTCTTCACTTAAATCGACAATAAAAATGAAACCGTGTGATGAGCGCCCTCTCTTAGATTTTCTAAGAACTTCTTGAACCACCCTCGTAATCTACTGCATTCTTATCCAAGCGGCACCCTCCGCACCACACAAGTTTAATTTATTATACAGTAATAAAATAATTAGTCCGGGACGGCCGTTTCGAGGACACGAATGGTCTTCATCACCTTTATTTTAATTATTATTTTGAAAGGTACTGATTTTTTAATTAATTACCCAACGTAAGAATGATATATTTTTGGAATCACCTGTGAATGTACAATCAAAAAAGGAACAAATATATAGGATGTTCATTAATAATTAAATTTTTTATTTTTAAATTTTAATTAAAAAATATTAATATTAAAAAATTTTTAATTAAAAAATAATTAATTAAAAAATAATAATAATAAGAGTAATAACGTCACAAACAGTTATACGCATTAGAATGCGCGATTGAAAATAAAAATCGATCTGTTTGAGGATTTTTTCAAAATGTTTTTACTTTAAGAAATAAGGGATTTATTCTTTATTTTATGTACACGTGTATATCGACAAGTATCTATTAAGTGTTTCGATTCGGCGAAGAATCACATTTGCCATTCAACTCATTCGAGTGGAATTGCTCGTATACGGGGCAACTCATAAATACAACGAGTTGTTTACGGCGAGCTTTGAGTTGGATCGTTCGAATATACTTGTTTGCCTAAACACTTATGTAACGCTCTAATGCATACTAGTAATTGCACTTATTTTTTGTCGTTCAGATTTTTATTGCTTTGATAACGCTTAAATCGCTATGTTCAACTAAATACACTCAGGTGTGTAAAAAAATTATTTGTACTTCTAAAACTTTGAACTTGCGACATGATGTATGTAAATTTACAAGGACATTGGTATCATAAAAAATATCAGTCTATTGACTTTTTGTTTTGCATTTTGCCAACTTATGAGGAATGTTGTTTTTGTTAACAAATTTGTGGTCGATAATCGAAAAGATCACCTATGGTGTGCCTTGCGTTTATATTTGGAACTAGGTATTTTGACCTCTCCAGTTCTCCAGTTGTCTGAGTTCGGTTGAGATGGAAAATCAATTCATCAGCGACCAGCCGAACCTAATTTAATGTCTGGAAGAGCAATGTCTACAATTATTTGTGTAACATGGAAAAATTTAAGTAGCTTTAGCAAGAGATCACGCTAATAGGAGCAACGTATTATTCTCGGATGAATCCAGATTTTGCCTAAGGAAAAGGAATTTGGAGAATACAGGAAGAGCGGTTTCCTCGATTACAACATTGAGGAAAGAATCAGCTACCGGGGAAGCTTCGTTATGGTTTAGGCTGGCACAAATAACGAAGTCCATGGTGGTTTATGGAAATTCTACGACGGCTGCAAGGTACATGAACACCATTTTAGAAAAGCACGTGGTTCCTTTTAGCCCATTTATGGGGCCTAGTTACACTTTCATGGACGATAACACGCGTCCGCACAATGCTCGAATCGTCAGCGAATAATTACATGAGATTGTGTGCTTGACCTGATCAGCCAGATTAGAAAGAAGATTCGAGCACGTGTACGCTGCCCAAACAACTTAGATGAACTTGCTACGACGCTTCAAGCAGAATGGGAGCAAATGGACCAAAGTTTAATTAATCCCATGTCGAGACTCTAGATAAGTACTTTAAAATAAATACTCGAAAACCTCATTACTGGTCTTTCTTATATAATCTAATATAATTATATAAATTAATTAATTTTCACCAATCTTGAGATTATATCCCGAAACATGTTTACGAAAAAAAAATTCGAATGGATCGAACTTGAGTGCAAATAATATTTATCTGTTAATGCGTGCTGACATATTTTCTGCTAATTCACGCTTTACAAATTTCCAGGTATCAATTATGAGATAATCAGGGTAGATGCGATCACTATCAATATGAAACATGTTACCAATTTGCCATGTTCAAGTTACTCTCTTTTATCGACGCCGGATTACTTTGCAATAGTAGATTTTACAATATAAAAAATAAGCTTTCCTGAACTCAAAAAGCTTGGGTTTAAACCATCGCGAGATTGCTTCTATCGATACTCCGATTTTCGGCCCCGTCTCTTTTCTATCAAATATCATCAGTTTTTCTTCCTCTTGCTTTCACCTGCATGCGAGTTTTGTCATTTCAGATCTTCTTTTATTTTCTTGTTTGCACAAGAGGCTCTAGAACCTTGTTGTTGTCGTACTTTTACGACCTCTGTCCTATCCATTCTATTATTTATTTATCTACATCCTTAAGTAATTGAAAGTACTTTTGTGTTCTTTGGAACCTCATGAATTCGGTCCTTTGATGGTTTTCGGTCTTGAGCTCGACGTTATTTGCTGCGTTTTGCTTGTATCCGAACTCTTTTGATTTTTGTCTGCTTCTAATTGTTGCTTTCTCCATTGCTAGATGTAATAGTGTCACCTAGCCTGGCGCCTGTTTTGGTGCGGAACTTTCTTTAGGTCCTTCCTTTAACCGTACTTGTCCTTCGAATTAGATTTATAAGATTTTGTGCTATTTTCATCCTAATACGGTTTTGCCCTTTTCGTGCCCTCGAAGGCGATTTGAAATAAACGAAGAAGAAGCTTTTCACGTATTTAATTTGAAACATGGAGCGCAGCTGGTATTCTTCTATTATGTCGGGTGCGTATTTTATTAGTTCTTGCTTCGTTATTCGCCTGTAGTTGTTACTGTCTAGCAGCACTGCCGAAGTGCTTTATTAAATTAAATTATCGATCTATTGCTATCTACTCAAGCAATTAAGCACTGATAAAAACACTAGACTCCATGCAAGGGAAGTCGAAAGTGGTGCAGGATCCTAGTCTGGGTACCAGGATACGAAAACCTTCGAGGGAATGTCAAGGCAAGCGAACTAGACCGAGTAGGCTTACGCCAAGTTACACAAAGATAAGAAACCTCAAGAGTATTCTCTGTCAGAGACAGGCCAAGCAATTTCTGACTGGACGCAAGTCTACATATGCAGCGGATCTATTAACCAAGGACAGGAAGTCTGTTAGAATAGTAGTAGGCCTGTTAACAGGACAGTGTATGCTCAAGAAGCACATTGGCAACCTAAACCTGACAGAGGAAACCAGAGGAAAAAGCTGAAACCTGCGTAGAGGAATCACTCACAAGGCTACTAGGTCTAGTGAAGAAGGCAAAACTAACATAATTGATCTAATAATAGAGAAATTACCGTCATTCTCCTTCCGCTCTGCCTGCTTACATTAGTTTTTCAAAATATTCTTTTCGCACTCCTTTTATCTGATTTTCTTAATCTTCTTCTTCGTCGTTTTTTGACTGTTTTTCTTTTTACCGGAAAGACTGAATTTTGTTCTCTTATTTTCTTTGTAGGAAATTCTTATTATTATTTATTATTTAATTTACTCTTTTTTTCTATCTCCATAACCAGGTGATAAGTCCATTCGCTCTTCATTTACATATCTCTTTGTTTTTTTTTCTGGCCTTGTTGCACATATGTTAGTAGGTCTATTTCTTCCACCTTTTTCTTACTTAATTTTTATGCCATTTCGTATTTCCCATCAAACCATTCGTCTTCGTCTTTTGACTTTTTAAATCTAATCGCGTCTGTTACAGTATTCTGCATATTTTCCCAATTTTCCGCTATCACTTTAGCTTTCCACCTCTTCCACTCTTCTATTAATCTTTTCCCACTTGAACTGTTGGTCACTTTCCATTTTTATTAAGTTCTCAAGATTCGTTTGTTTTTACTTTTCTTTACCTTATTTATCACCAATTTTTCGCTTTATTTTTATAACCACCAAGTTCTAGCCTTTATACATGTTATTATGCAGCTTCTGACGTCTTCAACTAAGCTGGCTTTATATAAGAAGATGGGCGTAATGTAATAATAATAAATCGTATTTCTCCTGAACTTTGTAATTAATGCTTCGTGTGGTAATGAAGTTCATTTGTGAAGATTTTCTCTATTTCTTACAAAATAGAGAAAATCTTCCTTAAAAAACTTAAATATGTGTTCTCCAGATTTTCTCAAAGTTTCGAACATTCAAATTAAAAAGAAGAATCATACCTCTACCTATCAGAAAATATAAAGATTCGAAGAAATAGGAATTGCGTTACGTAGGCTTCCGCGGTTATCAATAACAGTACATTCTTGGTTTCCGGGTTGTTGTCGTAGCTCCTGTCGACTCTTATGGTACATCTTCAGGACTGTTGTTAAGGCTTATTACGTGTCAATGGAGCAGAACAGTTACGAATCAATGAACTGTGGAACTGTGGCAGTTGCTAGGAGGTTTAATCAGTTGGGATTTCCGGGAGTGATGTCGCGATTTGAAGTTGTTGGGATGTTTAAACATTTCTAGAGATTCACGATTTTTTCTAATATAATAGTGAAGGTTGTGAGACAAGATGCGAATAGAATTTAATTGGATTTGGTAACTAACAACGCCGTTCCAAGCCGGAAACGAATGGTACAAATAGGAATTATCTTTGGAAAATTTCAATAAGTTTCCCTTTATCTTGGTACAATCACCCAAATTTCGTGAAAATTTAATATGTGACAATAAAATTTCGTTTAAATCCTCAAATAAAACGTTAAAAGCAAGAAGATTAGCAAAAATTTCAAGTTGCTCGTTGGGCCTTAACCGTGATGGACCATAGTGCACTTAGGGTTGCCTCCCTTTGTAAGTGCTCGACGAAGACAAGCCTGAACGTGAAGGGACGTGTAACCACATCAAAATTAACGTAAAAATAAATACATAAATGATGCGAGAACTATTATTTATTTCTGTTGTCGGACGAGGATAAGAGGGCAGCCCTCGCCAAACGAGGAAGCGCAACAGTTCTTATTCCTTCAAAGTCCCCCGTTTATACTCACCGCGGAATCTGTAGTTTATTTAAAGAGGATTCTAAGCTTTACATAATTTCTTCTGTTCCATCATCTTTTCCGGGTGAAAACAAACGACGCATTACACCTGCTACATCTGATCCCTCCTAAGCCAGCCACTGTAAGTCGCGTTGATTTATATAAAGTCTAAAAATACTCATTTAAACGTTGAGTTACGTGTTGCACTATGCACCGACTACATGCGCAGCAGCATCGCTGCACCGTTCGTATCGTTTGTTGCAGTCTCTTCGCTTGTTTTGCAAGTGTCTCTGCGTATGTGATGCTCTAGTTCCTTGACGTATAGAAATAAATACGACTAACGGTTCATTCTTGTTTACCACTCTGTGCGTATTTTGTTAGAAAAACGCCTTAATGAAGCCCTACGTTGACGTGAAGCATCTCTTACAACTTTTCTGTGTGCGATAGAGGCAAGATATCTCGTTGTGTTGGAGTACAGTGTCTAGTTCTTGGTGGCTGCAGCGTGCTCAGGTAAGAAAGGTCCTTTACCTGGATGCTGCGCTTGCTTCGCAGCGATAACAAAAGATATTACTAGAGGTACAGCAATGTTAAAAAGTTTTATACAGAATTTACAATATTTAGTAGCGTTTCTACTGCGTTTCATATGGAAATACACTCCCCGATAAAAACTCGAACGCGGTAAGATGTTTTACGGGTTTTAAGGGTTACAACATTTCTTTGCGAAACTAGCAACAAGGTATCTAATTAAGTCTTTATTCATAAAAGTAAAATAAACTTAAAAATATCTCCTCCAGTAATATATGAAGTAAATAATAAATTATTACTCCAATGTTTAAACAATTTCTGCGACAAAAATTTAGACGCTCTGTTGCAAATGTAAAACAAAAATCAACAAACGAGTGATCAGTAATGCGTAGATCCTCCATTGTTCTTAATCACTTCCAATAGTCTGTTATTAATAGATTTATATAAATTTAACACATAATTTTGAGGGATATTCTGCCATTCAGCCACTATTGAAGTTTTCAGTTCCTGTACCGTGAAATATTGACGGCCTCCGCCATAAACGAGACGTGCCAATTCACCCCGCATGTTTTCAATAATGTTAAGTCTGGTGACCGTGTCGGCCACTGTAAAGTTTTCATCTTTATCTCTTTAAACCATTCAGTAATGGTTTTTGCTTTATGAATTGGCGCGTTATCTTGCTGAAAAACAAAATTGCGCCCGGCCCATTGGTTTCCAAAACGTAGAAGATTGTCACGCAATAAGTCTTTATACGTCACAGATGTAATATTGTTCGTGCAAAACACTATCCCACTTTTATCGCGAAATCCAATCGCTGCCCATATCATCACAGATCCACCCCCTAATTGTCTGGTCATTTTCACTTTTGGTTCCTTTCTCAGATCATGATAATAATGCGAGTACCCATCCGGTCCGTCCAAATTACAACGTTTCTCATCGGAAAATATAACTTTTTCCCATTGTTTCTTCCAGGATGCGTGTTCTTCGGCAAATCTCAACCTCGCTTCTTTGTGTTTCGCCGAAAGTGGCGATTTTCTCAACATTTTCTTCCGTGATATTACCGGTGACGCCTTTAAAATCCTTTGAACATTACGCACGTGCGTTTGTACCCCCGCCTGTTCTGCAATAACTCTCGCCGACGCAGAAGAATTAGATGCACACCGCAATATCCTGCGTTTATCCCGCTCACTTACAGCTTTCGGTCGCCCCTGGCCTTTTGGTTTGCCGTAATTTTCCGGATCTTTTAGGAAATTTCTAACGGAATGATCGCTTCTTCGTAACCGATGAGCAATTTCCTTCTTACTAACACCATCCTGGTGCCAGGCTAGAACTTTACCCCTTTCTATCGAGGATAATTGTTTTTTTCTACCCATATTGCAAACACTTTATAAAATATAATTTCTCGTGGTGAAATGTGTACAGTTTACCAGCACAACCGCTGTATAAAAGAGAAGTATCAAATTAAAACATTTTTGCTTATATTAATGTAATGAATGCACAGGGTCTAAATTTTTGTCGCATTTAAAATTCCTATTTTGATCTGGGGAAATCTCAATTACCCCTCATAAAGCAATAAATACCCAGAAATATCTATAAATGGACTATTTACATAACAAGTATTAATAACCCTCATTTACATTTTATATAATGTCTATAAGCTTTGTTTCGTAAATAGAAACGATACCGCGTCTATGTTTTTGTCGGGTAGTGTATGTAGAAATAGTAAAGATACAAGAATATAGCGTATTATATGAGAAAGCAAAAGTAAATCCAAAATAAACATCTTTAAAACGGGAAATTTTGTAGGTAGATATCTTATTTCGAATTTTTTTGTTGTTACTGTACTTCCGGTGGTCTCAACTTTTCTATTTAAACGCAACGCCCTGAACATTTTTGCCGATTATAATAGTCGTTGTTTCTCCGGATTCGCCCATATTAATAGCATTATTTAGTTTTTACACGTTAGAGCAAAAACTAATAAAAATAAACCTTCCTCACCTCAAACTTCTACCACAACTTTGGCACTAAATCGCGGTATACTTGATGCGAGAATTGTCAGATGATGATTTTGAACGACGGCTGGAGTTTTGCGAAAGAATGATGGACATTAAGGTAGACGATCATTTTGCCATGAATATGGTATTGGTCAAACGAGAATCCTCCTTGGATTCGTGGAGTTCATAGTCATCATCCACAAAAGAAACATTCAACCTTTTTGGATAGAAATTGTAGAAAACAGGCTGTTAGTAATTTTTGTTTTTTACAAACGAAATCTTGAAAGAAGAAAGTATTTGGATCTATCGAATTCTTGGTTGCAACAGAATGGAATGATAAATTTTTTGTATGTTACTTTTTACAAATCGATGTATTGGACATATAGGATCGATTAAGTAGCTTGCAGCACGTTCTCCAAACCTTAGTCCATTAGATTTTTCTTTGGGATAATCTCAAATTTTGTTTGTTTAAGTTAGACGAATAGTCGTTGAATGTGAATTTCTCCGTAGAGAAGTCTTGGAAAAGGAATTTCTTAACAGACCTGCATATTTTCAGGGGCAAGCGGCGAGCAGTGCTTTATCTTTCCGGAAGTAACAACAAAAGAATCGAAATCAGATACATTATACGTCATTACATTTTCTTGCAAAGTTTCATCGATATTAACGTTTCCCCTTTAAAGATATTTGCTTTGTTCCATACTTTATCCCACGCCTGTACACTGCCGTTCAGAGAAGTTCGGTGGGTTAGTAAAAAACATGAAAAGGTTACAGAAACAAACGAAACTAAAAACAAAATGCAATTTTATTATATGTACAGGTAAAAAAGACAAAAATAAATAAATAAAAAGTTATTCTGGCCTAATATAACATACTGAACATTATTTTTTTTTTCATCGAAAAAACCTCCTTCGCTGTTAATCACCGCTCGAACTATTCTCGGCATTCTTTCGATAAGTTTTGTTAAAACGGATTGTGGAATATTAATCCATTCATGTTGCGGAATATTCCGTAAATGTTCTTGTGAAGTTGGGCGTATTTTTCGGATCCTCCTGTCCAGTTCATCCCACAACAACTCTATCGGGTTCAAATCTGGGCTTTGTGGGGGCCATGTCATTACTTTCAGGGTGTGCTGTTCTTCTTGCTCCTTTAGATAGTTCTTACACATAACGCAGTGTGTTTTGGGTCGTTGTCATGCATGAATGTAAAGTTACGGCCTATTATACGCAATCCTGATGGCACTGCATGATTCTGGAGTATTGCAAAATAATTTTCCTTCCTCGTTACACCCTGCACTCTGCATAAATCTCCCGTCCCAGCAAAGGAGAAACATCCCCACACTAACACAGAACTACGCCCTTGCTTCGCTGTTGGCACAATGCAGTTCGGGTTCACTTTTCGGTTTTAGATCTTCGGACATAAACTCGTCGATTTTGCCCAAAAACCTCAAACTTTCACTCGTCACTCCAAAGCACGTGTTTTCAATCATCTAATGACCAATCGAGATGAGAACGGGCCTACTGTAGCCGTTTTGCTCTGTTGCCCCGACGTAATAAGGGTTTTCGAATGGCAATGCGTCCATGAAGGTCCGCTTGTTGAAGTCGACGTTTTACCGTATTCGCCGAAACTTGTTCTTCACGGCCGCGATCGACTTCGACTGCTATTTGTGGCACTGTTAATTTTCTATTGCGTTTGCTTAATGATACAATTCTCAAATTTTCAGCTTTTGCTGTTTTCCTAGATGCTCCAGGACGAACACGATTTTCTATAGTTTCAGTTGTCCGATATCGCTTTATGATGTCATTTACTATTGAACTTCTCATATTTATTTTTTCAGCAATTTGTCGCTCCGAATATTCTTCTTCAAACAGCGTAATAATGCGTGAACCTTTTTGTACACTGGTAGGCTTGCTACGTGCCATTTTGTAGTAAATTTTCTTAAAATTTTCGCGCAAAAACGACAGAGGCACACCAACACACGTTTAACAGTAAAATGAAGCAAATTTATATCTTTACGCCTGTGATAAATAAACAAGAGTGATACTGCGGTATATTTCCTAAATGTATTGTTCGTTAATAATCCCCAAACGACCCGTTTCAAAAGATCGGTACTTCTGAGAAATTCTTGGAATGATAATAAAAGGGACTTTATTGTGGTTGTCGCAATATTTCTACTTTACATAATAATTTATGGCTTTAATCCATTAGAAAAGAGTGTATGCTTAATATTTTTCTAATCTTACGTATTAATAATTGTATACCGTGTGATATAATAGATTTTTATTGTGTGATCGAACTTCACTAAACGGCGGTGTATGTATTCTTACACAAATACAATTATTATACGGACAAATGCAAATTGAATGCTTCAGAATTTTAAGCAAAAGTAATTTGAAATGATCACAAGCAATTTAAGTTCGACAACATTGTAAAATAAAACTACGTAGATGTGGAGGTGTTGTTATTCATTGAGATCATTGCTCTCGAAGCTTGGAGCGCCAATTCTACTTCGTTCAAAATTATTAATTTTAATCTGCAGGGGTCTTTACGCTCATTCAAAGACGGATCACATCGTTGAAAATATATTGCGGTAAATCTCCATCTTGTTTTATTGAATTCCGTGCTTTATCGTTGTATCAATGTGGCAAAATTTTTTTTCTATTAATTAAATAATGGAGCCATGAAATTTCAAACTATCAACCATTAATATAAACTTGTTGTACACCACCAGCGAAGTGAAACGAGACGTTTCATTCACCGAGCTAAAAGACAATAATAGCGAGCACCCACAAATTAAATCTCTATTGCGTGAATAAGATCCCAACAGCAGCAAAACGATCTATGTCAGTGTGTGTTGCGGAACTCCAGGGTTTCGTCGTTTGACGTTCGAGCGACGGGCGCATTCAAGGAAGACGAACATGGATTTATCCACCTATCTAACACGCAAGCCTAACCGTTTTTGCCTATTTTAGCGATAACCAGAAGGTTCTATTTAGATCGATTGGAGGTGGTTAATTAGACGTTTACGAAACTTCCGATTTACATAATGGGACACACACAAATTTGGGACAAGGGACCATTTCGTATTTTTCTCATGTTTTAGTTGTAGGGTCTGTAGACGGCAAAAGTAGATACTTATAAACATTTTTTTTTCTGGAGAGTAGGGATAGGACAGACATGTTAGTTTTTCTCACATCATTCGGTCGTACGGTTGATAATGGGGATCCACGCATCTTCAAAACAGGCGTTCCGGACTTATCAATTAAACTTGCATGGTGCGGAGTGTGCCGACACTCGAGTTTTATTGGTTCTTTTAGGAATTACATCGCGAACATTCTTCAATGTTTTATGGGACATCATCTTTATAAATATTACTTTTAGCAACTTCCCATAAAAAAATAATCCAGAGAGCTTAAGTTAAAAGATCCCACCGCCTACACAATAACTCCACTATTTCCAATGCAACAATTTAGAAACCTTTGGCTTAAGTAATTCTTCCCAATTGCCGCATTATATGCCTTCTTGCATATCTTGCCACCATAAATGCTGTAGTTGATTTAATGGAATATTGTTATCTAAGAAATTAATTTAATTTTTCTTCATACACAACTTTTTCTAAGAGATGGTTGGCCTTCTGCGAAATTCTCTCGTTTAGACGTCAAGACGATGTTGTGAATTCCTTATTCCGTCTTGTTTTTTTTTTTTTTGGGATTCTGCACTGCCCAATAATGCTCTGTTTTTTCTGTTAAAGATTCTAGAATTGGTAAATTTTGATTCATCTGTCTAGAAAATATTCGAAGGCTTCCACGGTCAGAGTCAGTTAAACCTAAACGTGTTCCGGGTTTGGACGTGTCATGATTAAACGAAAACTCAACGTTTCTCCCACACGATTAATGGTTAACATGAATAGTTGTTTGGCAAAAAATTTTTTCGATGTAAACTTCACCGTACTTGAATCTGGGAAAAATCTCACGCATCTAGGCGTGTAGATGTTGATTGATTATTATTTATCTTGGAAAATATAAGATTTACATAAACTCTGCAAAAACACAAAACATCCCCTTGATTTTTATTAAAATTTCTGTTAATGTAAACGTTACGCGTCTCTGCCAATGATCCGTTCTCGACCAAGTTTCTATCAAGATCTAGAAAAATGTTACGATGTGGCTGTTGCCGTTCTGGATACAATTGTAAATATCTCCCACTCCTTATTGTATTTCTCTCATATCTCGTTTCTTTGCGTTGGCGGAGTACGACATTATCCTCTTACTAAAGTACGATAATGTTGAGAGTTTCAAATTTCAATCTTCTCCATCATTCAAGGTATAACTTTCGTCAACATGTTAAACATGATTAAAATCAGAACAAAAAAACGGGGATAAAAAATAAGGAAGTTGATGATGGCCAGAAAGAATCGAAACGTCATATAAATATTTAGACGATTATAAGTTGCCGCGAAAAGGCTAAGTTAAAGTGGTAGAAGTGAAGAGAGTGAAGAAGAAAATGAGCTTTTTTTGCTTTTTCTTTTTAATCCAGATCCGATTTGTCAGCAACAATCTAATATTTTATTAACAAACAATGTCATCGGGAGAGGGTTAAGCCTGGCTAAACACCGGATAACACTAAAAAAATCTCTGATAAGAACTACAAACAATTTAGCAAACGTTTAATATTGCTCAAGGCCTAAGCTCTTTTCCGCTAAAATAGGAAGTAAAATTGTATCTCCCATGAATGCTTACCTTCATTATATTGGTGTCAAATCTGCCTTTATTTGGATAAAGAAAGAATTATCGGAGCTTCATGCTTCTAAACACGTAATGGATAATCATCTAAGCTTTGCAAACAACAAAAATATCATATCAACGCAACAAAATACCCTTATCAGAGTGTCAATATGTATTGTCATATCGATAAGCTGATTGGATACATTGGTGACAATACTTCAACATCGATATCGTTTTCAAATATTTAATCGAAGATATATATTTATATTTGTAGATACATATGTACGTAGATAATACCGAGTAAACGTTCATAAATGCAATAAACTTTGTATTAGGCTGCTTTGAACTTAGGGCAAAAGTATTTCAAGAAGTAAATAGAATAGAAAATCCAAATTTTGCGAAGCTAGATACTCGATTATACAAAGATTATTTAAAATATTTTTGAAGACACATTACTTCCGGTTATGCCGGAAGTGAATGTCCACTTTATTTTACCGCAAACTTACCCACAATACGTCTACGAGTAACTAAAAATTCTTGCAATTGTTTCTAAATTCCTTTTAATATTTACCGCGAAATATAAATATGGAAGCTACAATATGGAACATCGAGAGACTTTCAGAAACGTTCAGAAAAACAAGCAACATAAACGTGTGCTGCTTTCGATGCATGCTTCGTCAATTCGGACGGGCATAGCGTATGTACACTGCCGTTCAGAGAAGTTCGGCCGGTTAGTAAAAAACATGAAAAGGTTACAGAAACAAACGAAACTAAAAACAAAATGCAATTTTATTGTATGTACAGGTAAAAAAGAC
>LR736869.1:6439081-6521748 GCA_902654985.2 Oryctes borbonicus | reverse complement strand
AATAAATAAAAAGTTATTCTGGCCTAATATAACATACTGAACATTATATTTTTTTTTCATCGAAAAAACCTCCTTTGCTGTTAATCACCGCTCGAACTATTCTAGGCATTCTTTCGACAAGTTTTGTTAAAACGGATTGTGGAATATTAATCCGTTCATGTTGCAGAATATTCCGTAAATGTTCTTGTGAAGTTGGGCATATTTTTCGGATCCTCCTGTCCAGTTCATCCCACAACAACTCTATCGGGTTCAAATCTGGGCTTTGTGGGGGCCATGTCATTACTTTCAGGGTGTGCTGTTCTTCTTGCTCCTTTAGATAGTTCTTACACACTAACGCAGTGTGTTTTGGGTCGTTGTCATGCATGAATGTAAAGTTACGGCCTATTATACGCAATCCTGATGGCACTGAATGATTCTGGAGTATTGCAAAATAATTTTCCTTCCTCATTACACCCTGCACTCTGCATAAATTTCCCGTCCCAGCGAAGGAGAAACATCCCCACACTAACACAGAACTACGCCCTTGCTTCACTGTTGGCACAATGCAGTTCGGGATCAGTTTTTCGGTTTTAGATCTTCGGACATAAACTAGTCGATTTTGCCCAAAAACCTCAAACTTTGACTCGTCACTCCAAAGCACGTGTTTCCAATCATCTAACGACCAATCTAGATGAGAACGGGCCCACTGTAGTCGTTTTGCTCTGTTGCCCCGACGTAATAAGGGTTTTCGAATGGCAATGCGTCCATGAAGGTCCGCTTGTTGAAGTCGACGTTTTACCGAACTCGCCGAAACTTGTTCTTCACCGCCGGGATTGACTTCGGCTGCTATTTGTGGCGCTATTAATTTTCTATCGCGTTTGCTTAATAATACAATTCTCAAATCTTCAGCTTTTGTTGTTTTCCTAGATGCTCCGGGACGAACACGATTTTCTATAGTTGCAGTTATCCGATATCGCTTTATGATGTCATTTACTGTTGAACTTCTCGTATTTATTTTTTCAGCAATTTGCCGCCCCGAATATCCTTCTTCAAACAGCGTAATAATGCGTGAACGTTTTTCTACACTGGTAGGCTTGCTACGTGCCATTTTGAAGTAAATTTGCTTAAAACTTTCGCGCAAAAACGACAGATGCACACCAACACACGTTTAACAGTAAAACGAAGCAAATTTATATCTTTACGCCTGTGATAAATAAACAAGAGTGATGCTGCGGTATATTTCCTAAATGTATTGTTCGTTAATAATCCCCAAACGACCCCTTTCAAAAGATCGGCACTTCCGAGAAATTCTTGGAATGATAATAAAAGGGACTTTATTGTGGTTGTCGCAATATTTCTACTTTACATAATAATTTATGGCTTTAATCCCTTAGAAAAAAGTGTATGCTTAATATTTTTCTAATTTTATGTATTAATAATTGTATACAGTGTGATATAATAGATTTTTATTGTACGACCGAACTTCACTGAACGGCAGTGTATGCGATGGGTTCAATTTGTATAGCTGCAATCAGCAATATTACACGTCTCGATTTATTGCCTTACCTTAACTTCTGCAGTAGTGTACAAGTGTAGAAAAATTATGGATACTTAAGTCTGCGAAGCGATTTCCGCATCGCGAACTTTTTCGTTATAGCCTCTTCCACGCCCCATCCCATCCCATATTTGCATATTTACAGCACCAAGATGGCACCAAAGTCGACGCGTGCTGAATAAGAAACGACGCGTGGAAGATGTGCTTTCTTTGATAATCGGGCGCGATGCGACGTGATTAGCATTCGCGGAATGCAACCGTGCCATTAAATGTTCGATGGCCTTTCGCTTCTTCGGCATCACGTTTTTGCATAATCCGCTCTCGCCTTGGAGATTGAATGCTGAATCTCTGGCCTCCGGCGTCTAGCGAAATGCGTGTATTACAGGCTAGTCCACGGCGACGCACCGTTTCAAAATTTTTTTATTTATTACATGTAATTATTTAATATTTCTGTCTTTATTTATTGCTTAGAAAAAGCTAATCAAAAATATAGGACATACTTGACTTACTACGTTAGTATTTAATTATACAGGGCGCTATAAAATTATGGAATGAATTCATTAAATTTTTTTTTCGAAGAAGTGCTTGGATAGGTCAATTTTATTTTTTTTTAATAAACATTTTTGCATGAATTTTGGTTATTTAATTATACAGGGCGTTATAAAATTATGGAATGAATTCATTAAATTTGTTTTTCGAAGAAGTGCTTGGATAGGTCAATTTTATTTTTTTTTAATAAACATTTTTGCATGAATTTTGGTTATTTAATTATACAGGGCGCTATAAAATTATGGAATGAATTCATTAAATTTGTTTTTCGAAGAAATGCTTGGACAGGCCAATTTTATTTTTTTTAATAAACCTTTTTCGCGTGAATTTTGGCTATTTAACAGGACGTGCAAAGTCCGGAGGTGCACCATCTTCCTGAAACCAAATATCATCATTTGGTAAATCGGGATCACCTTGGTTTACCAAAGATTTCTGCAGGAGCTGGTACAGTAGATCCCTCAAAAATTCAGATATCGCCGATATATGTGAGAGGGCCATTGTTTTAATCCATGTAATCGATCGAGGTACACCAAGAGGCTTCTCATTCACTTACACTTAACAAAACGTCAAGTTTCACATCTTCTTTCATTTTCTTTTTTGAACATTTGAAATCTGTTTGATATTCCCAGTTTCTCTAAATTTTCCTTCGATTTTCCTCGCTGTAGATTGGCTGGATATTTCGCATTGAAGAGACTGTTTGATGAGTTCTGATTTTATCGACGCATCCAGCAAGAATCAACATTTCCGTTAATCCCACATTAGTGCGATTGAATTTATTTCACAGCGATATGGTGAAAGTTTCAATACCTTTCTGCAAGCTCTTCTCTATTATATCGGCAACAGCATCTTTTATGGGATTTATTAATTTTGCTTTCGCCATCTTCTCCTCATATTCAACATTACTGTTTCATCCACATCATCTCTTAAATTTTGGCAGAATCTGTTGTAGCCACTCTTTAAATCTTTCTGCGTTCTGGTCCTCGTGACGTCTGAGTGTAGCAATTAACCTTTTCCCTTTACTCGAAGGATCCGTAAGACCTGTTGACGGACTTCAAATAATAATTTCATCCTTTTCTTTTAAAATTAAGGATTCCTTTTTAAAAAAGAAAATACAGCCAATTCTTCGAATGCTATTTTTATCTCCTCGTCTACGTTATCTAACAGAGTGGCTGGAACTCGTGATAAGCTTCATACTATACAAGATTAAATTGTGTTGGTATTAGTAACCACTTCCTAAGTAAAGTAGCACTCCTGCCGCAAATACAGATATAAAATATTTAATTAGGTCACACCACACGATGTAAGACGAAGTGCGAATAGATAACATAACGAGAGCCGGAAGGAACGGACCAAACTCCAGGAGTTTACTGTACACGTGAAAATCAATTGTTTTTCTGTTATAACATTTTTTAATCATAGAGTTTCTGTTGGGAAATGTTCAAAAATACCGGAATGAACCTCTGCTACGTCTAAGAAGGACGTCTGTTGTTCTCCTGATTGCTTCATGTCTTTCCTTAGATTCGGCACTATTTCTAATATGTTGAGGGCTAACATTTGCCTGTAAGCTTCACTTTTGAACCGGCCCCATAACCAATAGTCTAGTGATGTGAAGTCTAGCGGAATGGGAGAACTTGGTGCGAGTTTTCCGAAGGTGGACGTCTATATTTTTTTTTTAGAGATTATCCGCGGATAGTCAAACTGAATTTTGGAACTTGCGAGTAAAAAAGGAACCAGTGCAAAACATGGGTGGATACTCACGACGCGTTGGTGGCCAAAGTAGAGCCTGAAAAAAAAGTGCTTAAAACCTGAACATCGCATGCCAAGGAGCACTTCCTAATCTAGCGACTTTAAAGAAGTTGGTACGAAAAATTCGCCAAGTGCCAGCTAATCCGGCAAAAATTACAAATCCTGAATAGTTATGAAACCTATAAATCTAGTCCTCGCACTGTAGGAAACTTTCTAACGAGAACGAAGTTTACAAATAATTTGGGCGGACTTCTTTGTGGGTGGTACGTTTAAAATAGAGTCAAATCTATTTCAACAAGCATACGTCGCGCTAGAATAGAAACGTGGGAAAGTGCATTCTTCTTTTCACCAAATAAAACTTATGGTCGTTTATTTTAAATAATTAAAACGTTAACGCCGACATTAAATCCAAAATCCTTCACGTGCGATTGGCTGCTTTCCAAAGTATACGACCGGCTTTTTCCCAAGCGGAAATTCGAGGATGTTTTTCCACTTGGCACAAAACATAAAAACATACTTACGCCAAGTAGATCTACTTAACCGTTATAAGCGAGCCAAAATAATTATTGCGCTGGCGTTTGTTTCTATGCAAGATATGCAAAATGCATTGAATTTTTTTGTCTGATAACAACCAGTTAGATGGGTTTCAAGATAATTCGTCGATTAAATAATAGAGGAAAAGGACGACGGCAACCTATGTTTCCACATGATACATGTATGATTGGGTACTGAATTTACAAGATGGTACAAAAAACCATGCCAAAGCGGCTCATCGACGTTAACGAATAGAATTTAGTGCAGATCGTCCTACTATATGGATTTTTTTTTTTCTATTAAAATCCCCATATTCTTCTGGACATTTTTTATTAATTACAATCTGATCATAACATTGATCAATGAATAATTTGATTCTAACTTAAATTGCTACAGGTTGAAACTTCGCTAAAGATCTATTTACTCACTAGTTCACCTCAGGTTCTGACAATTGAAGCCACCGCACAAATATTCTGCTTTTCACTCATTTCACTATACTAGTTCGAAGGGTTTAATCCTCTTCAATCTTCTCTCGTCAAGTTGGTGTTGTCGAGGAGCTGGAGTGCCTCAGCATTCACATGTTGGTGAAGTCGTTGCTCGTGACGTCTTGCGATTTTGGAAATGGTTTGATTAACTGTCTCTATTTCAAGGTCCTTATGCAGGTCACAGTTGCGGAAGTACCAAGGTGCATCTTCCATGTCTCTCAGTACTTCGTTTTGTAATCGTTGAATTATTTGGATATTACTTCCGCTAGCACAGCCCAAAAGTTGTAGGCCACAAAACTTGCTTATAAAGAAGCAATTTATTGTGAATGGATAACTTGGATTTCCTTCCTAATAACCAATACATTTTTCTATACTTTAGATTAAACTCTTCTTTTTTCTTTTTCACATGGGCTTTCCAGCGTACCCTTGCGTCTAGGGTCATGCCCAAATATTTCGCCGAGCCAGCACGTGGTATCTGAGCATCGTTTATTTTGATAGGTATATGCTGTTTTAATTTATTGATGAAGTCTACATGTTCAAATTTACTTTCGTTAAGCTTTATACGCCAAGTCCTGGTCCAGGTGTTTACTCTATCCATGGAGGATTGTAGCTTTTCAGCAGCCTCTTCGTGATTTTTTTCCTATTGCCATAATGGGTGCGTCGTCTGCAAACGTTGCAGTGATGTTCTGTTCAAGATTAGGAATGTCTCTAGTGTATAGCAGGTAGAGTACTGGTCCTAGTACGCTACCTTGCGGCACTCCAGCTTGATTTTCCTTAAATTAGAATAGGCCTCCTCCTGTTTTATTCTCAAATATCTTCCTGAAAGGCATGATTTTAATAATTGAGAGTGTTGGCGTGGCAAGGTTTTATATTGAAAGTTTGAGAAAAATCGCGACCTCTACTATGAACAACTGGTTGCAGGACATCCGCCATCACTAAAATTTAAAAAAAAGTAGAGATACCGACGGACGTATTTTAAGAAATGTGACAGACTACTGCGTTCTGGTAGAATATTTACGAGGTATCGCTCACAGTTGCCAAATATGCGTTAAAAGCAGTCTGTATTGAATCATTTACGCATTTCGCAGCTTCTGGCGAGTTGTCCCTGCGAAAAATTGTCTTTGGGCCAAGTTGGCTGGTCCCAAGTTGTCCTGGTGATCTTGAAGGTCAACTAATAAGATCATTGCGACCATTCCAAAGCCTTGGAAACCCAACATCCAAATGTTGCTTAACCTAACGAGCGAAGGATCTCCATCATGCTGCTCGTGCATTTGCATTTTGATATTTGGGAACATCCTTTAGCAGTCCTTATAATTAAATATGTAAAAAAATTAAGTGGTGCCCTCCAAAATGAGTGGCCCAATTAAATCAATTATGGACAATACCACACCCCGGTTCCCCGAAAATGACCTTGGACTGTTGCGCGGGGATTTTCGTCTGAGCATGCACGAGAATTCCGAGTATTATTAAGGCCGTTAATTAGAGATTATGCGCGATACAATACGACAATTAGTATTTATCCATCGACAAATTCTATAGGCTTAGCATAATCTCCCGACTGTAAGTGCCGAATAAGCGATATAAGCTTTACCGTGATGTGTTTGTTTTGGAATTAATTTTCTTTTAAAGATTAAAGGAAATCGATTTGAGTAAAAGCGTTTACATAATAATGATAAATAATAATAATGATAGCAAGGACCTTGGCGTAACAAGTGCAAAGGGTCAAAAAGGACAGAGTACGACAACGGTCCGTTTTCTCCGTTCATCAGATTTTTATTACTTTTTATATAAACCGTCTCGTACGCATCTAATTCTCGCGGCGACGTTACGTTTTTAACCAATTTTAAGTCTTCTAATTTAATACTATGCCTGGTTTCATTTATATGTTGTGCCACACTCGACGCGTCCAATCTGCCGTAGCGATAATTTCTTATATGCTCTTTGAATCTAGTTTCTATCGCTCTTTTCGTTTGACCAATATAGGCTTTATTACAGTGATTACATTCAATTTTGTAAATACCCGACCTTTCTCCCATTTTCGGTTTATCTTTGGGATTACCGAGAAGATTTTTGAGTGTGTTGCGCGAACCGAAGCATACGTTCACATCTTGACTCTTCAGAACCTTACTCACGTCTTTCGATATGCTGTGAAAGGGGAATTTCGCGAATTTTTTACTATTAGTTTCTACCGGTGTTAAGGTCGTGGAATTTCTTACGTAAAGCCTATGTTGGACTTTCTTAAGCATGCGATCGACTTCTATAGAAGAGTAACTGTTATAAATAGCTACGTTTTTTTTATGAATTTAAGTTCTCTGTTAAATCTACTTCTGCTTAGAGTGAATTTAACTAATCTATTAATTAAAAAGCTAATCGCCCCGGTAAATTTGGCACATTCTTTATAGCTTCTTTATATTTTTCAATAAAATCATTTTACCTACCAGACAATTGTCCTAAAACACATTTTGCAATAGCTGCTAATGCTGCAGCTAATTCGTCAGCTGTGTATGGGTTATTTAAAGGAGGTACATGAACGAATAAAGTTCTTCGCGAATCTATTGATAGAGATTTATAAAAAATATATTCGCACAGATTTTTAGAAAGACCCCCTTTAATATCGATATTCTCATTTAAAAAGTTGCAGATCTCGTCAACATCGGTATTAGGGAGGAAATACAAAACAATATAAGGCACTAACAGGTTAATTATTGTTCAACATCTTTACCAAGAAGTAGCTAATGAAGGAACAGTTTACACGTGAAAAGCCTCTGAAGTTACGGCGAGTTTCAAAAAAGCTCATACGCCCCGTTAGGCCGTCACTATAATTTTAAATTTAGCGGCAAAAAAGTACCTTATCCGCAAGCTCAATTATTTTCGCGAGATTTATGATTTTTTAGTATTTGCGCCGCTCTTGTTGAAATTAAATATTTGGGAATATAACGAATATTAAGGTATTTACAAAATTATGTTTTTTTTTGGCCAAATTAGTGTCAATTCTTCGTGAGCTAAATGCAACAATTCTAACAAATCTACCAATTCTACTTCTTCTAAACCTTGTCGAATAGCTCATTCACATGTTATTTTAGCATTGCGGACTCACACAGTTTGTTGCAAACGTTGATAAATACCCGATTCAGCTAAAAGCTTTTAATGCAGTTTTTGTTTTACATGCAGTAAAGATATTTTCGTTTGATTTAGGATGTAGGAGATTGTTTGCATTTATCGTACGAGTACTAATTAAGTTTTTTTTTTTATCTTATCATTGTATGCGACAATTTAATAATTACACGTCGTTCACTCTGTATCGCAGAAACGTTTGTTATTTTTATTAAACGTGGCAATAAAACGAAAATATTAAATTATTGTTTATCAACCTTCTTCCAAGATCAAATGAAATAAAATAATTTACGTTATGGACGATTATATGTTTGTTACGCTTCAACAGACATATGCAAAGCAATCGGTTGGTAGTTGCGACATTGCCGCTTTTGGTGAAACTAGCATGAGATCATCGTATTACAAGTACAGGTTGTTTTTCATCTATTCCAACGCAAAACTCAGCGAAACAACGTTTTGAAGAATAGACAGAAATAGGAGGAGGATGAAAATTAACAATGAGGAGACCTTCACGATTGAACGAACAATGAATTACACGTAGACTGTGGGCAGTAATTGAAACGAGAATAGGACAAAAGAATAACAGCGATGAACGTGAGATAAGGCTACTTTATGCTTCGTGTCTCCAGTTTCTTCAAGCTATATCGACAGATATTAATAATTAACAATACTTAAAATTCCATTTATACTGAGTTATTCACGTTATTGGACACGTAAAGCTTTAAACGTGTACAGAATGTTCCAGAAATATTGAACACATGAAAGTTAGATTTTTTTAAATGGAATGTTACTAATTAATGAAGTTTTATGTTGCACTTGCGAAAAATTTGCTAACGTATACGAAGTGTTCAGAAATTAAGACTAAATAATTGTAAGTATTAAACATAGACGCGGTATCGTTTTTATTTACGAAACAAAGTTTATAGACATTATATAAAATGTAAATGAGGGTTATTAATACTTGTTATGTAAATAGTCCATTTATAGATATGTCTGGGTATTTATTGCTTTATGAGGGGTAATTGAGATTTTCCCAGATCAAAATAGGCATTTTAAATGCGACAAAAATTTAGACCCTGCGCATTTATTACATTAATATAAGCGAAAATGTTTTAATTGGATACTTCTCTTTATATGCAGCGGTTGTGCTGGTAAAGTGTGCACATTTCACCACGAGAAATTATATTTTATAAAGCGTTTGCAATATGGGTAGAAAAAAGCAATTATCCTCGATAGAAAGGGGTAAAGTTCTAGCCTGGCACCAGGATGGTGTTAGTAAGAAGGAAATTGCTCGTCGGTTACGAAGAAGCGATCATTCCGTTAGAAATTTCCTAAAAGATCCGGAAAATTACGGCAAACCAAAGGGCCAGGGGCGACCGAAAGCTGTAAGTGAGCGGGATAAACGCATGATATTGCGGTGTGCATCCAATTCTTTTGCATCGGTGAGAGTTATTGCAGAACAGGGGGGGTACAAACGCACGTAACGTAATGTTCAAAGGATTTTAAAGGCGTCACCGGTAATATCACGAAAGAAAATGTTGAGAAAACCGCCACTTTCGGCGAAACACAAAGAAGCGAGGTTGAGATTCGCTGAAGAACACGTATCCTGGAAGAAACAATGGGAAAAAGTTATATTTTCCGATGAGAAACGTTTTAATTTGAATGGACCGGATGGGTACTCGCATTATTATCATGATCTGAGAAAGGAACCAAAAGTGAAAATGACCAGACAATTAGGGGGTGGATCTGTGATGATATGGGCAACGATTGGATTCCGCGATAAAAGTGGGATAGTGTTTTGCACGAACGAAATGACATCTGTGACGAATAAAGACTTATTGCGTGACAATCTTCTACGTTTTGGAAACCAATGGGCCGGGCGCAATTTTGTTTTTCAGCAAGATAACGCGCCACTTCATAAAGCAAAAACCATTACCGAATGGTTTAAATTGAAAAAGATTAAAACTTTACAGTGGCCGGCACGGTCACCAGACTTAAACATTATTGAAAACATGTGGGGTGAATTGGCACGTCGCGTTTATGGCGGAGGCCGTCAATATTTCACGGTCCAGGAACTGAAAACTTCAATAGCGACTGGATGGCAGAATATCCCTCAAAATTATGCGTTAAATTTATATAAATCTATTAATAACAGACTATTGGAAGTGATTAAGAACAATGGAAGATCTACGCATTACTGATCACTCATTTGTTGATTTTTGTTTTACATTTGCAACAGGGCGTCTAAATTTTCGTCGCAGAAATTGTTTAAACATTGGAGTAATAATTTATTATTTAGTTCATATATTACTGGAGGAGATATGTTTAAGTTTATTTTACTTTTACGAATAAAAACTTAATTAGATATCTTGCTAGTTTCGCAAAAAAATGTTGTAACCCTTAAAACCTTTAAAACATCTTACCGCGTCTAAGTTTTTGTCGGGGAATGTATGTCAAGAGCAGATGTAGAATTCGATTGTCTATCGAATATTATTACGTTCTCCTATTGCTGCTAACTCTTCAGGTTTTGCAAACTGCTTTATAATAAATGTTGATATAAGTCGCGAGTTGTATAATTATTTATCCGCCGGTTATTTCTTTGCAAATTGTCGTTTAGTACTTGTGGTAGTTTGTGGTTTTTGTTCTTTTAAGAGTAGATAGTTTATTTAAATGAAGAACGAATCGATATGATTTTTATTCTTGAAGAATGCCTGCAAAATTGCTGCTTACCAGCATCACGTATTTACACTCAAAAATTTCCTAACATAAATCATCCAAATAAGGTCATTTTCGAAAGATTATCGACTTAATTGACAAACTGGGAGCTTAAAGTTTTAATTTTAATAAAATTTAATAGTTAAATGTAGTTGTAACCAACATAAGAAATAATTAAAAAAAAAAACATAACCGTTTTCTTACATCATATTTCATTTTGCAATAGATTTTTTGGGCAAAATTTTAACCACTGGTAGAGCTTTCTCGAGTGAATCATCTTTTTGCATACAAAAGGCAACGATCACATCAGAAAATACCTAGAAACAAAATCAAAAAAAAATAATGTTCAGGAAGCAGCAACATAAACCGGGTACTATTCCCCAAGCCAACGGCAGAGGAGGGCGCCAAGAAATGTCGAGTTTGCCGTTTTGATAGTTGTGAGCCTAAAGCGATAGAAGGTAGAGATAAAAAATACTCTCGAAAACATGTCCGTGAGTTAGTGTATTTTTTTCTTTTCTTTCGTTGCGTGAATTATTCCATTAATACCATCCTGTACACGTTGTGCGTGGTCATCAACTGCATGTAATACCCTTGACACATCCTCATAAAACGTAATCTTTCATCACGCAAAATACCATGACTCTTAGTCAATAAGATCGATAAGGCGCTCATTTATTAATTCATAATTACATTACGTTGCCTACATATTTATGAATTATTCATATCTTCGCCTTTAGTTGAATATAAACAAGCAATTTTAGATATTAGAAAGAAAGCATCAATGTAGCTTCAATCAATTTAGAATTTTATATACGAAAGGAATTCGGTAATTACCCGGTCTCGGCAAGAGAGAATAATTTTAGTTTTCGTAAAAGTAACCTTTGACGAGAGTCCTGCCAAGTTTTGAACCAGATACATCAGTTAATTTGTGAATATAGAGCGGTGATTAAATATTTGTTTTTGAAAAAGAAAACGAGCGATGAGTAAAGTTCGTAACTTTCCGTGCGCTTCACGAAATTAGCAAAGATTAGATAAATTTGTGTCTATTCGTCCCATGAGAATGGGTTCGTGTTGCCTCCTGGTTTCTCTGAAAGTTGAAAAAACACGAATCTGTCTAATTTCTGTTAATTTCGTGAAGCGCACGGAAAGTGGAGAACTTTATTGTTGAGGTGAAAGTGGAACCTTCGCGGGCGGCCGCAAAATATTCGACAGTTGAATTTAAACGCAGCATTGCTGACGCCGCGGGAATCTTAATTGACCAGGCGCACAACAATTTGTTTGGATGTAAGGAAGCATTCCGCAACATGGGTGTCGGGATTGCTCACAATTGAACATAAACGCGCAGGCGTGTTAACTTCAAAACAATATTTGGCAATGTTAAAGCACAATCCAAATTATTTTTAACGTCGATTCATAACTGTTGGCGAAACATGGCTTCATTTCAGCACACCAGAAACCAAAGAACTGTCGTAAAGCCTTTTTTTTTGGGTAAAAAGATCATGGTCACAGTGTTTTGGAATGTACGCGGGCATAATCAACGTTGATTACATTGAAGAGGACGAAACGATTAATGGCGAGAATTTTGCCAACTTATTGAATCGCTTCAACAATGCTTTGAAAGAAAAACGTCCGCATTTGTCGAAGAAAAGAATTCTGTTAGAGCAAGGCAATGCGCGCGTGCACACTTGTGCCATCGCCATGACAAAATCCCATGAGTTAGCTGACGCACTCATCGTACTCGCCAGATTTAGTCTCCGGCGATTATTTCCCATGTCCCCAATTGGAGGTGTTTGGAGCCTCCTTATGGAGTTTTCAATGTGTGTAAAAGAGAGACAAGGTAGACGGGTAAGACAGACAGGTAAAACGGGTTACACATATTGAAAACCCCATTAAGGAGGGAGCCTCAATCTCTAACACATTGAATTCCCATAAGGAGCCTCCAGAAACCCCCAATTCCCTCTACTGATTGCAGAAACAAATGCTTGATTTACAGGGTTGGAGAAATCGTATTTTTTAAATGGACCTCAAAAAAGGAAAACGTTGGACTAAGTGTATCGATCTCAAAAGAGACTACGTTGGGAAATAAAATGAATTTTGAATATGAACTTTTTTTTCCTTCTAATCCCATGTATTTATCGAACTGCCCTCGTTTAATAAATTGTTATTACTTTAACTTCTTCCTTCATTTTTGTGATGAAACGCAAATCTTCCGTTTCAAACGTACCGGAAACGCGAGCGGATTTAGTCTTTAGTCTTTTGTAACGCAATCCTGCCGAAATAATGGCAGAAGCAGTTTTTTTTCTCCTGAAACTCCAGATTTGAATGAATACTTTTCGGAAAGAGCTCATCTATGTTATTAAATAATCACCTTTAAATAAAAGGCAACTGCCTTATCCATGAGTTGTCAAAATTTTAAATGTTGAACCTGACATTTGCCTCGCGTTCTAATTTACAACGTTTGAAAATCATTTTTTATGGTTAATACTAAGTTAACCATGAGAGGAATTCTTATTGTTGTATACTTATTCAAAGCGCTAAGTAGATATTGTTTATTTAAATCTTAGCAATAATGCTTCCGTTTGAAACTGAAGCGTACAAAATGAGTTACGTTGTAAGTTTGATGAGCGAATAGTAAGTTTTTTTTTGCTAATTTTTACATTTTCTTTTACAGAGGATAAAAATTATGAAAGCCTCCGACCTGAGGCGAGCCCTGGTACTACTCCTGTTACTCTGCGGAGTTCTGATGGTATATTTCTTCTCACAACAGACTTCCAGGCTAAACATTCCACATTTACCAGACACATTAGATAGTGTAGACTCACAATCAGCGTACGCTGCAGCAGTGTAAGTATTATCTTTGTGTGCTTGAGGAAACTTGTTTATTACCCTTATTCATAATTTTACGTAGGCTTTCACGGCTGGTATAATTGCTATTAACTTCTTCCGGGTTTCGCCGCGTGTCAGAACTTTCGCTCGACGTTTCGCCGTTCATGCTGAGGGCTTCTTCAATATAACTGAACTAATTCTCTATTGTGCGACATTCTTGTTATATAGGCCGTTGGCGCATTCAACCGTAAAACTTGCTAGAACTCTTCCACGTGTTGCTAAAGTCGGTCTCTATGGCTTCCTTGAGGAGTCCTTTCCCATAGTTCTTGGTTGTGGCTATCACTTTTATATTGTTGAAATCCATTTTATGTCCAGTCTCGCGAACATGCGTGCCACTGTCCGCATTGACATGTTTTCTTGTGATTTTTGTCTGTCCTGTCCTTCGCGATCGGTAGATGCTGCTGGATTGTGTTTGCAGCCCCGAAACGTACTTGTTTGTCGTGTTTCCTCAGAGTTTTTTCGGTGAAGTATGGAAACACGCCATCTCTGTAGTTCTACAGGCGTCTTTATTGATAATATTAATAACATGTCAATGCGGGCAGTGCTACGTCGGACAAACAGAAAGAGCTATCGCGTGTAAGAATAAAGGAACACGAAAGGTGAAGAATCGAACAATCAGCGGTGGCAGATCATGTACACGAGACTGGACATAAAATGGATGGAATCAACAAAGAAGAAGGGCGACACGTGGAAGAGTCTACTACATACACTACCCGACAAAAAAATAGACGCGGTATCGTTTCTATTTACGAAACAAAGTTTATAAACATTATATAAAATGTAAATGAGGGTTATTAATACTTGTTATGTAAATAGTCCATGTATAGATATTTCTGGGTATTTATTGCTTTATGAGGGGTAATTGGGATTTTCCCAGATCAAAATAGGAATTTTAAATGCGACAAAAATTTAGACCCTGTGCATTTATTACATTAAAATAAGCAAAAATGTTTTAATTTGATACTTCTCTTTATATGCAGCGGTTGTGCTGGTGAAGTGTACACATTTCACCGCGAGAAATTATATTTTATAAAGCGTTTGCAATATGGCTAGAAAAAAACAATTATCCTCGATAGAAAGGGGTAAAGTTCTAGCCTGGCACCAGGATGGTGTTAGTAAGAAGGAAATTGCTCGCCGGTTACGAAGAACCGATCATTCCGTTAGAAATTTCCTAAAAGATCCGGAAAATTACGGCAAATCAAAAGGCCAGGGGCGACCGAAAGCTGTAAGTGAACGGGATAAACGCATGATATTGCGGTGTGCATCCAATTCTTCTGCGTCGGCGAGAGTTATTGCAGAACAGGCGGTGGTACAAACGCACGTGCGTAATGTTCAAAGGATTTTAAAGGCGTCACCGGTAATATCACGGAAGAAAATGTTGAGAAAATCGCCACTTTCGGCGAAACGCAAAGAAGCGAGGTTGAGATTTGCTGAAGAACCGTATCCTGGAAGAAACAATGGGAAAAAGTTATATTTTCCGATGAGAAACGTTTTAATTTGGACGGACCGGATGGGTACTCGCATTATTATCATGATCTGAGAAAGGAACCAAAAGTGAAAATGACCGGACAATTGGGGGGTGGATCTGTGATGATATGGGCAGCGATTGGATTTCGCGATAAAAGTGGGATAGTGTTTTGCACGAACAAAATGACATCTGTGACGTATAAAGACTTATTGCGTGACAATCTTCTACGTTTTGGAAACCAATGGGCCGGGCGCAATTTTGTTTTTCAGCAAGATAATGCGCCAATACATAAAGCAAAAACCATTACTGAATGGTTTAAAGAGGAAAAGATTAAAACTTTACAGTGGCCGGCGCGGTCACCAGACTTAAACATTATTGAAAACATGTGGGGTGAATTGGCACGTCGCGTTTGTGGTGGAGGCCGTAAATATTTCACGCTACAAGAACTGAAAACTTCAATAGTGACTGAATGGCGGAATATCCCTCAAAATTATGTTAAATTTATATAAATCTATTAATAACAGACTATTGGAAGTGATTAAGAAAAATGGAGGATCTACGCATTACCGATCACTCGTTTGTTGATTTTTGTTTTACATTTGCAACAGAGCGTCTAAATTTTTGTCGCAGAAATTGTTTAAACATTGGAGTAATAATTTATTATTTAGTTCATATATTACTTGAGGAGATATTTTTAAGTTTATTTTACTTTTACGAATAAAAACTTAATTAGATATCTCGCTAGTTTCGCAAAGAAATGTTGTAATCCTTAAAACCCGTAAAACATCTTACCGCGTCTAAGTTTTTGTCGGGGAGTGTAGAACCATCACGCTCAGTGGAGCGGAAGCTTCGCCCAACGGCGTATATAAGAAGAATATCCCATAACAGAGAATAAGTTCTGTTATCCCGAAGAAGCCCTTAACTCGAAAGAAGTTAATTGCATTAGTGCCCTTGTTAATTTTTACATCATCCATTCTAATTCATTTCATCATTAGTTTCCAGAATACTTTCGGATTTCCAGATTTGGTTAGAAGGTAAATAAGTTGTTTGCCCCATTTTCTTAGTTTGAAATTATTTAGAAATCAGTAGTTTATATTTAGTTTTGGACAAAAAAAAATCTCGCTACGTACAGTGGCGGCCATATAAATTGCACAGGTAAACTGATATGGATGAACACATCAGAAAATGCCTAGAAACAATAACCAAAAAATAATGCTAAGATAGGTTAGCTTCCTCATGGTATTGATGGAATAATTCACGGCAAACGCAATAAAAGGAGAGAGAGAAAAATACACTAACACACGGACATATTTCTGCCTACCTGGCGTCATCAGCGTGGTTCCGAGAGTACTTTTCATATCTCATAGAGATGCATACCAACACACGTTTAACAGTAAAATGAAGCAAATTTATATCTTTACGCCTGTGATAAATAAATTAATAATTGTATACAGTGCGATATAATAGATTTTTATTGTATGACCGAACTTCACTGAACGGCAGTGTACAATCCAGCCGATGAGGAAGGCAGACACCTGACGTTAGTTGCATATAGCGCAACGTTTACAAACTACCTTATACGGGATTTTTAAACACCTACGCTTTTATGGGATTCTGAACTCCCATGGCAAAGGTTAGCTAGTCTTAAAGCGGAAGGAAGGAAGTATACGTTTGCTTAAGGAAAAGCTTGTTAAAGCAGCCTGTGTGCGTTGTAGAGTTATCCAGCTTATATAGTAGCATTTGATTCGGTTTGATGGGTAATAATGGAATGAAAGCCATCGATGTTTATAGATGAAAAAGTTGAAGAAAAGCTCATTAGAAAATTTATGGGATATTTTATTATTATCGTTTTTTTAAGCACTTGGTACTTGAAAAATGAAGTACTTAAGAAAACAATGTTAGACAACTTCTTGGTGCCAAGTTTTGCTTGCTGCTTCAACATAAAAAGCAGACTATAAATTATTACAACGCGTAACCAATCTCTCGATTTTGCGCGGAAACCAACACCACGAATTTTAGACTTTTGCCCGTTGTTGTTAGGAACAATTGTCTAGGACAATTTGTTCTTTTTTTTTAAATTAGCTGTTCCCCAAAAGAACACAATTTGTACATCATTACATAGACTGTTTCAGCCTTCTGGTATATTACTACAACACCCTGTATAATTAGTAGATACAATTCTAAAATTCCAGAAGACTGTAACACCATAATTCCTTTCCCAATACATCTCCCTAGATTGTTTACATTAAATTTATTAAGCTAACAGCTTTTATCGTTCCTTTTATAGGAAAACCGACGCTCGATGGACATGGGCATGTACCAAAGATCATTGCGAGAAGGTGTCAGCAGCCACTGCAGATCGCATCCAATCACTAACCACCTGCAACATGCTTTGCGGCAACGGTCCAAAAGTTTGGCCCGTACCAAGTCTCCCGAGCAAGATCGGAACGCAATCCGTAGCCTTCCAAATTCAACAGATCCAATTGGAGACTTTCTCGAAGAAAACAACGTTCGGCTACGTCGAACATGCGTTTAACGCGTTCAATAACAGCGTCGCCTCTTACATGCAAAAGCGCGACGACGATCTGGCCCAAATTCGCAGCGAAATCGATAATTTCATAGTGAAAATCACGGTGGTCTTCGCGCATATAGTGAAATTACGGTTGAGCACCGACGAATCGTATAATTTAACGGTGAATTTGAACGGGAAGAACATTGTAGCCACGATACAAGCGAAGACGGTGTTCGGAGCTCGTCACGGGTTGGAGACTTTGTCGCAGTTGATCTGGTGGGACGAATTAGATTCGGGCGGGACGTTAAAGATCGTAAGCAGCGCTGCAATTCAAGATAAACCGCTTATGCCTTATAGAGGAATAATGTTGGACACTTCGCGTAATTTCATCTCTTTAAACGCGATTAAAAGGGTGATCAATGGAATGGCAGCGAATAAATTGAACGTCTTCCATTGGCATGTTTCAGACTCTCAAAGTTTTCCGCTGGAAATCCCAAGCGTGCCTCAGATGCACCGTTATGGTGCCTACCAAAATGATATGGTGTATTCCGCGCGAGAGGTCACGGAATTAGTCGATTACGCCCGATTGAGAGGCGTTAGAATAGTCATAGAGATCGATACCCCCGCTCACGCTGGGAATGGTTGGACGTGGGGTCCTCAAGAGAACCTCGGCGAACTAGCCGTGTGCGTGAACGCCCAACCGTGGTTCATGTTCTGCGGGGAACCGCCTTGCGGTCAATTAAACCCGGAAAATCCCCAAGTATACGAAGTCCTTGAAAGGATATACAGGGACATCATAAAGATGACCGGAGAAGACGAGATATTTCATATAGGAGGCGATGAAGTGAATTTAGACTGTTGGGAACAGTATTTATTCAAGAATTTGACCTCCACGAACTATACGGATCTCCATAATCTTTGGGGAGAGTTCACTTTGAAGATTTTAAACCGACTAGATCAAGCTAATGGCGGTAAGAGGCCTACCCACATCATAGCATGGTCGAGCAATTTAAGCAGGCGCCCCTATAACATGAAATATTTCGATAAAGATAACATTATAATCCAAAGTTGGGGCGCAAGCGATTGGTCGGAAACCCGCGAATTGATCGCAGACGGCTATAAGGTGATCCTCTCCCACGTGAACGCGTGGTATTTAGATTGCGGCTTCGGTAGATGGCGCGAAAGAGGCGAAGCCGCCTGCGATCCTTACCGTTCGTGGCAGACGGTCTACATTCATCAACCGTGGTCTTACGACCCTCTCTACAAGTCCCACACTCTGGGAGCCGAAGCTTGCCTATGGAGCGAGCAATTGGACGAGCTTTCGCTAGACGCTAGGTTGTGGCCTAGGGCCGCCGCTTTCGCCGAACGCGTCTGGTCCGATCCGAAGGTCGATCCGGACACCTACGGAATCACCGAAAGCGTATACACCCGCCTAACCATGCAGAGGGATCGTATGATGGCCAGGGGATTCGGGGTTGAGGCACTATGGCCACGGTGGTGCACGCAAAATCCAGGAATGTGCCTTTGATGAACGTCGAAAGCGGTTCGGGTAACGTTCTCGTTGTTGGACTTCCGGTCTTGATATTCCGTATCGCGGTTGAAAACTGAAGTTCTTATGGTGGATTATCGGATAGTATTAATCTCATTCTTTTATAATTTTAAATAAATATTAATATTTTGTTTTGGGGGTCGCGGTTTCTCAAAATCTTTGCCGAACGTCGAAAGTAAATTTGTTCTTTTATAATTCTCCACTCCTCCAATCTTACGCTTGAAAATTATAATTTTACACAAGATAGAGTTGTGCTGAGGTTGTTACACCTGCGCCATGCATAGGAACTTCATTATCCGCATCCGAAAGAGGTTGAACAATCCTCCTTCCTCCTGATGTAAATAGATTTCGTATGTTGTATGTACGACATTGATATGTTTTAAACGATGTTGTGTTTAATGCCTTCGTTTAATCTCGCGAAAAATTACACATAATATTTATTGCTAACTTCAAATAGTTACACATAGTAACATTTCAATTGAACAGTTGGATGTATTTGTTAAACATTTGCGTAGTGAATTCCTCCAGAAATGATTTAGTTGAGTTAATGTTGTAATTTTTTTTTCGTATTAAACGAAAGCGTTATATTTTAATAATAATTAATTTATTATTGTGATATGAGCTCGTCCGTTTTAATTTCTCTATTTTATTGTGAAAGATTATCCTCTGTTCTTACGGAAAGAAAATATTCGATAATTATAATCTAATCGATATAAGAATTAATTAATTAAATGAGAAATAAACCACGGATTATTTTTATATTATAGTGCAACCGCAAGTAACCGGAAAAAGACGATTTTTTTAGTACAAAAAAGAGATTTAAAATATGTAGATAGTAACGGAAAAATATAAGACTTACAAATCACGGAAGTGCCAGAGTGTCGACCAGTAAACAAACAAAAAGTACATAAATAAATTGATAAGACTTGAAAAGGAGTATTTATAAATATGGATTACGTTAATTTAATGAAAATATGAAGATTTATTGATGGTGATAACTTTAAGTTTGTTGTACTTTAATGTGTTTATTATTTATTTGAAAAAAAATCGAGAGAAACAATTGGATGCTGTTGATTGAAATACAAGTACTTACAAAAACTTAGTTTAGGGTGTTTTCTTTTTCCTTTCCCAACTTTCTACTTCACTACGACTTGAACGAAACGAGCAATTAGGCGAAGCTTATGGCTATTTATTGTATTCGATAATTCATGTCAGATAAGTAATTGCGGATGGATAATAAGATTACATGGAATAATGTAAAATAAAGCTTCACGTGCAATTACGCATTTGTCATGAACTTATACGCCAGATTTTACTTATATTTGAAGAGAACGAAGAACTATTCCGGAAATTATGAAATTGTAAAATTTTATTATAAACATACTGCGGATTGACGACCGCCTCTGCATAGACGCTTGTACAAGCGAGTGCAGTCAAAAAGTACGAGCATTTTCAGAATTCCTTTTTATTTTTATTTTAATTAAATTTCCTTTTATCGCCTAGTATTGGAATTATTTTTTTTTGTTGTGCAGATATAATAATTTTGGTTTGCGTTGTTTTTCTTTTATATTTACTGTCGCCTAAGAAACGCCCCTGCTAAGAGATTATGCCATGCAGATTATTTATTGCACAATTTGTTTAGTTACTGTAAAATGTCGATTTACAGGGTGTTCAAAAGCCGATGTTCATCGTAATTCTGGTGTGTTGCATGAGAATTTTTAGGGGGATCTCTGCGAATATATATAATTTTTAAAAACTAGATAATCTAGTTTTTAAATTTTTTTTTTTGGTAGAATATACGCATAGAAGTGTTCCCGACGAGTCAACGTTACGAAAAAACTATCTCCTAAAAATATACAGAAAAGTCGCAAACAAAATTAAAACGGATGTAGGAGACAATTACTGCCGGTTGAGCGCAGACGAAATTATGGTTGCGTTAGGGCGACGGCATTGTTCGTGTTTCGTATACAGATTGTCCAACAAAGCCACATTTAATAGCCAGCAAAATAATAGACCGGGTGATACAATAACGGAAGTAGTTGCCAGCAGTATTAACGAACATTCTCGAATTTGTGAAAAAACGGAAGAACGCTTTGTTCTTTGGGAATGACGCTGTAGCTTACATGCTCGAAGCTGGAAAATTGCTTAAAGACTACACAATACATGTACTTCCCACGCCCTTGAATAAATTTCGCCAAAAAAAATTTATCACCGGAGCTATCGCGAAATTAAAAAAAATGCCAAGTGAGATGCTTTTAATGGCAACACTGGCGACGTTTGACAGTCCCTCCTATCAACTTTTAACATCCTTTGCCACCTCCCGCGCAAATCCGATGGTTTTATTAAAAATCGCAAGCGTACAACGAATCTATCGCCGCAGCATTTCTTTGATGGGCAAGGTAATATCAAACCCGCAAAATTTAACCGCCGACGAAATAAAATCCATTCTATGGACCGCGTTGGATATCCGCGCGAGATTATACAAAAAAGATTTCCGAACGAAAATACCAAACGTAAAACACGCCAGGGTCGTTCTCTTGTTGAGAAAACCAACCGCGTATCTCCATCTACCCGCCGTCAATGCTGCGGAGATCTTGGACGTTCGATTGACCGTTGTAGTGGATCAAAACTGGGACAGCGCTGGGGAAATCGGGGATACCATGAAGTTTCTAGAGATGCAAACCGATGTAATACTTGCTCAATGTCGATATCAATGCGTTTTGGATACAGTGAAGACGTTGAATGTACCGCTTTTCGTTTTTAAATCGCAGAAGTTTAAAGGTTTCAACTGTTTAGCGGAAATAATGACTATCCAATTGAGGTACGGCCGGTTGAAGGGTTTGAAGGTCGCGTGGTTGGGACAACCGAATCGACTTCTTAACTCTTACTTGACGATGGGGACGAAGCTCGGTATGAATATAAGTTTTTGCTGCTCTTGCAGCGTCGACTACATGCAATCTCCGGCTGTATTGAACGAAGCCCGAGAGCTTTGTAAGCAAAGTCAAAGCGTGTTGGAAGAGTGCGACTCGGTTTCGAATGTGCTCAAAGACGCCAACGTCGTCATCACCTCCAAGAAAGGACTCCTCAAGACGACTTTAACCATGGACATGATGAAATTGGCTGCGTCCGATGCTACGACGTTCTTCCATCTTCCCAGAGATTCCAAACAGGTGGCAAATGCGGTGGTCGATAGTAAAGTGTGCTTGACGTGGGAAGCCGCGCAAAATGCCAAGTGGATATACGCGGCTGCTATGCTTAGATTGCTGTCCGATTATAAACATTCCATACCAAAACCGAAATTCTAATATATTTGTTTTATTTGGAAAATAAAATAAGCGGGAACTTCAAAAGAAAAAAAAAAAAAACAAATAAGCGCTTCTTAAGAATAGGCTTTCCGCCGGAGAATACCTTTATATGTGACTTTAAGCTATTAGAATAGGAAACGTGTAATAAATAATCACCTGTATATAGTATAAAATAATTTATTCTGATTTTTATTACTAGATTGCGCAATCATTTCCTGTGGTTAAAAAAAATTATGGTAATAACACTAAAGTGTCGGTATACTCCGCACCACAAATTTGAATAATTCGGAACAATTGTTTCGGGAATTGTCTAAAATATGAGTACGTACTTTTTTTCTTTTTTTTACGGCCTGCGGAATCAAAGCTCATTTGCCGGGAGTTATTTTTGCCCTACATTGTTAACACCAAGAGCATGAATACGATCTCTTAGGAGAATTTTTTGACGCATATCTGTTTATTATTTTGACTTTAGACCCAACATTTAGCAGAAGGCCCCGCAATGAGAAAAGCTTGAAATTGCTCTCTCTAATCGGTTGCCAGGAACGCGAAATCCAATCGCTGCCCATATCATCACAGATCCACCCCCTAATTGTCTGGTCATTTTCACTTTTGGTTCCTTTCTCAGATCATGATAATAATGCGAGTACCCATCCGGTCCGTTCAAATTAAAACGTTTCTCATCGGAAAATATAACTTTTTCCCATTGTTTCTTCCAGGATACGTGTTCTTCAGCAAATCTCAACCTCGCTTCTTTGTGTTTCGCCGAAAGTGGCGGTTTTCTCAACATTTTCTTCCGTGATATTACCGGTGACGCCTTTAAAATCCTTTGAACATTACGCACGTGCGTTTGTACCCCCGCCTGTTCTGCAATAACTCTCTCCGACGCAGAAGAATCGGATGCACACCGCAATATCATGCGTTTATCCCGCTCACTTACAGCTTTCGGTCGCCCCTGGCCTTTTGGTTTGCCGTAATTTTCCGGATCTTTTAGGAAATTTCTAATGGAATGATCGCTTCTTCGTAACCGACGGGCAATTTCCTTCTTACTAACACGATCCCGGTGCCAGGCTAGAACTTCACCCCTTTCTATTAAGGATAATTGCTTTTTTCTACCCATATTGCAAACGCTTTATAAAATATAATTTCTCGCGGTGAAATGTGTACACTTTACCAGCACAACCGCTGCATATAAAGAGAAGTATCAAATGAAAACATTTTTGCTTATATTAATGTAATACATGCGCAGGGTCTAAATTTTCGTCGTATTTAAAATTCCTATTTTGATCTGGGAAAATCCCAATTACCCCTCATAAAGCAATAAATACCCAGAAATATCTATAAGTGGACAAATTGGGTGGGCCAACTTGGAGAATAGGTTCAGTATGTGAAACAACAAATTAACAACACTTTCTTAAATATTTTATTTTAAATACATTCGAAATGTACAAGAAAATAAAGTACTAAGTACTTGATATCACAAAGTTTCGGAAATATTTAGTTAGTAAAACAAATATAACTTATTTTGCAACGAATTTAATACCTTATCGTGTAATGTATTGCATATTTGTTTAGACCTAATCAATTTCGATAATGCTATCTTTTCCATCTAGAACAAGTAAAAGGAAATAGGAAGTTACTATTGGAATTGCTTTGCTCTATCAATTAATTTAAAAAATATTCATCATAAATATCCTATCTCCACCTCGAGATTATCCATGGAAGCACTACGCAACCGGTATTTTAGCGAATGGGTTTGTGGGAGCCCTGCTTTCACCGGTTCCGGATTAGGCTTCCCTTATTTTATGCAATACATTCTAGGGAAACATATACAATACAACTAAATCAAATATGTATATACAACAGTTATAGCTTTGGAAAATGGAAGAAACAGGAAGAAAATTAAGAACTTGCATGCGTTGCATAAGTCACATTGTGCACTGTTATTTAGGATATTTTTTATACATAACGTCCCAATCTTCTGGAATTAGACTTGAACTTTTTGCTTTATTGTAAAATTATACATTGGGTAACATTTTCTGATGATAAGGATCTAGAGGGTGATCGATAAGTAAACTTGAAAAAAAAGCTAAATTTTAACTTTTTCTTTATTTACTACGGGTATTTGTACGTTGCTCATTTTAAAATCAACCATGTCTCACATGCTTCCTTATTAACAAGTGTATTAAAGAATTTTTATGGACGCGTCATAGATCGATATTGATCTTGGCAACACTCCGCTCCAAATCACACATCTCAAACGAGCTGTACAACCGCATATCGCCGGCGTACAAGTGTGCTTTTGTGTAATTCGGGTTGGTGAGAAAGGAAGAGGTATACAGAGAGAGTAAAGCGGTTTCCTTAGAATGGGAGATCCTAATACACTGCCAACCTATGCGATAAATAGAGATGGCAAAGGCAGGTGAAATTATTACTTTTTCGCAGCGACTAGACAGGCTCGTGTCTATTCGTCTCACAAGAAAGGGTTCGTGTTGCCTACTCGTTTCCCCGAGAGTTGACAAAACACGAGTCTGTCTAGTCGCTGCAAAAACGTCTGCTTTGGTCATCTCTAGTGATAAATAATCAAACACTTCGCATTAAGGTTCCATTCATTTTTCAAATTTTGAAATTTATTAAAAGCTCCCCCTAAATTTGTTCCCTTGGATGTAAAAAAAAAAAACGAAGAATGCAGCTACATGTTGAAATTTATTAAAGCTCCCCCTAAATTTGTTCCCTTGGATGTAAAAAAAAACGAAGAATGCAGCTAGATCAGATATTATTGACCCGAGCCGTAACGTAAGCCTATGGCGTACGTTGGAATTACCACAATTTCTGTTGTCGGCTGTGACTCTAAATCAGCCTGCGGCAAGAAAGATAAATCAGAAGGTGCAGTCGTTTTCTGACAACTAATTTTGTTGATTCACTCAACAATTTGTTTGATATTGGATCGCGAGAATGCATTGGAAACGACAAGAATTAAGGAAGACCGCCAGTTCTTATTAAAATAAATAATATAAATAATGTCCTTGACGTTGAATGGAAGCTCTATTAAACTGCACTTCCTTGACCAATTGTTTTATGAGATCTCTTATTTCAGTTATTGCTTCTTGATGAATATTTTTATTTTTCCTTTAACGTATTTTTTTTTTTGCAACAAAACACTATCTGCTTCACGTATAAGCGCCGTTCCATTTCTACCTTAAAGCAGTTATAAATAGGTCTTACTTTTACCATTTTGCCATTATTTTCCAGGTGAAAATGATCTCGAAGTTGTTAAAAACGGTATTAACGCAGCATCAAAGAAGAATCAGTAGCACTAATTACGTCCAAAAATATTTAAACAAAAAATATAAAAGCTTCATAAAAAAACATACCGAAAAAAAAATTTTTATTGAATATTTTCTGAATAAATTTCGTAACGTGGACATTATATAAAATAAAATTATTCCCAGAACGTTAGTAAATATTCAACAAAATGCAGGGAATCGTATTACAGCTTGTATGAAGGGAAATGACGCTCACTTCGAAGAAAAACAAAAGTTTATAATAGTATGTGGTCACAGCACCCTATGGATTTTTAACAAAAAAAAAACTGATCTGCATAGTTTCATACTTAATTTACTAAAGAACGACACATTGTAGGAATAAAGAAATTTCTATAAAAAAAGCTCTAAAACAATTCCGCCATCAGATTCTTAAAAAAATAGACTTTCGTTCGATTGATCAAAGAAGCTTTGGGTGCTGGTTTGACCCGATTTCCAAAAACCCATAACAGACAATTCCAGCTGCTATCCACCAAACCCAAAAATAAAATCTTTTTTTGGGCGCAAGGAAACCTTGGGGGCGTGTGATATTGGATCGGTATGTAACAACCAATGATGCGAACGCTTGGAATTTGAGTACAATATGCATTTTTCGTTGGAAGCTAACAGCCGACCAAAAAAAGGTTCATTACGATAAGACGGGCAAATTTGTTATTATCTGACAATTTATGAGAGAGCCACTTGCTTCCATGTCTTTATTGGTGAAGATGCAAACGAATGGTTTCATCGCTCACGTTGAAAGAGCATGTATCCAATCAAAGATGGATTAATATTAAAGTAACAATCATATCGCTCAAGAATTTAAACAAATATTCACGGCAATTTAGTCACCTAATAAAGTAGAATGAATTAAACACAGTAACAATTTCGATCGTCATCTTGGAAGATTGGGGCACCCTGTATAAAAACAAGATCTTACATCAATTGCAGGCTGGAGCAATTACAATATCCTTAATATAAAAGGCTATACATAACACTGCATACTCTATAGGAAGGTTAATGTTGTAAATAGAACAAAAACAATAAATAAATAAAAAAGAAAATACTTTAATTGATTAATGGAAAAAATGGAAAAAAGGCATATTTTGTACACCAATTGGTTTGCACTACTAGCTACGAGATTAAAATATATAAGTGGAAAACAGGCCATAACCAAGAACGTTCACTTATTAATAAAATTTACTTCATCGTTACTTCGACGTACCTGTTGTTGTTTGAGGGGGCGCAACACCAGATGTCTCAAGAGCAACATTTAAACCATTGCTGTGCGTAACACTAGGTACCCCACAAGTGGCATTCGTAGCGTTGTCTATTAAGACACCAGGTGTCGCTGGATTTAGTCTCGCTCCTTTGTTTAATATAACAGCAGTTGTCGCTGCAGTTGGCACACGTAAACCATTTCTGTTCGCAACACTAGACGTCGCTGGAGTTGACCTCACGCGGTTGCTTAATACACCACTAGTTGTCGCTATAGTTGGCCCAATCACGTTGTTTAGCGTAGTAGCAGGTGGTTGCCTGTTAGACAACAGCACTAAATTTTGGTTCTGTGGCGGTCTGTTAGACAACAGCACCAAATTTTTGTTCTTGGTTTTTTGTTGAAGTGGAGCGGAATTACGCAACAGATTAATTGTGGATGTTATTCGTGGCAAGCTTATCTTCTGTTTTCGCTGCTTCAAAGGTGGTACAGCAAAAGTAGCTGTTCTCCCAAACTTACTCCTATTAGCATCCGGGATTATGTTTATATGCTGTTGTTTGTTTAAATTGAGTGTTGGGTGAACTTTAGAGTAAGAAACATGTTTCGATGTACTTGGGACGCTTACTGCGCTAGAGGGGGCTGTTGAAGTAATTACCGAAGAATTATGTTGCGTACTAGTGGAAGGGGTTATTGCTATATCAAGAGGTGCAACGCTTGTCGTAGGAGTTGAAAGCATCTGCTTCTGCAGTACGGATTTTCTTTGATTCTTTGGCAGAATCAACGATCGGCTGTGTTTTGCAAATAGAATTTCCGGATGTATTTCGGCCGCTGTTGTAGTTGGCTGTTGCACTTGTTGCTGTTGTACGATGACGGTAGGATGTGCATTGGGAGTGATAGTAGCTGCTTGTTGAACGTTGGAAGTTATCGCATCGAGATCAATGACAAAAATGGGATCAGTGGAAGCGCTAGAAGAATTAAAGAAACATTAATTTTTTTTTTTCTTGAAAACGATCTAAGTGAAATATTTCAGCAACTAAAAAACTAAAAAAAAAACTAAAGTAATAGGGACTTGCGCTCTCATGCGCCTCCAAAAAAAGCTTATCTTCTTATGATTATGCTGGTGTATCTGATGTTCACTTTTTTATCATTGGCATATAGATATTATGATTCATTCGTGAACACGCTTTACTATAAAAATTACCATTTCTCCATTTTCACCTTTATTATTTTCTGTGAAAATGGTGCACTGCTGAATGCGCAGAAATTGTCTTCATTTATGGTGTTAAGCAATATCACGGGAAGAGCTTTTAATAAAAGACATCCGTATATGAATACAAAGCATAAATACGTTCAAGAACTTACGTAAAATTTTTAGAACAACTAGATCGGTAGCGGATAGAAAAAGGCATGGTAAAAGGTGCCTAAAATAAATAAAAAAAAAAAATAAAATTCTTCGGTTTGATGACCTCATTAGGTCTTCAAATAACCAGGGAATATGGACGCACAGATTCGGTGATGATATTGTTATTTTGTCCAAAGGGAAATTCCCCGAGACACTAGCAAGCATCATGCAAAATGCGCAGCGAATAGCGGAGGAATTCTCAATTGCAGTTGGTTGCATTTACCAACAAAGGGACAGCAAAAAAATTTAATTGGAATAGACACTTATTTAAAATAACGAACAGGGCCACACAACCGTTCTGGCGTTGCAGAATAATTGTTGGTAAAACCTGCTGATTAAGACCGATTATGGTGGTGAGATTAGTAGTTATCTACGTAGCAGTAGAAATAGTAGAGAGTAGTGGAGGAAAAGAACAGAAACGTCCTCGGCAGTGAGATCTCTGATTGCTTGGAGGCCATAGTGGGTCTTCCCCGCTGGAGCTTTATATGAAGGCAGAGGCTACGACTATGATCCTTAGACTGAAAGACAAATGTTTGTGGTAAGCCAATATTAGAGTTGGAGGGCACCTGGACGAGCTTTTGTTGCAAATGCCGTGGAATTATTTCTGCTGACAAATTAAAAATTCCAATACCGGCCTTTACACGGCACACTAAGCTGCTTGAGTGGAAATGAGACTTCCATTGGAGACAGTGCAAAGAGTATTAATCTCAAACGCCTGGACTATTGGTGAACAACCCAAATTTACATTGGATTCAACCAGCTCTTTGTATCAAGTGTCAGCAGCCACTGGAATAACCTAAGATTGACTTCTTTCTTTGGGGTCATTTAAAATCAGTAGCTTACAAGCCTCAACCAACAGATTAATTACGTCAACAAATTATCAAAAACTCACCGTCGCTTTCTTTGGAGAATAAGCTTTTATTGGAAGTACCATACGAGTTATTCAATTCAAAATTTTGGAGGGGGCGCAAGTCCTCTTAAAAATAGATGCTGTCGTTTTAGTTATTTCAGGCGAACCGTTTTAACACAGGGGTAGCCAACCAAGCGCAAAGTGGAACAGAATCTGCTCTGTTAAAATAAATGCGTGACCATAACGGATCGGACGGAACCCCTTTCGTCCCCTATGAAAGCTCGGATTGCCCAGTAATAAGGCGGTAGGCGCCAGGTTGACTACTCCTATTTTAACTGATTGTATTTGGTGCTTTTACAACGGATAAAAGAGTTTTACAGATAGCCAACAAATAGGGCACAACTAACAATATATTTTAAGAACTAACAAATTACTTCTTAGATTTTTTTTATTTACTTTTCTATTAATTATGTATTCTTTGATTTATTTCTAATTGGACATACTGATTCCAACAGCGTTTCCATTTCCTAAAGCACTTCTTTCTTAAGGGTGCTAAGAACCATCTCCGTATAAGACTGAATGTCTTCAACTGAGGCAAATCGCCTTCCTTACAGCGAAAATTTCAATTTAGGGAACAGATAGAAGTTGGCAAGGACTACACCGGGAGAAGCTTGAGGAAGCACAAGAATTTGGAACTTGGCCAAAATTCCCCGACTGAAGTGCGTGTCCGTCAATTCTTGTCTCGCCGGAATGTAGGTTTTTTCCTCATTTTAGCCAAGGTAGGAAAAGTCGGTCTTTTATACATAAAATAAATTTATTTATAAACAACTCTAAGTAAAACTACAATTCAAAGTACGGGCAATAAAGTCCAAAAAAAGGAAATTCTATAATAATTGTAATAACAACTGGAATTTGGTAAACACTCGGAGAAACACACGAATTATTTGTTCGGAGTACGAAGGTAATTTCCACGCGTCGCCATGAAGATGGCGTAAATAAAATTAGTTTTATTGTACAATATTGTACACGAAATAAAATGTTTATAATTCTTCTAACCCGATAAACAATAATAAATTAAATGAAAACTAATTACACCTTTAAGCCAGAATGTTTTGGAATAAATAGCGGCCCAAAGCTCACGATAAGATAAGCAAATAAACACGAAACCACCTGGCGACTTGTTTCCAAACTTAAACGCGTTTGTCTTTGTCAAAAATGTGCGCCCAAATAGTAGCATTGTATTGGCAGTCTGAAAACTCTTTTATTTGTACTTTTACCTACCTTGGTACATTCTCTGGAGGATTTTGCGAATTCAGTAAATTGTGCAATCTTGCGGCCATTTGTTCTACAATAAAGAAAAAGTAATTTGCGAGTGATATACAAAGTTTATTGGGTCTTGTAGGAAATTTGGTAAATAACAACAATTTTTTGGAGAAGTTATACAGGGTGTCTCACCGGGAACTGCACCGATGGATGCACGAAAGAGTATACATTGAAAAATTCTGAAAACTTGGCGATTTAATAATGCCAACATGTGCTATTGAACTAAAATATTTTTTTTAACATGACATCCTCTTGCTTGCTTAGCGACTTACTGTTTATCGCAAGTCACTAAGCCTAACTCAAAATGCAAAACTCAAACTCAAAACAGTATTCTAAGTCGAAATAGCAGCAGTGTTGGAGTATATATAAAGAATTAAACAATTGTTATCTCGCGCAAGTGAAGTCGAAACTGGCGTGGGACTAAATGAATACGCTTAATAGACTTGGTAGTTGAACTAGGGTGACACTAATCTAGGTCCCGGGACACGATGGCCATGGCGCGAATGTCAAAACAAACGAACAACTGTTCTAAGTGTGGAATATGGAATTTGAAAAACAAACAAATAGAACTTACCATCAGCAGCCTCTTGTTCCTTCCTGAACTCTTCCCAGGCTAGTCGTTGCTCATCTTCGTTTAACTGCTCTTCCGGTCTATTCTCTAGGAGATGTTGATGCTCGTGGTACTTGAAAATATGTCGTTTGCACTTTTCCAAAATGGAAGCCAACACTTCGTCTACAGGGAGTTTGATCATAGGTCGTTCCTTGTCCGAGTAGATGGTGAATCTAAAGAAGAAAATCGTATATTTAGATTGAGCTATAAAAAACAAAACATTGACAAAAAAAGAGATAGAAATAAGTACAAGGGCGGTGTCTTACCTATACATCTCTTGTAGATCGTCAAACTTGTAGTGACGTGATATTTGATGCTCATCTACCACCCTTAAGGAAACGGCTAATTTTGTCACTGATCTCTTGTAGATTACTTCCTCCATTGTGCCCTAAATAAACAAAAGACCTCAGTTGAACGTCCTTTTTTCTAAACGCCCTAATATTAATAAATATTGAATAAAATTAAATATTAAAAATAAATTGCAAAAACGTTCGCAAACCTTTCAAATTATAGAAACTATAACCTTAAAATGTTGACATATTCTGTTTGGCAGCGGTTAAATTAAAGCAAGAAGGTGGGCTTGTTTCTTAAACGCGACTCCTTCATGTATGAGCCTCAGCGCAAAATAATAAGAACAAGTAGTTCAGAAAGCTTTAGCTTTTAATATAAATGCGCATGCGTTGAGAGATATTTTCGAAAATGTCGGGACGCTCAATTGTTGTTTAACAATCGTTTGTATCAGTTGATGTTAATGTTTCTTGAAAATGGAAAACTGAGTCATTAAATTCTTCTATTTAAATGGTAATTCGTCTACATGAGCTAAAGTCGAGACAGATGCTGCACAATGAAATTTTGGACAGCTGCATTTAAACGTGCTTGGTTGAGCATAAACATTCAGGACGATCAAAAACTACGACCGCTGGCGGTAATATCGGAAATGTTCGCCAAATGGTGCTAGATGACCTTTGAATTAAGGTTAAAGAGAGGCTGTGAGCATCTCTGGAGATTTGGCCATGAAAGTAGGACCAAAAACACGTTTGAATAAACATTTCCAAAGCCATGGTGAAGCAGTTTAAGCGGAATAAATCGAAATTTTAGCGTAGATGAAACTTTAAGCCAATATGCTTACAATTGAAACTAGTCTATAGACATAGCAATGCTTTTCTTGTCCAAATCTGTACGTTCGGAATATGCTTTGGATGTCATGGGCTGGGTTGAAATTAACGTCCATTAATATGATCCTATTGGCTGCTGTCAAATTTAATCCAAGGCCGCCTACTTGAACCGTCAATAAAAATAATCTGCAAACAAAAATCTTAAGTTTTGCTTTCTTTTGAAACTATCAACACGATCAAAAGTACTTGTATCGATTCTGATTCTTCTTATTAAAACGATTGCAGTAATCGACTCTCATATCCGGTGGGACAGTTCCATCCATCCGCAAGTAGGATTCGTTTTTTCTCCAACCATTCTTTTGTAAAAAGTACTCTATTGCGTCCAATAGAGATAGTTGAGAACCAAAAATGATTCTGGAATTATATTTTTATTGAAATTAGATGCTAAAAGTATTCATTCAAATCTCGAATTTACAATTTATCTCCTAGTCTCACAGAGTGTTCAATAATATCGAGCATGACCTTCATTTTAGGACCGTATTCGATGTTTGTGAGGAGATCGTCTGGACATTTTGAGTGCCACCATTCTCCCGGATCCTCTGCAATTTCTGGTTCAACGGCAATTGTATCCACTTCTTTTCTTTTATTTTGCGTTGCTGCTTTCTACGAATAATGTGAATAAAGTGACTAAGTGGACTGTGTTATGGAACGGTTTATCGAACTAAATCACCGTTACAGTTGGAAAGCTACTCACATTCTGCTCTTTTATCTTCAAAATACACGGATGGGTCCAAATGTCCCGTAACTTACTGTAATCTCCGAATAATCTCTTCGTCAAGCTATTAACTTGCACTTCCTTCAAACAGGTCTCGTACAGCTCAATTTGTAAAGGGGATGGTTCAATGAAGAGGACATAGTCCAATTTTCCTGGGAGATACTGTTGCAGCTCTGTTATCTCGTATCTTTGAATTGAATCCTTTAAATAATCGTGAAGAACGTGACTGCGTTGGCGCATAAGTTTAATATCGGCTTCGGTCGAGTCGTCGTATCTTCCATTGTCTATTGGATTGATGAAACGATTACAGAATTCCTTCTTGGTGCCCAATAAGCTAGGTTTGACGAAGTCTAGCATGTAGAAATCTGAAAATTTATATATAGGGTAGTTGAGAGGATATTGGCCAAAATAAGAGATACTTTTCGTAAATGGTTGAAACTTACATTCTACCAAGTTATTCTGCATCGGCGTCCCAGTCAAGATAATCCTTCTCTTGGTTTTAATCTTGGCCAAGGTCTTAGTCCTATTCAACGTGCCATTCTTAATCAAGTGGCCTTCGTCGCAGATAACTAAATCCGGTCCTGGATCCAGCAAAGCTTGTACGATTACTTTGGGCACAGAATCAACTTTGTTACCTTCCGAGGTCTTGAGCAAACTATGAAAGGAATCGTAACCTAATATCAAGACTCCTTTGCTCTTATTCCAATTAATTATCACCCGATAACGTTCCTGTTTTGTTTTTCCATCGCTACGAATAAGATCAATGAATTTGATGAGATGATGTCAATGATTCCAAAAATGTTTCTCTCAACTTTGCTATGATTTAAAATAATGAATCTAGGAAATATTTTTGAAACCACAAGTTTACGCGAAAGCCACTTACGTTATAAGAAAACGGTTAACCTTTTTTTTATTTGCAGCTATGTTATCACATATCTTGAATTCATTTTCCCAGTTAAGAACAGTCGAAAGTGGACATATTATAATGACGTGTTTCGTGTTCGTGATTTCGTGCGAAAATAACGTATTTATAAGGGCTACCACCTACAAAAATTAAGAACATGAAATGTCTCTAGCTTGAGAATGCTTTTCTTTGGTTACTAACTTGTAAACTTTTTCCCAGTCCCATGCAATGCGCTAAGATACACCCTGTACCAGGTTTATTCTCCTTAATAGCATTAACACTTTCGTAGCAATTATTCCACATAAACCGTACCCCTTCCTTTTGATGCGCTTTCAGACGCTGTGTGATATTGCTATCGACGGCTATTAAAGGTTCTTTGGTCTCCTTGTCAATGTCCAGTACTAATTCTTCTGTTTCGACTTCGGATAACTACAAATGAAGATTCTGGGTAATATTTTCAAAATGATCTAGCGAGTCATTCGTTGGGGTGCGCTTACAATGGAGCTGCGATACTCGATAAGAGCGGGGAGTTGGCAAAATGGACCTATCGGTGAGCGTTCCACGTTTCTGCAATGCGTACCGATTGGCCCGTTTTGCTAACTCGCCACTCTTATCGAGTATCGCAGCTCCACTATAAACGCACCTTAACTTTTGGGACAGCCTCTATTTATCGGAAACGGTAATAATGAGGGATTTCTGGATGCTGTCTGATTATTAGCAGTAACAAAAATACATTTTAAAATTTTCTTTAAATATACCGAGTGATTCGAAAAAAAGATACCTTTGAGAGTAACGTTCTAAAATACCAGGGCACATTTAGCTTCGATTCTAAAATACGTAGAATCTTTATGAAGGATTTTTATTTCTAAATGTTTTAGGAAATTAAATGAGTGAATGAGTGAAAAAGGTTAACTTCTGTTTTTGATAATGAAGCACTGCGAATTCCAACGTGAACGCATCAATCTCAACAACTATCCCAAGTCAGGACCGCCAAAGGCAACAGTCAGTTTAAAAAACAACGCTGCTGTAGAAAGACCTCAATTTAAAAAATTCTGCATGATGAATTTTGCCCCCGAGGAAGTTAGTTTTCCGGTGAATCCCGCATCCTTTAACTGAAGAACTAAACGGGACCCGCGTTAGTTGCTGTCGAAAAACTTTCAGTTGGTTCAACAACAGAACCTAAAACCAAACATCAGTCTGCTGCGTGGGTGCTTCTAAATGAGAAGAAGGCACCAATCGTAAGTCCTCGCGATTTTCTGTCTTCGCTAAAATCGAGAATGAGCTACGTGGTCAACGGTTCCTGTCGCCAGAAGGAGCATTCAATACCTTTTGACTGTTCAAACTGACGACCGGCATAACTGCTTTAATTGCTAGCCTGAAAGAATGAAATTCTTTGTGGAGAATACTTTGAAAAAAAAAAAAATAAAGCTTAAGCCGATGTACTGCTTGCTGTTATGTTTATCTCCAAAACTAAGACCTCGTATGAGAAGGCTCAGAGTGGCTTCAGACCAGATAGCTCATAAAACCATATTTTCAAGAACATGGAATATGGCATTTTTGACATTAGGTAAGGTCTTTGATGGAATGACAAGGAAGAAGTCAAGAAGTCAGGAACAATCAACCTGCAGTAAGAAACAATTAATGAAGGATGCGAGCAAAGAAGAGTCCTGTTCCTAAATAAAATTTCTCTGGCCGGATAATTGTGACTTCATTAACTATTTCACTGGAATGATTTTTAAATCTCAAAGGCAAGGCCACCCTCTACTTATTTTACTGTAATTTTTAATCCTATTTCGAAACAAAGTACTTACCAACTGTGATTGGCTTTGCAATCTCCCTCGTCTTTCTTCCTCTTCTTTTTGGGCTTTCTTTGTCGTTGCAGTTAATAAGGCATCGGACTTGACCTAGAAAAATAAAATAATTATTATTAACTATTATTATTATATATTAAAAATTATAATATCAAAATATAAAAACTAATTACACCTTACCATTCTAATATTTCTTCTTCCTGTCTTCGATTGGTCATCATTATTTTCTTCCTCTTCTTTGCATTCCACAGAAGAAGCTTCAACACTTAAATAACGAAAGGTATAGTTGCAACGGATGAAAGAGCAGTAGGATTTCACACATGCAGATAATGAAATATTTACAGGTGCATTAAATGAGTACCATTCACCGATGATATATAATGAATATATATGATAATAATTTTTTCCGGAAACGAAACTATTCCAAATAGAAAATTTTACATTTTACAGGAACATAGCAGCTTTAGTGTAGTTTGATGCTCGGAAATAATAGGTATGATCAAAGGATTTCAACGCTAACCAATCAAGGTACATTGCCTTCAGTGACGTCACAATAGACCTCTAAATATAGCAGCCAGTTAAGGATCAGTTTAAAGTTCTCGCAAAAATTATCAGATCTGGCAACACCGCATGCCAAGTATTCTTTTTAAATAGAAAACAGCGAGACAACGATGTTGTGGACCTGTGGGATTTCTGCTCAACCTCCGACATCAGTACTAAAGATAGTGAATCAAGTCTTGTCGGTATCGTGATTAAAGGCTTCTACAGGGCGGTCTTTTCAAACTTCCCAAGCTAGCAGCTATTGTGTGGAGGCTTCTTTATAAATGGTGGCCAAGTAGGTTGATCTTGAAATAAGCGAATTCCGCATACGTATCGCTCTGTGGTTTCAACTAGGCTTGCCGTCTGAAGTGTTGGTTTTTGTTGAACCAAAACGATGGAACCCACAAAGAGAAAACCTGAAGAGTCAGATGCCACTCCGAGTGCATCAGAGGAAGAAACGCCTCGCTCACAAGGTGACACTAATCGTCTGCACTTCTTGTGAAATCTACCTACGTATAGCTAAAGAAGTTTATCACAAAGGTCCAACTAGCAGAAGAAACGAAGCAGCTCTGTGGTGTGAAGAGGAGGAAAAAATAGGCAAATCTGAGGGCTCAATTGCAAAAAGCACAGACAACAAGAGAAAGGCAGCTGATAATGGCTGAGCTTCAAGTGGCGGAAGCAATCGATTACAGCGCCAAGTTTTGAAGACAGCATCTTTTATTGTTTATCGAACGTTTATAATTTGATTTAAAACTGTTATGTTCCACTAAATCCAAAGTTTCCAGGTTGGGATAATTTTCTTTATTAATACAAGCGTAATATTTAATCCAACTTCTAAATACAATATTGACAAGACGGTACTGAGTGCCCGTAGTAATTACCATACCGTATATTAGCCAAAATAAAAGCATATTAAAAGGGTGAGGTTAGAAGAAAAATGCTAGAGAACGGTAAGATTTTCTAAGATTTATATACATATGCACACACAAAAGGCTACATACATTATTTTTTACTTACAATTCGATGTCATTATCAGACGTCGAATCTGATGAAAAACATAGGCTTACGATACTTAAACTGTCGCTGGAATTGTAATATCATAATTAATTTACTGCACATCATACAGCACAAGTTCATTTATAAACTTAAAATTAATAAAAATAACACTTACGCACTGCTTTCATTCCCTTGAAATGCTTCGGTCGTATCACTGCTTGAACTAATACCATAACATCTCAAATCGATTTTACTAAAAGCAAGAATAATCCTTAAAGTAGAATTTTATTTGGAAAATTACTAAAAATATACATTTAAAAAATTATCTTGTTTAAGGCATATACCTTTTAATACGAATTTTCCTCTTCCTCCTAGACCTTCTTTTTCCCTCTAGGTTATCTTCTTTCTCCTCATCAGTCGAGCCATCTGTAAGTTTCTCCCTTAATAACCGGCTTTTCCTCCATTGTTTTCGTTTTTGTTTTTCCTTATCCAAGGAACTACTTTCCACGACATCATCTGGAGTTTCTATTTTACGTTTACCATTTTCACTTTGCTCCTTTGAAGACACCTAAATATACGGAAAAAAATTGCTCGTTAAATCTTAAGTAACAGAATATGCATGACGATTCAAATTAACAGGCCACTATGTTTTCCTAAAACACAATAAAAAAGTTTCTCTTATCGTTCCAATGTAAATGTAAGGTATTTTTTCAAAATGGACTTCGTAGAAGCAACGATCGTCCACAACAGTGGTCAATTAATTTGAATCACTCTGTATAATGTTGCATCTTTACTTTCTTATCAGCAACTCGCATTTTATTTTGATTTTTATCCACATCGGTACTACTATCACTACTATCTTCGATTTCCGTGGCAGCTAGTGAGTCACGTTCATTCCCAATACATTCAAGAAGCATTTGTAGTATATCGACACCGGACTGCTTATCTCCTTCTGGTAACATGGCTTTGCAATCATCACTTTTAAGTTTCTCTGCTAAAGGATTTAAGATGATGTCGTTTCTATCGAGATCACTACAATTTGTATCATCATCATCACTTTCAATAGTATCTTTGTTGCCTGATTTATCTTCACTCCGTATTTTCTTTTGTTTAGAGGTAACGTTTTCGTCATCTAGCTTACGTTTTCGGTTTAAATTTTCCAAATTAATCAAGCTAAAATTAGAAATATCGTGACGTTACTGAAATTTTATCAGAATGCGGAAAGGTCTGTCCTTTACTCGGTTAAACAAGTGAAAAATACTTTTAGTTTTGGTAGATTGGTCTTCATTCAAAATGCCTGCACTTACTTTTAGTTCCATTTCAATATTTCGCATAGTATTAGAGAAAAACCATTTTGTCAAAGATCGCGGAAATGAACCGTTAGCAAGTAAAAGCTGACTTTTCACTTGCTTAACAAACTAGATCCTTTTACTTACGTTTTTATAGATTTTTCTTGGTCGCTTTCCGATACATTCTTCTTACTTTTCTGTTTTACGCAGTCAGCTAATAAAACGTGGCACTCTTTCAACTGTAAATCATCCCTGGCAACATTACAATCTGATATTTCATTTTCTTTGACTGTTTTATCTTCTTCAACACTTTCCCTTTCTATGTCGTTACATTCGTTTTCAATATTCCCACTTGTACTTAGATTATCGGGGAGTACAACTGTTGCGATACTAAATAAACTGTGACCGCTATCACTATCGGAATCAAATACAGAAGGACTGCAGCTTATATTATTTAAGATTTCTTGTTCATCTTCATCACTTAGTTTTTCATTAATTAAAATTTCTGTTGTGGTTGAATCGTTGTCATCAGATTTATCAGATGAACTGTCGGATTCCTCACTTAAGTCTGCATCTTCGGCATTATTATCTGAGAACCATTACATAACATCATATTTAATAATTTCATATATTGTATAACCTAATTGTCTTACTTGCGAATGGTGTAGCAACATCTTCCGTCATATCGATTTTGTAAATTTCCAAAAATTCATCTTGCGTGTACTCGGGATCTTTCTCCTTCTTCAAACTAAATTTGTTCCTTTTAACTGGGGTCTCTGTAAAATTCACAAATTATCGTCGAAACCCAAATATAAGACCGATCATTTTTACCATTCCTAGTCTGCACTGGGAATTCTTTTATATCATTCGCAATAACTTTTCTAAAACTGGTTAAATTTTCTATAATGTTGTTGCTGAACCGCAATGTTAACATTAGCCTCGCTTTTACAGTATCCAATTCGAATTCATTTTTTATTGTTTCCATTTCATTTTCTGCCTCTCTTGCGGTCTGTGCGATGAATTTATAGACTTGGAGACAGTGTAATTTGATGGTTTGCTGCGTTAATTTCACCATTTTTGTTTGTTTCGGGAATCTGCTTGTTAATATTCAAGTTCTTAACCTCTCTCCTCTTATCTGCTTGTTATTCTTTTACATCTCGAAGAAGTATTTTTGTAGGCCTTATTATTTAAATTTTTAGATTACATTCTGTTTTATACACGAAATAATTATATATTTATCTTAAATTATATCAAGATAACCAAAACAAGATAAACAATTTCTGACATTCGTAACTGATTAAAAATTTCACAAACTTTGCTCAAACTACTGTCTACCTGTTGCTAACCCTTGCATGGGGCCATTGCTTCGTATCTTCAATTATAACGAGGCATTTAACGGGATTTAAATAGCACTTTTACTTCTTACACAGCAATTATTTGGAGATCAAACAGGGACTACCCCGCCTTTTATCACAACTGGCTTCTGTATTCCCTTATCAGTATCATGTTTTCGCTATATGACGCGATATGTAGGAGATAAAAAGATATCCTTATCTTCTTGCTATTATTTAGGTATTTCTTATATTTATTAATAAAATTAATCAACAATTAACATTAGGAGTGAAGTTATCAATGTATGAAGGTGGACATTTTGGATTTTCCACTTACAATTTGCATTAAATTTGTGCATAGTAAACATTTAAAATTAAAAATATATAAATTATCGTAGAAGGACGGTTTCAAAATAACGATTATTATTTAAAAAAACGAAAAAGAAAACAAAATGTTTAAGTTTTTACATAAATATAATTGGAGAATGTAAATAGAATCAATGTTGCCAAATTACAAAAAATTAAAGCACGCAAATCGTAGAGCGTTGCCAAAATTATCGATTTTTACTAATTTATGTTATATTTCTTTTATTTATTTTATTTATTATTAGTATATACAAATTATCGTTAAATGATGGTTTTTTAAATAACAATTATGTAAATAAACGAAAGGGAAAACAAGAAAGGTTAAAGATTTTACGTAAGTATGAATGGAGAATGAAACAAACTCAATGCTGCCAAATGACAAAAAATAATAGCACGAGTGATGCTACAGATCAATGGAGAATCGTAGAACGTTGCCAAAATTACCGATTTCTACCAAATTGTGTTATATTTCTTTTTTTCGAAATAAAATAGAAAGTATGTACAAATTATCGTTAAATGATGGTTTTTAAAATAACAATTATTTAAATAAACGAAAGGGAAAACAAAAAACGTTAAAGATTTTACGTAAGTATGAATGGAGAATGAAATAAACTCAATGCTGCCAAATGACAAAAAATAATAGCACGACTGATGCTACAGATCAATGGAGAATCGTAGAACGTTGCCAAAATTATCGATTTCTACCAAATTGCGTTATATTTCTTTTTTTCAAAATAAAATAGAAAGTATATACAAATTATCGTTAAATGACGGTTTTAAAATAACAATTATTTAAATAAACGAAAGGGAAAACAAAAAAACGTTAAAGATTTTACGTAAGTATGAATGGAGAATGAAATAAACTCAATGCTGCCAAATGACAAAAAATAATAGCACGACTGATGCTACAGATCAATGAAGAATCGTAGAACGTTGCCAAAATTACCGATTTCTACCAAATTGTGTTATATTTCTTTTTTTTAAAACAAAATAGAAAAAATATACAAATTATGTTTTTAAAATAACGATAATTATATTAAAAAGCGATAGAGAAAACAAAATTTTTAAGTTTTCGCGTAAGTATGATTGATTATCATTGAGGAGTTTGATAAAAAATAAAAATATTAATAAATTCCCAATAAATTAACAATATTAAAGAAAATTGCAAAACTTGATTATACTCTCATTGATTACATAAAATAATAAAACTTCTCCTACCTGCCCCCATCACTGATTTGAATTTGTCCTCTTCTTATCCTAAAGAGATAAGCAAAAATGAATGTTTAATTCATTTTTGCTTAAAAACAAATTAAATGTTCTACAAAAAAAATAGAAAATATTTCCGTACTTTTTGAATTTTCCGTAAAATGTCAAAGGAAAAACGTCCCTTTTAGTTTTTCTGTCGATTTATCAATATTTTTTTAATTTTTTTTTAACCAAGTTCAAGAATACACTATACAAAATTTCATTAAGTATACAATATTTTTTTATAATTACATTAATTTTTCTAATTACTTGAAAGAAAAGTGGTAATAATATAGGTTTTGTAAAAAATAAAATTACAATAAAAATAATCAAGCTGTATTTGAGCGTTGGAAGTTCGCATATTGGAAAAAAAAATTAAAAAAGAAATAACTTTGTACTTCGACATTTTGGAATAATTTAACAGCAAAAACTAAATTCTTCATTTCAATTATTTAATCGACGGAATGCGTTAAAGTTACTTGTAAAACAACAAAGGAAACTAAAAATTATCTGTTGCGTAGTTAACATTCTTCTAGGGCGCAAATATAGAATTGTCCATATTTTAATAACCGCCGATGTATATTCAGGATCATAGTACCCATTTCGACGCATGCGCACAAATTGTGTACTATTACGCCAGTAAGTATAGAATCATTTTAACCTTATTTAACTTAACAATGCGCCTGGAAAATGAATTCTTATTGACAACATAGTACGTACCACCCGCTATACGTGCACATTTGTTTTGATTGTTGGAATGGTTGGAATAAAGAAGTACCAGTTATAATTCGAAGCGTAACGGGGTTCGACCCGTGTTGGGTCATTGTTATTAAGTGCGAAAGGGTCAAAAGGGTTCCTTTTTTTCCAGCAGAGGCGCTAAACTTACAATCTGAATCGATATACACAGCATTATGAAAAAACCACTGGTTCATTGTGTGTTCATCCTTCACATTGTAACGTATAAATTAACGTGTAAAATAGCGATTTGTTTTGATTGAGGAGTGCCTTTAGAAATATGCGAAATTTTGTATAATAATAAATTTTAAATTAATATTAGTTGGCTTTGCTGAGTGAATTTAAAATTTTGTTTTGTATTTTGTTTTGTATACATTTGACTTGAGTGTGTATATTAATAGATTTTAGTGCGAATCTTCCTATCATGTGTAACATATTTATTTCACACAGTATTTAGTGAAAATGTATTAGTTAGTAGTTAATGAATGTTGTATTAATATCTAAGTTGAAGGTAATTATTAGTAAAATTTAACTAATCACGAAAATGCACTTCACATAATGCACACAATGCTAATATGCAATTCACGTTGCTATATTGTACTTACTTATTTATTTCGCATTTTTCATTTTGTAGATTATTATTATTTTTTATATTTTATACGCAATGCTTTTTCTATAAATTAAAAAAAAATAAACGTAATTCATATTTTACGATGAGTTTTTTGTTTGATTTAAAAGTATGCTGTTTTCTTACAAACTTTAACAGAAATAATTCTTACTGTGGTACATTTATTAAAATATTTTATGCATTTTTTTTGTGCATTTAATTGCACAATTTTTTTGAATGAACCCTGTATATGCTATAATTATACACGGATTCTTGAATTATTCTCGGGGACGGTAAATCAGGCAGCTTAAATCTCCCACGTACAGCATGAGTGCAAAATAAATTTATTTTCCAATCGTTTCTCCGGCTTTTTTAAGCCCTTCAAGAAGTAGGTCTCCCTCCTGGGTGTTGACTTCCTTGTTCGACGTGAACCGTTGTCCGCCGAACCATTTTTTCAAATTTGGAAGCAAAAAGAAATCACGGGGCGCCAAATCCCGTGAATACGGTGGATGTTGTATTAATTCGAACTTTAATTCCATTATTCTGACTTGATGGGAGAAGATCTTTTCGTTTTCAAACGAGGACGATTTTTTCTCGATTTCTTCGCTCGGCTGGTCCAATAATGAATCGTAACACTTTACTTTATTGTTTGTCCTTTTTCCAAATAATCGATGCAGATGATTCCGCGTGCATCTCAAGAAACAGACCCCATCACCTTGCCGGCCGATTCCGCCGTTTTCGTCGTCTTCGGAGCCAATTCGCCTTCAAAAATCTACCGTTTCGACTGTTCCTTTATCTCCGGAGTGTAAGTAGTACATCCGCAGTTACGTATCGACGGACAAACTCGTCAAGATTGTGATGGAAAAGCGTCAAAACAGCTTCAGAGTCGCCCCCTTTTTTTTCCACACCCAATTTTCCGTGCAAAATTGAAAACGCTGCTCCTCGCGATATGTCTGTGCCCTCAACTACTTCGCACGCTTTGATTCTGCGATCATTCAAAGCCTTATCGTGGATTTCCTCAATTATTTTGGGGGTAATCACTTCCACTGGACGTCCAGAACGATGTTCACGTACGGCTATGTTTTACTCAGTTATGCGGGAGCAATCTTATGATTTGCATTCAACTCGACTTCGATCTCTTTTCATCTTAAGCCTTTTAAATATGTTCTGCGTTAAAATTAAATAGTATTTTTATTTCTCTTTGCGGCTGTGTAAAAATGTCTTGGGGTTGGATAAGAAAAAATCGGAGAAAGAACGCTTGAAAAATCGTGGTTTCCGTCAATAAAGGTGAAATAATTTGCTTCATTATTAAATTAAATTAAAACAATTTGAAATAATACAACATTGCAATAGACGTCGAAATTGCGCCCTATTAACCGATTGGCAATGCATAAGGCGAATGATGGAAATACTTACTATATTCTGGACCATTGCGGGGGGCATTATTATCTGGTTCCCTGCAATCCTTTAGTTCTTTCAAATTTTCGGCGTGTTTTGATATACAGTATTTTCACGAGAACGAATCAGGAGATCGGGCTGGCCATTTGTTGATACTGGCTAATCTGGCTTCCCATCTTCTGTTCCGTTTTCCCCGTATTTAAATTATTCATACATTATATTTTCATGGTTCTCTGCTTTGTAGATATTTCCATTATTTTTGTCTTATTTTGATTTATCTATAATGGCATTTTGACCCACTCCTTACACCGTACATTGAAGTTATTCGGCGGATCATCTTTCTTTTTCAACGTAAAAGCTAAATGATTACCCTTTCTAGGTAAAAATATTCTCATGTTGTTTTTTTTTCGTTATTTTATTGCGTACTTTAATAATTCTATTCATTATGATAAGGACTTCCCCTTTGTCTTACGGCGGAAGGAGATGGAAATCTTCAGGATATTTTTTTTTGTTCTATAAATTTACGATGCGATTAATGATTTCTTTATTTGTATTTTTCTTTACGGAGTCGACGTCTTCTGAAATATTTTTAAAGCAAATGTGGTCTTGACCTGTGCTTGTTTTTAGCCTTTTCATTAAATATATCTTCTTTCTTCTACTTCTACATCACATATTTTATCATTTCCTTATTTGGTGCTTTTTCAAGCTTAATTTTTCTTATTACTTTTTCCAATTCTTCCATTATACGTTCAGTGTTCACATTTTCATTGATACTTTCAATGGTACCCTCCTCAGTCACCTTTTCTCCCTTCCAATAATTGTTGGGAAGTATTCTTGCTGTCTTTTGGTTATTTCTTCTTCGATAGTTTGTAATTATTTATTTTCATTTCTCTAGTGCAAGGTATTCTTCTTATTTTTTTAAAATTATTTTTGATTTTGTCTCATTTGCATTGATTCCAACAGGTAATGATTGCTTCCCCCTCTTAACTCGAGTTTTTTATTCTTTTGAGTGCAGTTTTTGATACTATTGGATTGAGTAAAATCTTTCTGTATTTATTGTAGCTTCAGATTACCCTAAAATCCTCACCCTTAATTATCCAGTCTATCCAACGACGATTCTGCTGGGCAATTATGTCGACTTTATAGTACAATGCAGGAGTCGTGTAAAAAGTGATTGTCTTCAAGCATGACCACAATTTCTTCCCAAAACTGATTGCGTCTGTAATAAGGGCTTATGCAATATTCTTACTGCGGTCTTCTGAGGCAAAACTGATCAAACAACCAATCCAATAACATATCATTTGCTAGCCTTGGGCAGCTACTTTTATCGTATTTAACTCCGTTTTGTTTGAATTTTAAATTTATTTTCATGACCGAACCCAATCAACATCAAATTCCCAATACGCTCGCTTTTAGTTAAAGATGGCTTTTTGAAATAGTTTAGGAGTGGTTAAATAGGCACAAAGTGGAAGAATTCTATTCGATTTTTACACCGGAAGTATAAGTTGTTATTTCAGAAACAGAATTGAAGAATAAATATGATAAATAATTATGTACTGAATTGACTAAACGGAACAATCGGTAGGCGTTGCACCTTTCCGTAACCTTTTGACCGGTTTTGCTAACTCGAACCTCTTATCGAGTCTACCAGCTCCACTATAAACGCCTTCCAAATCCTTGATCTTTTAAGCGTAGTCTTGCAGTTGTAACACTTCCGGAACAATTTAATTCTGTTGCTGTTTTAATAAAAGCAGCGAACGGATTTTCATTTACATCGTTGTCCTACCTAAATTAGGAGCCCGTTTTCCAATTTTTCAACAAATTTTGCCTCGTCTTTTTGGCAGTAAAACCAGACAGCAATTGACAGTGCCAAATAAATTTAACAAATCCCTGCAAAAGTACAATAGGAAAGAAAGCGTCGCAAATTTTTTGAGCGAATGCTTACATTACCACGATTTCTTCTTTAGAAACCATGTCAGATTACTCTGAGGAGTTTTTTGAACCTTTTTTGCGAAATGAAGTGAATCTTCTGCTTTCGTGAATATGCAAGTTGAAAATTGTAATTTAGCAATATTTTGTTGCAGTTTTGCACTATTTTGTTTGCGGCTCATCAGCATTAACTTCGTCTAAAATTTTTCATTTTTTTTCCAGATTAAAGCGCGAAACATATAAAACCAAAACGGAATTGAAAAAAACCACGCAAATATCGAATATGGCAGCTGCTAACAAGCCAATCTCTCATCCTTAAATAAAACCGAAGCAATTCGCAGCTAATGGCGAGTAATCAGTAAATCAGAATCACTGTTTTTTCGGAGATAGGCTCGTTACTTTAAACGACTTTATTTTAGAAACAATGAGACGGATTTATCGTCCGTAAAAACCAGCCTGGGATCCTACGATCTCACAACGTCTTCAACGGACGAAATCACGGATGTTTCCCTGAAAAATTCAGCTTCCTCGAGTATTTCAAGTTCTCCGAGGGACCTTAAGGAAGCCAAAGGAAAATCTCCGAAATACGATGAATTTTTTGGAAGTTTCACTGAAACTATGGAAAATATGAGCACCAATACAAGCGGAAGGCAAAATATTACTAGCACTAGTAGCGATGGTAGTAGCGTTTTTGTTACTGGAACAAGTACTTCTGCTAGTGCAACAGCGACTATAACCGACACCGAAGCTAAATCTACAGATACTGAATGCGAATCCGTGAAAAAGACGGATGTCACAAGCTACTCCGACAACTCAGATTCAGCTTTTACTAATAGCCGCTCAAATTTTACCCAGACGATCAATTCTAATCTTTCTTACACTTCCGGGACGCAAAGGTCCGTTCAGGATGAAGATGGGGAAGACGCCAACGATGTAAATCCACTAAATGATGTTCAAGACGATAACCAATCGAATTCTAAAAGTGAAGAACGGAGACAATCTTTAAAATCTCAAAATCTAAACGAATCATCAACTCAAACCCCAAACACGGCCAACTTAAACGTTATTTCTAATATACAATTGAGCGAATCCACGCTGAATATCATCTTCAATCACGTCCTACAAGATGTTAGCAGCAAACAGCCGAATTCTCTAAACATGAGCTCGCTAACGGCCATACTACAAGATGAGAATAAGGAAAATAAGCAAGAAAATCAGCCATCGAAGGATGACGATCCCAAGATTATCAACGTGCAACCGATCCCGAGCTTTTATTTGAATCGCAAGGAAGACATCGTGGTATCAACGGAGCATAGCAGGGTCATCAAGTATATGATCAGCAATGTTGGGACGGGAAGCCCTTACAGTAAACCAGCTGAAGTACCTCAGGTGGTGGTCCCTAGATATTCAGCATTGCCTAGGACGTCTTCGATGGAAGTTAATACGTCATCAGTTGATTCTACTGATAAGGAATCCGATACTGTTAGTTTGGTTGATAGTTTAGAAGATGGGATCTCGCCTAGGAAAGCGGAACATAATATTTTAGGGAAGGACGAAGAGAATCAAGCGGTAAAAAGCGACGATTTAGCGGCGTTGCTTCCGGATAACAGTGAAGCCAGCAGGAAGATAAAATCACCAAAAAAATCCGCTGTTTTCTTCATACCAATCGAAAGCAAACAAAACGAAGAACTCAGACAACCAGTCTCCTACCACCTTCCAGCTAAGGTCAAAGAGAAATTATCGCGACGACAAATAAAGAGGGAACGAAAGATTCAACAGTCCAAAAGTAATTTCACGTCTCCGAGATCTGACAGTAACTATATCAGCGCTAGCGACACCGGAAACCAAATTTCTTTCACCGTTAATAACAACCCTGAATACGCAGAAGTTAAATCCGTCCCTTTATTACCGGAAATCAGCAACCATAAGACCAGGAGGAAATCTAGGGCTGCCCTACCGAGTATCCAGAACATCAGGAAGATTAAGATCGATTCCAAAGACAATATCAAGTACGTGGAATGTGAGAGAGTAAGAGATCGCAACAATAAAACAATCAAGAGACGATCCATAACGAAATACGAGAAAATAACCTCAAAAAATGAAAATTCTAAGCCAAACTCTTGGTCTTCAAGGAATCCCCATAAAATCCCAGAGAAATTGAGTCCAATTTATATGAGCAGAAACGAGTATACCTGCGACGCGATCCCTAAAGGGATTTACCATAAAACCGAGTTTGGTAACGCGAGTAAACGCTTCGAGATTCTAGAAATAATGGAATGTGTTGGTAACAAACATCATTCTTTTCCAAAAGGTGGCAAATCGAAAATTCCAATCTTGGTCCAGCATAAATTGCCTAAAATCGAAAAGAAGACATTTTTGAAGCCTATTTATTTGGAATTTGACGAAGCCCAAAATTTAGATCCAAAAATGGACCAATTAATCGCGAATATCCTAATCGACACCTTGAATAAATACGAAAGTTCTTCCTCGACTTCTTCGGGGGATTCCAAGAAGAATATCTTGAAATTAAGCGACGAGAAAAGACCCGATGATATTCAGTTGATCCATAACAATAAATACCAGCGAAAATTTGATGCTATTCCCGAAGAATCTTCACGACAATCTTCTTTGGACGATAGTTCGAGTAAGAGTGAGAAGACGCCATCTACAGGGAGATTAATCGAAACGGCGGCCGATATTTTGACTAGGAACGTGTTGAAAAATAACAACGTGCAAGAAAAATTGTATAAACGCAATAAATCGAGTAAAAACTCTTCAAAGGATAACTCCAAAAGCGAAGATTCTTGCCAGAACAATCCGCCAATTTGCGGTGGGAGAGTTGAGGATGTTTTGACCATCCCCCAAGGTTGGATCACCTTCTATATGCTGCATAAGAATCAAGGATCACCAGATAGCACTTCAGACGAAGGTACAGATCTTTCACAACGTAGCAAACAGTTTTAAACGGTACATGTAGATAGATTTTGTAGTAACAGATAGTTTTATTTAGGAACAAAATTATTGCGCGAAAAACAAAATATTCCTGAAGATGGGAAGGGTTTCAAAAGGAATAATTCGATAAATGATTATTCAAAAGACAATAATAACACGAGATCTGACAGGGTATTCAATGAAGACTCCGAAGAATTTATTACCGTCAAGAAAGATAAAAGTAGAAGAGATACTTTAGATACCATCTTATCCAGCGATGCTTTTAGTGATAACCTGAATCCGGCTTTACCTCGCGCCGATAACGAAGAACAATCTTCGAAACAATATTCCTCGTATAAGAACGCCAATAATACCAGCAGTAACCATAGTAATAACACCAAATTCAACAGCAGCGACGAATATCATAACAGTACGTAATTCTGTAATATGGTACCGCCAAATTTTGAACCACAATGAAATCTTTTATAGAAGGTTGGTCCGTCACTGTTAGTGGGACGAACGCCTATGGTCAGCTAGCTCCGGACGTAGAGATGCGATTAAAATTCCCAATATCCAAAGGGAACTCGGATTTTTGCTCCCAAACCAAAGACGATGGAGAAATCGAAGATAACACGACCTCATACTGCCATCCAGCAACCGAAAGATCTTGCCAACTCGTCAAAAGGCATAACCATCAAAATCTTATGAGTAATTCGATTTGAATTAGATTTCGAACTAAAGATTGATGACGTAATTGCAGATTCTGTTGTTAGCGTTACCACGGCTGATGATCATTTCAGAACTGGGAGGTTCCCAATCATCAACCAGGGTCGTAGAATATCGCAGGTAAGGTATTTTTAGGAGCCCTAACAACTGCATTACCCGACAAAAACATAGACGCGGCATCGTTTCTATTTACGAAACAAAGTTTATTTTTTTTATTATATAAAATGTAAATGGGGGTTATTAATACTTGTTATGTAAATAATCCATTTATAAATATTTCTGGGTATTTATTGCTTTATGAGGGGGTAATTGGGATTTCCCCAGATCAAAATAGGAATTTTAAATGCGACAAAAATTTAGACCCTGTGCATTTATTACATTAATATAAGCGAAAATGTTTTAATTTGATACTTCTCTTTATATGCAGCGGTTGTGCTGGTAAAGTGTACACATTTCACCGTGAGAAATTATATTTTATAAAGTGTTTGCAATATGGGTAGAAAAAAGCAATTATCCTCGATAGAAAGGGGTAAAGTTCTAGCCTGGCACCAAGATGGTGTTAGTAAGAAGGAAATTGCTCGTCGGTTACGAAGAAGCCATCATTCCGTTAGAAATTTCCTAAAAGATCCGGAAAATTACGGCAAACCAAAAGGCCAGGGGCGACCGAAAGCTGTAAGTAAGCGGGATAAACGCGTGATATTACGGTGTGCATCCAATTCTTCTGCGTCGGCAAGAGTTATTGCAGAACAGGCGGAGGTACAAACGCACGTGCGTAATGTTCAAAGGATTTTAAAGGCGTCACCGGTAATATCACGGAAGAAAATGTTGAGAAAACCGCCACTTTCGACGAAACGCAAAGAAGCGAGGTTGAGATTTGCCGAAGAGCACGTATCCTGGAAGAAACAATGGGAAAAAGTTATATTTTCCGATGAGAAACGTTTTAATTTGGACGGACCGGATGGGTACTCGCATTATTATCGTGATCTGAGAAAGGAACCAAAAGTGAAAATGACCAGACAATTAGGGGGTGGATCTGTGATGATATGGGCAGCGATTGGATTTCGCGATAAAAATGGGATAGTGTTTTGCACGAACAAAATGACATCTGGGACGTATAAAGACTTATTGCCTGACAAACTTCTACGTTTTGGAAACCAATGGGCCGGGCGCAATTTTGTTTTTCAGGAAGATAACGCGCCAATTCATAAAGCAAAAACCATTACTGAATAGTTCAAAGGGAAAAAGATTAAAACTTAACAGTGGCCGGCGCGATCACCAGACTTAAACATTATTGAAAACATGTGGGGTGAATTGGCACGTCGCGTTTATGGCGGAGGCCGTCAATATTTCACGGTACAGGAACTGAAAACTTCAATAGCGACTGAATGGCAGAATATCCCTCAAAATTATGTGTTAAATTTATATAAATCTATTAATAACCGACTATTAGAAGTGATTAAGAACAATGGAGGATCTACGCATTACTGATCACTCATTTGTTGATTTTTGTTTTACATTTGCAACAGAGCGTCTAAATTTTTGTCGCAGAAATTGTTTAAACATTGGAGTAATAATTTATTATTTAGTTCATATATTACTGGAGGAGATATTTTTAAGTTTATTTTACTTTTATGAATAAAAACTTAATTAGATATCTTGCTAGTTTCGCAAAGAAATGTTGTAACCCTTAGAACCCGTAAAACATCTTACCGCGTCTAAGTTTTTGTCGGGGAGTGTATGTGTTAGGAAGCAATGTAATAGTTCTAAATGGTTTTATTAACTTTGAAAGAAACGTGTTTATGTTAGGAATTAAATAAAATTCAAAATTCGCGCCTTGTTAGCCAAAGTTGAATATATTCAGAATATATTCAGAGTGCAGCATAGATGCTAGATGCACGTCTTAGGAGACGCCTCGGACCGTAGCTCATCTATTATGCAAGATATCGAAAAAAGTCTAGGAGCAAAATTATGCATAATTACCATCGCCATCTTCTTAAAGTATTTCCGGTCATCAGTGGCGTGCCGTATTTGCCGTATATGCCGTTATTGTAGATTTGGGAAGTTCTCGAAGTGTACTTTATTCTTTGTACGACTAATACCTAACTTTAGCGGTTTCGCTATCGAAACATTCTTTCCTCACAGTCAGAGCATCGTTTGAAATTTGTTTTTGGCGGGAACTAAATTGCACCGGCGCTTAAGTTTCGAATTTAAGCCTTCACATAACATTTTTCAAGTGATTTATGGAAAGTAAATTTTTGATTGGCTTTCGTAAATTGTAATTTTTTTCAAAACATTTCACCCCCTTAAAAAAAATACATCGTTGGATAGCCGAAATTCGAAGTTTTCCATTGATACCAAAAATACAACACATTTCCTAACGAGAGACTTTTAAAAGACGTCAATTTGTCGGAAAACGTCCTTTTCCGAAATCAAGTCTGTCATGATAAAAAGAAATGCAATTGTCAAAACAAACGGTAAAAAATAAGAATAAACTGATCGAAGGAACATTGTCCTCTGATAAACGTTGCGAAAATGCTTCAAACTCAAAGAGAAATGGTTGACATGGTGTTTATTCGTGGAAAATGTTATAAAAATTATTTGTTGGCGTCACGAGTGTACGCTGAGAGATATCCTGGCAAAGTACATCCAAATCCACGTGCGTTTCAACAACTACTGGGACTATCCAACGAGCAAAGAGAATTAGGACGAAGGCAGTTTTGACCGAAGATAATGAATTGCAAGTTCTGGAAGCGTCTGTTGAAAATCCTCATATCAGTGTCCGTGGATGTTGATATTTCAATGAGTTCTGTGCATCGTATTCTTCAGAAGTGCAAGTTCCAACCATTGAAGAATTACAACCTCAACATTTTCAAGCCAGGTAGAATTTCTGTGTGTGTGCAAAATCAGCAAAATCGACCAAGATGAAACCTATCTTATGCGCGTATTATTCCCGATGAATCAACATTCCGTAAAAATGGTATAGTCAATCGCCACAACTTTCATTAATGAAAATTGGAAACCACCAATAAAGATTGTCAATGTTGGGGATGGGATACTGGAAGAACACCTACTTGGTCCTTACTTCTTCGACGGGAACTTGAATATTTAAGGTTCCTTCTTGACGTTCAACCAAGGTTGAATTCTGGAAAATGTCCCTTTAGCCGCTCGACGACAGATGGTTTTCCAACACGATGGAGCTCCGTTCGGGAAAATCTTGATGAAAGGTTTCCAGAATCAAGGTTTGGGGGTCCAGTAAGAGGGCCGCCAAGATCATCAGATCTCACTCCCATTGACTTCTTCCTTTGGAGCTACATTAAGAACGAAGTCTACAGATCGGTGCCAACTACAGCCGAGGATATGCGATTATCCCTGCAACGGGAAGGTCGCCATTTCGAACATTTAGTTTATGTTGGCTGTTGCCAAAGCCAATCAAAAATTATCTTCCTTCCATAAATTACTTGAAAAAAAAGTTATGTTAAGGTACAAGAGGTCTTAGTCTATCAATAAATTCGAAACCTAAGCGCCAATTAAGTTTCTGCCGAAAAAAAATTTTAAACGATGGTATGATTGTGAGGAAAAAGTGTTATCAACAGCGAAACCGTTAAAGTTATGCTGTGTTGCATAAAAAAAAATAAATACTCTTCGAGAACTTTTCAAATCTGCAATAAAATGTAGAATATTCCATTAAAAAAAAAATATTTTAAGAAGATGGCGATGATAATTATGCACAATTTTGCAAGGCATCTTATGTGCTACGCCCTGTAGATTCACAGTGTTAAAATCGAAAGGAAGAGAGCCTTTAACATTTACTAAGGATCCAAAAAGTATGTTAAACTGCAATAAATAATTACTAATTTACATTAATTTTTGTTATTAACCTTGAAAAATTGAAAAGTTGGTAGTTACGTAAACTTAGTGCTACTAATCTCATTCATGTTACCGAGACTATTTTTGATTTGATAAATTTAATTTCTCTTTAAAATCCCATCAACTACAAACAAAAACAATAAATTTTAAAAATATCTCGGCGATTTCAATGTTAATTAATCCTTTTCCCCATTTATTTTCGAAAGCAGGTCGATCCAAATTTGATGAACACCGTTGTGCCATTTGGTTGCGAACCACGCCAGACGAAGACCAGCTCTCGAAGGTACGCCTTGAATCGTCACGCGAGAAATTCGCAAACGACAGATGCCAACGTGACGGCGGAAAATATCCTAAATATGTCGACAGAAAGTTAATACCACATAGAATTATATACTCGCTTATCCGGACTGTTACCTCTTTCTTTTTTCTAGCAGGAATATTAAGAAAATTTTCCGAAATGACGGTGAATGGTAACGGTATTCAGCCGGAAAGACGATCACCTTTGATTTACGAAGCGACTCCTAGATGAATTCAATCATTTCGACAGAGCTAGGGATATTTTATTAAGTGCTGTAACCGTCATTATCATTGCGAACAAAACACGACGACTCGTTATTTTGTTTTGAAGGAAATGTTAGGTTATTGGATGGATATTGTGCAATATACAGTGTGTTCAAGATTAACTTGAAATTCTTCTTGTCTAAGTTATTTTTCGATAAGCTGCGCCATTTTGATTGGGCATGATCAGAATTAAATCAGATAGAGTTTGCAAATGCAAGCTTTTCTTGAACATACTGCGGATCCTATAAAATAATGTTATTTAATACATAGAAAAATTTGATATACGCATACATTTTTTGAATATTGGATATTGTTTTTATTGTTATAGAACTTTATTATTAAAATATATTATAAGCAAAAAATCAGCCTGTTTTTTGAACCGAGAAAAACCAATTTTACTTCTTGAAAACCATATATTTAACATCACAATACATCTACAATTAAAGCCCCATCAAAGCATTACGCGCCAACCTAAATTACATCATTTAAGAGATTCGAAATTTCCTAAATTTCCAAAGTATTAAGCAGAAATTACTTCCCACAACTTGCTGGTGCTATATCCATCTTTAACTTTCTCAACAGCCAAGCCCAGATCCACAGAATATACCGGAGGTCTATCCTTGTCACTGGTATCGGCTATATAAGCTGATAAATCGTTGCTCATTTCACCTTTAGGCTCTTCAATCTCAACGTCATCCATTAAATTTTGCGATTGATACTTATTGTCCTCTTTCGGGGAAGTCCATTTGTATTCTACTCCATATACAGGGTTGTTGGAGTAAACGGCGTGTATGGAAAGTAATTCTTTATGGACAGTTTGCATCTTTTCTGGCGGATCTATGCGGAAACCGAGGATGTAACCTCCGCTTTCTTCTGTGCTGATGACCACAAGAGCTGTACCAAATTTTGAATCGCGAATTTTAATCTTAAAAGAAAGGATATGAATTAAGCAATTTCTAATAATTTTTTCTTACTTACACTTTCAATCTGTAGATGTGGTAGAGATATATTAAAACCTTCGTTCATATCGGCAAACCATACCAACCTAACATTCGTTATAATAAAAGTCCCTAAACTGCCTTGATCTGTAGATAAATTCCACATCCCGTACAAAGTTCTGTAGACCTGTTCTAAAGGCAAAATCTTCAATTGTTTGTTGTGTAACATTGCTCCTCTTAGTTTTAATTCTCTGTAGAGTTTTGAAGATGCGTAGGCCCTATTAAAAGGAATATAAAAGTAAATATGATCTGGTGATTTTTCATTTCTATTATTAAAAAGAATAAAAAAATTTGGTAACCGATGGGGAGGTCAAAGATAAAGCTAAAGATAAACCAAACACTTACTTATGAACCCCCATAACCGATGTAAAGTGTCTTATATTCCCTGGTACTAAATTGGTGAAGATGAATTCGAATCTGGTGCCATGGGATGATGTCATCATATGCAAAGCTTGGGTAGTACCACGTAGTTTCTTAAATTGTTATTAAAATATTATTTTGGACAATAATTGCTTATCAAAAGCGTTTAAAAAATTGAATTTGGAAGTTTTTCGTGTTGGTAATACTTACGGAATTCACTACTTTGGTGTTGATTGAAAGTATGCAGTTGTAGCCAATTGCTAAAGAATATGAAACAGATTAGCAAATCCTTCTTGAGGTATTAGATTGAAATTTTCTAATTATACAAAGTGTCCCATCAAGTACCTTCCAAAAATATTTCTGTATATGAAGGTTAACCAACCAGGGACCTACATACTTTGTTATTTGAAATAAAACATCTTCCGTATTATTATTCTCTCAATTTTCAATTTAAAAGTATAATATCGGTTTTATATGTTTATTTCTATTGTTTCCTTTTGCCTAAATTCAAAAATTGAAGCAATAGATTCAAAACGCCAACATCAATTTGTTTTGTTTGCTGACGACATTGTAACCAAACAATACTTATACCAGAACCACCTCGATTCAATATCTCCGCTTTCAACCATAAATATCTCGTTTACTTAGAATATTTGAAGTTGGAAAAATTAGAGAGAGCCAAGAATTAAAATGTATTTGCATTTAACCAATTAAGGCAAAAATTACAAATACAGGGTCCCGGCAAAAAGACCTTCCCTATTTCAAAAGGTTGTTAGAAAACGAGCAAAGAACGATATAGAAAAATAATTACATTGCCAGGGCGATTGCCTCCTTAAGTGTTAACAGGGTTGTGGGACGATGTTTGTACAGTTAAGCCTTTAAATGTCCCAAAAAAAAAAAAATTACAAGGTGATAAAGCGGGTGACCTGACGGGCCAGGCGATGCTTCCTCGTAAAGAAAGAAGACGTCCAAGACGGAAACAATTCTCTCAAAATTTGTAGAGAACGCCAAGAGGTGTGAGCTGTGGCTCCGTCTCTTTTCATGGTCCCCGTCAAACTGGTTAAACATAAGTCGGAGAAAGGTTTCCATCATTTCTTCGAAAAAATACAGCAATAAAATTCAGCAACGGCGCACCAAACTGTCGCACGAAGGTTGTGAAGAGGTCGTTGGTGGGTTTCCTGCTGCCCAGAACCGCAAATTTTGTTTATTTACAGTACTTGATAAGTGAAAGTGGGCCTCATCAGAAGAAAATAAAGCAGCGCCAGGGTGACTGTTCTGTAGAATTTCCTCACACACAGCTCCGCTAGCTTACTTAATTCTTGAGCAACCATCATTTTGTATGGGTAAATGCGAAGACCTCTCTCTTCTTACACTTCTATCTGACAATCCCAGGGCAGCTGCATGTTTAAGTGCTGAACGTTTTGGAGATTGCTGAACAGACGCTCATTTTCAGGGCAGAAGCTGATGCTCCAAAGTTTGATACCTAAACTTGAATAGTTTTTCTATCCGGAAGAGAATCATGTCGATCAAGTTTGAATCGAATGCGAAGTGCTACCAGCCATTGCGGACGAACCCCTTCCGCATCAGTATCTCCGCCACAGCTCGTACCGCGGCCTCTCCTAATACGGGAGGCTTTTTTTGCCGGGCCCTGCATTTCGAAATTTGTGGATGGATGAAGGACATCTTGTATAACAATTAATTAATGAGAAACGTTAGATTTAACAGGCCAAACTTACACAAATTAATCCTCGGACTTGTCATGGAATGCCAAAGCAACCTTAGATTAGTGATAATCAGTTTGCCACGATCTCCAGCATTGCCTTTGGTGTCCTCTACGTAATCTAGCCTATCTATTATTTTTTCTCCGACTTTCAGCCGTATTTCCCTGCATGCAGAATTCATATTTGTTATAATTAAAATCGTTAATTTTGTTGTAAAATAAGAGAGTTTAACGCGGCATACTTACGAAAAAGGTACATCAAACCTAACTTCTTTATCTTCCCATTTCAAAGCCATTTTTATAACAATTTCTTTAGTATTTTTTTTTATTTTTTTAGTTAAGTCTAAATTAACACAGTACAAAACACACAAACCATAGATTGTTGTCATTCATTTTTCATAGAAACCATAAGGTTTCTATGGTGATGAACGGCAGCGCATGGCCTTGAATATCATCGATTATCCCCATCAAGATCAATTCATTACTTGTAAATTTAAGATTTTATTGTTAATTTAATTCATCTTCCTTTTTCGTTACAAGTACATACATACAAACACATCAAAATAAATAAAAAAAAAACAAATTAAACAGCGTTGCCAATACAATAACAAGATTATAACATTATTTCTTTTTTTTTTAATATTGTGCAACTTCTTTAAAAAAAATTAGTATTTCACATATTCTTGATATTGTTGCTCTTCTGGTTTTGCTTTTGGCACGTATGGATTCTTGAGAGGATCCGCATTTAACCTGTTGGTTAGAGAAAGAGAACAGAAAATCAATTGTCCAATTTCAAACGTTACTTATATATTGGTTTTCACCTGTAAAGATTTGGAGCTTCGTGGCAGTTCACATTATACCACCAATCGCATGTAAATTCAGCTTGATTAAAAAGGGTTCCGTTGGTGCAGAGGAAGGATGAACCTTGATGACCTTCGCGACCATCATGGCACACATGGTAGGCCTAGAAATTTATTTTTTTAATTGTCTTATTTTCGTCAATAACTCCTTTTTATTCTGTGAATTGTTTACCTGACATCCAGTTTCTACATTGGCGTAAATTCCCGGATGCACCGGAACATTATGGCAGGAGAAATGGGTCTCCGGAACAGAATGGTATACGGGATAATCCGCGCCCGGAACTCCGGGAATTTTAGAAAGATCCTGTTGCTCTTCTTGTTGGCGCCTTTTCTGCTTTATCAATAGGAGACTTTCGTCGGCTGAATAAAGATTAAGCTGTGGATGATATTGGCCGCCGATATGCTGAAGAAACAGGGTGTAATAGGGTAAAATAATTTTTTTTACGCAAATAAATTCTTAATTTTACTCGTACTTACCACACTTACTCCAGAAACGACCACGAAAACCAAAGCCAAGACGAAGAACAAATAGTGGCAGCCCATTTTGAGTTTAGCGCACAACTAGCAAGAGACGAATGAAAACAAAGCTGCGTTATTTTGCCGCAATTTCCTGCATATGCATGTTGTATGTGTACGACTTTCACTGTCTCTATACTTGGTCTAGATTAAATTTTTGTATAACAGATTCGGTCCAATTTTTTTTTATTTCTTTTCTTCAATGGAACGCATTGCGCAATACGTTCTCACGAAATACGCCTTACTTTTGCCCCGAGCTACGGCCTAATATGTCGCAATCGGCTTCTTTAAGAACGGGATATGTGTCGCCTACATGGTTATAACAATTAACGTGTACACACGGTGTTTATACACTGCCGTTCAGTGAAGTTCGGTCATACAATAAAAATCTATTATATCACACTGTATACAATTATTAATACATAAAATTAGAAAAATATTAAGCATACACTCTTTTCTAAGGGATGAAAGCCATAAATTATTACGTAAAGTAGAAATATTGCGACAACCACAATAAAGTCCCTTTTATTATCATTCCAAGAATTTCTGGGAAGTACCGATCTTTTGAAACGGGTCGTTTGGGGATTATTAACGAACAATACATTTAGGAAATATACCGCAGTATCACTCTTGTTTATTTATCACGGGCGTAAAGATATAAATTTGCTTCCTTTTACTGTTAAACGTGTGTTGGTGTGCATCTGTCGTTTTTGCGCGAAAGTTTTAAGAAAATTTACTTCAAAATGGCACGTGGCAAACCTACCAGTGTAGAAAAACGTTCACGCATTATTACGCTGTTTGAAGAAGGATATTCGGGGCGACAAATTGCTGAAAAAATAAATATGAGAAGTTCAACAGTAAATGACATTATAAAGCGATATCGGACAACTGGAACTATAGAAAATCGTGTTCGTCCTGGAGCATCTAGGAAAACAAGAAAAGCTGAAGATTTGAGAATTGTATTATTAAGCAAACGCAATAGAAAATTAACAGCGCCACAAATAGCAGCCGAAGTCAATCGCGGCCGTGAAGAACAAGTTTCGGCGAGTTCGGTAAAACGTCGACTTCAACAAGCGGACCTTCATGGACGCATTGCCTTTCGAAAACCCTTATTACTTCGGGGCAACAGAGCAAAACGGCTACAGTGGGCCCGTTCTCATCTAGACTGATCGTTAGATGATTGGAAACACGTGCTTTGAACTGACGAGTCAAAGTTTGAGGTTTTTGGGCAAAAATCGAAGAGTTTATGTCCGAAGATCTAAAACCGAAAAGTGATCCCGAACTGCATTGTGCCTGCAGTGAAGCAAGGGCGTAGTTCTGTGTTAGTGTGGGGATGTTTCTCCTTTGCTGGGACGGGAGATTTATGCAGAGTGCAGGGTGTAATGAGGAAGGAAAATTATTTTGCAATACTCCAGAATCATGCAGTGCCATCAGGATTGCGTATAATAGGCCGTAACTTTACAATCATGCATGACAACGACCCAAAACACACTGCGTTAGTGTGAAAGAACTATCTAAAGGAGCAAGAAGAACAGCACCCCCTGCAAGTAATGACATGGCCCCCACAAAGCCCAGATTTGAACCCGATAGAGTTGTTGTGGGATGAACTGGACAGGAGGATCCGAAAAATATGCCCAACTTCACAAGAACATTTACAGAATATTCTGCAACATGGATGGATTAATATTCCACAATCCGTTTTCACAAGACATCGGTACTTCGGGCTTCCTTGGATCTCATTAGTGTACGGCACTGCAGCTCAGCCTAGCAAGCGCAGCCAAGAGGAAATTCGAGAGACATTTATTGGCACAACACAAAAACACCAATTCAGTGTGGCACAATCAATACAAAAGAGTGTTTCGTGTGTAAATGATGTCGGTTATACGAATTTCTAAACATCTTGTTTATAAAATCATAGCCGATCATTGTTTCCATAAAAAAAAAAAACAATTTTTTTGCCAATCCCCAAAAATTATAGCTTAAATAAAAGAAATCGATTAGATTGTCTTACTAAGCATACTAGCTTACTAAGCATCACCTACAACTTTCTTTTCTAATTCTAGAATTGATAATAATCGATAAGCTCCATAGACACGGAACGAAACAACAAAAAAATCATTTTTTCGAGATATTTAGTTAACGGTGCATTTTTTTTTCTAAAAAAACAAATTACTTTCAGAGATACCTACGTCTAGTGTGGCATAATTGTGAATGATTCTGTATATTTCTTACAGAAATAGAACTTTTTTTTTATTAGATTCTCCCAACGCATTGTATTTCGTTTACACTCTGTATCTAACTTGCTTTTTAGCGCGCAATATGTTTTTTTTTTTTTTTAAGAAAGTACACTGCAGTGTACACAAGTAATTTATAATTCGCACGTTCACACAATGTAATTTATTTTATCATTTAACAAATGTTTTTTTTCTTAAGGTTATCGTATACGGATTTTTAATGTTTAAATTGCTCCTACTGAGCAACAATAAAATATAGTAATAGTTTTGTTAGTAATAATAATGAAATGATGCAAACCTATTTGCGGTAAAAGATTACAAAATAAAAGAATTTGGGTTACAGAGAAGGCAAATCTTTTACTTTTTTCTTCCCCACATGTATTATTGTATTCAGTAGCTTGATACACCTTATTTCTAAGGTTAATATTATGATTTTTTTAACATACTTTCATAAATCTCAATAAATTCATTTATTCCAGTCCATTAATTTCAATTAATTTAATCCCCACCATTTTGAATATTTATTATTCGTACGTTAAATCGGCATTCCGTTAAAAAAAGAATGTTAAATGTAAAGCCGGTTTTATGTTTGCCCCAATTTTAATTTTTTTAAATATCTCTCATATTAATTCGGCATTTATTACATTTCGCGAATAATTTAAGTTGGTAATACCGGCTATAAAAGATATATTCCCCAATTTCTTATGCTCTTTATTGTCGGAACTGCCAACTTAAATCATCCCCAATATTTAAGGGAATCCCAAATAGATATTTAGCAAAGTTAACAGGTTAAACGTAAACTCCCTTTTTCTCTTCGGAAAAACTAGATACTAGAAAAATTACAATAATTATTTCAAAAATGAAAAATTTGTTTCTTTTTAAGTTAATTTGAGGATCGAAAATATCCGTAGAACGTGAAGCAACAATGTAATTAAAGAAAAAAATTATTTTTAGTGCTTAAGAATATCGTAATTTATATTCTCACTATTAGATTGAGCTAACTATTTGATTTTATTGCAATCGATATTTTAAGAAACTAAAGAAAAAGAAGAAAATAAAATTTAGCGACACCGGGGCGGTGTTGCCGCCAAAAAAAATACACTTGTACCAACCGTTTCAAAACCATTGCTTGCGTATTAGACGGCATTACGATAAAGACAGTGGTTGAAGCAATATCAGCTACTTTTTTTTGGAGTTTATCAAAACATACTGTAAAAATTAATTACAGACAATTTAAGTTGTTATTTTCCGGAATAAAATACTTATTCCACTCAAATGGAATTCTTATATTTTGCTGCTCTTTTCAACGTAAAATGCAATGCAATGATTTATAAAGTAAAATTTTGGGGCGAAACGCATTTTGTAAGTATTCTTATCACACGTTTCAAAGGAAATTGCAGACTAAGATTATTGGCAATGCTGTAATATCCGCAGTGATAACAACTGTAAGATATTTATTACAATCTGCGATTGTTTTTATTAGAAAAACGAGTTAACGGCTAACATTTTTTTATACGTGCCTTAAATGGAAGAAATAAGTATGTTTTCTGTACATCGTAATCATATTCGAAAAATAGTATTGCGTACAAAATATTTTATACGAATGCATAAGTGCTGGCAACACTGGCTAAAGGCTGTTTTACACTAAGGAATACTGATGTAGTGTAATCAGTCATGTGTCGTCAGTTCAACCCACATACATATTCTAGAAATCGCACTTTCTAAATTGATTTCTTTTTAAGTGCACTTTTCCAAAAAAGAAAAGCCATTTTAAACGCAGGCGGAACGTGAGAATCCATTTAAGTTGCTAATTAACTTCCCGTTAATCGGAACTCTCACCAAAACAACAACAAACAAATCTTAATATTTTATTTAAATAAAAATATACAAAAACACAGCCATGATAAAACAGTAAAATTAATACGAATAATAATCTAAAACTACCAATCATCTTGCCTTAATCTATAAGTCCAATTATTACTTCGAACGATTTCCAATTGCGGCCCGTAATAAGGCATAACATACGCTGAACCGTCAGCAGGGCCCACCACTTGCGTAGCAATTAAAATAATATCGATCAATTGCCCTATGAACATAAAACCTAACGTGCAGAATTTTGCCAAACCCAAAGCTGGATAACCTAAGTAAAATCTATCTGCACCAAACATACCCAAGAATACGGAAAGTAGTAACGTAGTTTCGAAAGAATAACCATTCCTAAAAACAACGAATACTCATATTTTTTCCCTTTTACGATTAATTGATTTGTAACGTACGTCCAATTGCAGGGCATCTCTTTAGTGAAAGACGTATTCTTGCTTTCTTTGCAGATCAATCCGTCTACAGCCACGCAGTTAACTGAAAAGCTGTTTCGTAACACAAAATCGCTACTATTCAAGTAATAAAAGTACCTTTTGCTTTATTTTCCTTCGTACATCCTTGGAATTGTTGTGTTTTCAAATCTATTTGGCTTATTCTAGGATCCGGACACATATATTGGCCCATTCTTAGTTTATTGCAGTCCACCACATAAGTTTGGTTAATTGGTTTCGTTTCGATATTCTGCATGCATATTACACTAGAGAATTGGATTATGAATACGATGTATATATTCAACATTTATCTTAATTGCATTTAAATTATTTATAATAATTTAATAAAAAAACGTTCGTCTTAAGGAAGATGAGGTTAATGTTATGTGCACTCAACTAAGTTCAGCAAAGCGATTGCTTAGCTACAACAAGAATTTTAGAACCAATTAAAATATTGTTTATAATTAGTGTAGGTTTATATATAACTCTTGAGGGTTTAATTTACGCTAGATTAGTTTTTATTTAACTTTTAGTTATATTTGTACTTTGTTTATAACAATTTGTAAAGCGTTGGAATATTAGCTGAACGTACAGTTGAGGTTATGACATTTGTTAAATTGAATTTAAAAACAACAATGTAGTATGTAAATATAAATTATTTAAGGCAACCGAATACATATAAACACCTTATTTTTCTTATTTATGTTTGTTTTCCTTTATGTTATATTTAGAATATTTATTTTTAGTTATTTACAACCCGTAATTCTCCATCGTGAACAAGTTTAAGGTAAATATTACACTTCAATGCGATTTATTTCTAATTTCTCTGATTCTAACAGCAGTGCCTCTTGCAAATATGCAGAGATCTTACCGTCTAAGTCATTATATCTGTTCTATTTTGAGAAAATCTTTGTTCGTAACCTCAGTACGTTCCAAATCCTTGCTGATGGATTTAGATGTATTAGACGATTTTACCACGCAGTTAATGCAGAAAAAAACCGATAAATGGGAAAACTTAAAAATAAAAAGGCAATTCCCACTAGCGGTACAATCAGAACCTGTAAATAAAGCATTATTGAGATGTCGATTGAATAGAATCACCATGACCGGATTAAATGAGATTTTCGAAAAATTCCTCGATGAAACCGATCAACAAAAACTAATCACGCTACTAGAAGAATGTATTTCATACAAAATCTGTCCTTCGGATATGATTTTAACAAACGTTTTATCATCATTTTCCCAAGCCACGAACATCGACGGAATAAATAAGGTACAAGAATTGTGTTCGTTATCGAATCCAGAATTTTTAAAAGCAAATTCGAATTTTAAACATTACATAGCAGAAGCCATCTGGCTAAAAGGGAATGTATTGAAAGCTATCGGGATATACGAAGACGTATATCAAGAAAATCCATTTCTGCGGCGAAGAATTCGCTTAGTGTTAAAATATTTGATTTCGGAAGCTGTATTGAACCGAAGTGAGGCTGTGCTAGTGAATTTAGTGAACTTTAGCGAACGGTTGGCTAAGAAAAACAAGGATTATTTCATAATGAGCTGTTTATGGCAAACGTGCTTCTTGAGCGAATGGTTCTCGGATCAGCAAGTCGCATTTGACTTAATGGAAAGTAATAGGAACTTGTGTAGGATGGTGACACCTCAAATCCCTCTGGTTGTTAGTTTATTATTGAGACATCATAGAACGGATCCTATATTTAGATTGCTAGAAGTTTTGCTGAAGTATCAGATGAAGATGCAGATTTCGATAGTATTAATTGCGTTATTTGATTATAGATGTGAGTATTGTTTAACTTCATGTTCATGTTGCATTATTTTATTTCCTAATTTGGATAAATCAGCTTAAAAAGCTATAAACGTTTCAATTCACTAACGTCATTTATTTCTCGTAGTTAAACAAGGCGACCTAAAAAGTTGTTGCGAGATACTTAGCTGGTCAACGAAACATCAAATAATGTTGCCTTCAATACAACACGAAAAGTTCCTAAAATTACTCCTGAAAGAAGAAACCGTTGATAACAAAGAGAGGCAAACGGCAACTCCCAAATATGAACTTAAGTTTTAGTATTGCTAATGTACCTAGAATTTTAGAGAAACGGAATAAAGTATGGAATATATACGATAGTCGAGTGTGTTTAATTTAGCTGTTAAAATATCTACATCGACACATTCAAGTGTGTTCGAATTAAGCTGGAAAATGTTTTAGACAAAGATTCAGATCGGGAATAACTTTGGAAACGCACCTTATGTTAAAAATATTTAATCTCGCTTCTCCAGTTTTTCAAATCACGGAAGAAGCTTAAGACGGTAAGTTTTTTTTTTTAATCATCGAATTACACACACTCTCGATTTTATTTTTTATACGTATGACTAGAGATGGCAATTTCCCGTGTTCATTCAGTAACGTAGAGATAATTTATCGAGATCGGTTCATAATCTACAAAAACCACTGATTCAATCGCTTCTGGCCAACTTATTTTTAAATAGTTGATAGGGGTCGAATGGGTACCAATAATGACATGTTATAAGGTCTACGAGTGATTGACGAAACACTTCTACGGATGGCAAAGAATTGTAAAATAAACACTTTCCTGTAGTACTTCTTTGGCAAAATGCTTCAAAATAACACGGCATTTAATAAATAAAACAATGGTTTCAATTAATTTAAAAATAAAAGATATATATTTAAACATATCATTCATAATATATATATAATAATTATATATTTATATCATAATATACATCCGAAATACACCTTAACATGTATAACTTACACTTAATTATTTATTTATATATATAATTTTTTTTTATTTAATACATTAACATATTCCTTACGTATCTACAAATTTCTTCTTCATCCAATATTTTATCCTTATTGCATTATTTATTATTAGCGATAAAATTCATATTAAAAAATAGATTTATCGGTATCATTATCCAAGTAGGTTCGGGTGTATGTGTAAATATATATGTATCGAGCAATATTCAGATATACATACATATTTTTATTTACTTCATGTGTAGTAGTAATAATTTAGGCCTCATCTTTTATTTTTATTTTTTTCGTAAAGTGGACGTTCATCTTGTTTAGGTTATGAGAGATTATCCCCATAGAACTTTGGCTGAAACAAAAACATGGAGTGAAAAAATAAAATACCAACAGGTTCTAGAAACTACAACGGTTGCAATTTTATAACCTGTTCAAATAAATGCCTCAAGTTTGAGAACCTCCGGTACATCTACATGTTGATTTATTCGAGTGATCAAGAAAAGAAGAAAATGTAATCTAAAGGCGTCTAACCTCATCGTGGGAGTTATTTTTGGATTTCTCATCTTCGTCGTCTGAATTATCATCCGGTGACGAGTCGTATCTGCGGACAGCTTCCTGCGCCCCGCTGTTCAGTAGATCGTAACAATGCGTGCAGACCCTCAACGGCTTCGAGCTCTGATTGGGCAGAACGAAACGCTTATTCGAGCACGGACCGCAGACGACAGCGCCGCACTTGCGACAGTGGTGCCTTCTGTTGATCAGCGTGAACTGCGTCTCCTTGCAGTGCATGCATACTGAGGCTTCGCCGTCGGGTACCCAGACGGCTGCGTGAACTTCGACAGCTTTTTTACCACCTGGAAGAAAAATAATGGACATGCTAAAGTATGATATTCACTTCCGGTACAATAAGAAATGGAAATCCTACACAGGAAATAGCTAGTTGGTAGCGTAAATATGGTCTTTAAATTAAATTTACAAAAACATCTAAAAACTCTGTCGTTTACGGGATATGTAGAAGAAGTGAAAAGGAGGGGGTATGTCCTCAAAAATTTTATTTGTTTTTCAGTTAACTTTGACACCCTGTATCTGGATCACTGAAATAACATTTTGTACGGACCCTGCAAAATTGCCGCCCGTGCTTTTGAGATTTGATTCAGGGGTCAAAAAGAATCGAAAATGAAGAGCGAGAGAAAATTTTTTGTTCTTTTATTATCGAGATTTAACAACAGCACATTTTCCTCTATTGACGTTGCAGCAACGCGAGCTACGACATCTTCAGTATCAACAGGTTGGCGGTAATCTTTTTCTTTCGAATAGCTCCAGCCGAAGTAATCCATGAGATTCAAATCGAGTGACTTAGGAAGCTATAGAATGGGTCAATCCCTTCCAATCCGCCTCCCTGGAAAATTTCTCACTTGTATTCGATAATGTGCACCATCGTGTTGGAACCAATAATTTAATCTAGCTGCTAATGAAACTTTTAAAATAAAATAAAATTTTAAAATAAAATAAAATTTTAAAATAAAATTAGAAAAATATTAAGCATACACTCTTTCCTAAGGGATTAAAGCCATAAATTATTATGTCAAGTAGAAATATATTGCGACAATCACAATAAAGTCCCTTTTATTATCATGCCAAGAATTTCTCGGAAGTGCCGATCTTTTGAAACGGGTCGTTTGGGGATTATTCACGAACAATCCATTTAGGAAATATACCGCAGTATCACTCTTGTTTATTTATCACAGGCGTAAAGATATAAATTTGCTTCATTTTACTGTTAAACGTGTGTTGGTGCGCATCTGTCGTTTTTGCGCGGAAGTTTTAAGGAAATTTACTTCAAAATGGCGCGTGGCAAGCCTACCAGTGTAGAAAAACGTTCACGCATTATTACGCTGTTTGAAGAAGGATATTCGGGGCGACAAATTGCTGAAAAAATAAATATGAGAAGTTCAACAGTAAATGACATCATAAAGCGATATCGGGCAACCGGAACTATAGAAAATCGTGTTCGTCCTGGAGCATCTAGGAAAACAACAAAAGCTGAAAATTTGAGAATTGTATTATTAAGCAAACGCAATAGAAAATTAACAGCGCCACAAATAGCACCCGAAATCAATCGCGGCCGTGAAGAACAAGTTTCGGCGAGTACGATAAAACGTCGACTTCAACAAGCGGACCTTCATGGACGCATTGCCATTCGAAAACCCTTATTACGGCGGGGCAACAGAGCAAAACGGCTACAGTGGGCCCGTTCTCATCTAGATCGGTCGTTAGATGATTGGAAACACGTGCTTTGGAGTGACGAGTCAAAGTTTGAGGTTTTTGGGCAAAATCGACGAGTTTATGTCCGAAGATCTAAAACCGAAAAGTGATCCCGAACTGCATTGTGCCAACAGTGAAGCAAGGGCGTAGTTCTGTGTTAGTGTGGGGATGTTTCTCCTTTGCTGGGGCGGGAGATTTATGCAGAGTGCAGGGTGTAATGAGGAAGGAAAATTATTTTGCAATACTCCAGAATCATGCAGTGCCATCAGGATTGCGTATAATAGGCCGTAACTTTACATTCATGCATGACAACGACCCAAAACGCACTGCGTTAGTGTGTAAGAACTATCTAAAGGAGCAAGAAGAACAGCACACCCAGAAAGTAATGACATGGCCCCCACAAAGCCCAGATTTGAACCCTATAGAGTTGTTGTGGGACGAACTGGACAGGAGGATCCGAAAAATATGCCCAACTTCACAAGAACATTTACGGAATATTCTGCAACATGAATGGATTAATATTCCACAATCCGTTTTAACAAAACTTATCGAAAGAATGCCTAGAATAGTTCGAACAAAGAGGTTTTTTCGATGAAAAAAAAAATATAATGTTCAGTATGTTATATTAGGCCGGAATAACTTTTTATTTATTTATTTTTGTCTGTACAGGTACATACAATAAAATTGCATTTTGTTTTTAGTTTCGTTTGTTTCTGTAACCTTTTCATGTTTTTTAATAACCGTCTGAACTTCTCTGAACGGCAGTGTACATCGCCAGAATACGTGTAAATACCCTGTTATATTCGCACTTATAAAGTTCAAAAATTACACGGAAAAGACTTGAACCGTTCAAATGTGATCGATCATCACCCTCCAGATAGATATCCGCGTCAAATTCCGATAGAACTTATCTAAACAAAAAAAAAAAACGCGATAATCTACGAATGACGAATCCGTATCACGTTGAACGTCTACAACAGGCGATGTTACGTCATTGCAATATCCTAAATACCGCACAAAAGATGATTCAACATCAATAAAACAAAAACAGAAAAACAAATTCTTGAAGTAACACGTTATCTAAGATACTTTAGTAGCAATCATATTTGCGTAATTATGGTTTGGTTACTCATTATGCAAATTGATTCAAGAACCGTACGTTATTTGTATAGAGCGGCATGACGAAGCTGCATTAACGATGCTTCTACACATGTGTTTGGAATTGATAAATCGTTATCAATTATTTTCGTATTTAATCGAAGCGTCATCATTTTAGTATAAAAGCAAGCTGTCTAGGAAATTAACAGGTACGTACAAATAATAAATCCAGAAAGTAAGCTGACAAATCCGACCCATTGGCTAAGCGTAATTTGGGTTTTCTTGAAATTTTATTTTTTTAAATGTTTTTTTTCCAGGCCCCAATCAACTAAGAAAGTCAGCCATTGTGTTATCGTTGAACCAAAGTTCAATCAAAGGACTCGTTGGTTATTGCTAAACTAACACTTGGACATCAAATGAAAATCAAAATATTTCGAGTTAAAATTTTTTTTTTTTTTATTAAATGACGGAATCACATCAAATGAACTTCCACATATTCTCAGACTCACACTAATAATTACTGCATACATTCGTTGAAAAATTTAATTTTTACAAACTAAATTGACTTCCTCAACCGTTGATTCACCCTGTATGTTGTTTAAAATTTCTGATCAAATTGAAAACTCCAATAATTTTTTTTAATAAAAAACGACACAATACTTACTTTTTCTCAGTAGATCGTCGATGCATTTGTTGATGTGGGCCATCCATTCTTGCTTCTCGGTCGCGGTAGCTGCGTAAACAGCAAACGATTTCGAAGCTGTCCTTATGAGCCAACCATTTTGATACGCTAAAAAAAAAAGATGGAAGTTTCAATAATGATAGCGAAGACTGAGGGGTAGTATAGCAAACGACACAAAAGCATCGATACTTTCCGCACCACGCAAGTTTAATTGATTAATCCAGCTCAGCTGGATGGTTTTCGGTTGACAATGAGGATCGACGTATTCTCGAAACAGCTGTCCCGGATTAATCAATTAAACGTAAGTGATGCTGTGCGGATTTTCCTTTTAATATTTAACTTGAGATTGAGATAATTCGTAACAAACATAAGGAAGAAATAAAGCTTCGGTTTTCTTCTGTACCACAAAGGAAATTCCAAGAAAAAATGTTCCAAACCTCAACACGAAGATGGCGTTACTCTTAAAAAATATTCTGGTAATATAATTACGTATGCGCCGAATATTTTTGAAAAATTTAGCCATGTTGGACGCTCAGTTGTTGTTTAACAGTCGTTTGTGTTGGTATTTCTTTAAAAACAATCGAATATCGTGTAGTCAGTAAATTCTTGCATGAAATGGACGCTGTTTACGGAGACCCTGAACCGTCATTTTTTGGGCAGATGAATTTCGGTTGACGATGAACGTTCCGGTCGGCCAAAAAATGCAACCACCACTGATAACATCGGAAAAGTCCACCAAATGACCAAAGACGACCGTTGAATTGAGCTGGGAGAGGTAGCAGAGGCCCAAGACATCTTGAAAGGACATGTTTGTCATATATTGACTGAAGATTTGGGCATCAAAAGGCATGTTGGGCGTCGTGCTGGTTCATTCAAGACCAAAAACGCATTCCAATGAACATCTCTAAAGCCTTGTTGAAAGGCAGTTTAAGCGAAATAAATCGGAAGGTGGTGGCGATTGTTTATTGGGGTAGTGTTAATCGATTATTTTGCAAAAGGAAAAGCAATAACGGGTTCATACCACGCATCACGGCTTGAAAGCTGAATGCAGAAATTGCGGATGGGTTTGAGTTGAATTGAAGACCATCCTTCCCATTTACCAAATCTGGTCCCTTAGCGACTTTTTGCTGTTACTTAAGCTTAAAGTTTCGCACCGAGGACAAAGATTTTCATCACATTCACAAACGCTCTTTGTGCAGAACAAGATGCCAACTACTGTTTGTACGGATTAAAGAGATGGAAAGATCAACATTTGACAAAAAAAAAATACTTGCACATTTGTAATTTGTTGGCTGAAAAAGTCTAATAAATGTGGATAAAAATGCGATTTTTTTTAGGATTATGTCGACAAATATCGGGAAATTTTTGCACAAAACTGTATATTTAAAAGTGGCACATAAAAAATTGATGTCTAGGAAGACTGTGACTCACACACAAGCGGATGCGTAACTCATCGAAAACTGATAAGATGAACTCGTTGAACTACTAAACAATATATTTACATACAGGGCTCTTGTGTAAATATAAACAAATAAAAAAGAAACTGCATATAGTGTTAAATAATATGGTAAATATTTACATACATTAGGTGATGTTGTTTTTTCCCCTTTGATGAAATCACAAGAATCTAAATATAGTTTATACACAGCCAATTTAATTTTGTACCTTAAAAACCTTAAAAAAAAATAATTTTTACTCCGAAAATACGATTTTCTTGCTTAATGATAATTGGAAATAACCTATTTTAATGAACCTTGGTAAATTTAGAGCTATGTAAGAAACTACTCTCTTTTTGGGCTAACATTCCTTGTCATCATATATTATGTTGTTATACGCTTTCTAAAACCCTTAAAAAAAACTAAATCGTCTATCTGATTCTCTTAAAACTTAACATTATCAAGGACTTTAATAGCAAAATGAAGATTTGTAAATTGGCAAAAAAATTTAAGCTGCCCTAAGCTACAGTAAGAACAATCGCCAAAAATAAACAATTATCGATGCGGTGAAAAGTGCTCAATTTTTGAACTCAAGCATAATTCATAAGCATCATGGTGAGGTTATTGATGAGGTTGAAATCAAGACACTGTGTGCTATCAAGCCAAGTTAATTTTGAAAGGAGCTGGGAAAATGTAAAAAAATGAAGATTTCGTAACTAGTAACTAGTTGGTTCAATCGATAAAAAAAAAAAAAAGAGGAGAGGCGGTAAGTGCTGATAAAGACGCTGCATTCTCCATTCCCGAGACACTCAAGGCTATATTAGAAATAACTGTGGATGAAACTGGTCTATTCTAGGAAAAGGCGCCTAAAAGAACTTTTATCGGGCGCGAAGAAAAGCTCTTTCTAGGTTTCAAGATATCTAACGACCGTTTTTCCAGGTGGTGGCTGCAAAGTAAGACCTCTTTCAATTTACCGAAAACCCTTAAAAAAAATACATCGAAAATCAGCTTACCAGTGATTTGCAAGTCAAATCGTAAAGCTTCCAGAAGTGGAGGGTTATTGCTTTTAAAGTAATGCTTATAATTAACAACGCACCCAATCACATCACATCCACGTAATTGATTTCGATCCACAAAAGTTGTTTTTTTACCCCTTCAATCAACGGACCAGGGAGTTATTCAAAACTGCACAAGGCCCAAAATAATGAGATGACTGTTAGAAAACAATGCAATATTTTTGGTGCCGTAAGAATCATTTGAAAATTCTGGTTTTGAGGAAACTTTATCTATTTTCCTTCAAAAACGGGAGAGAAACAACGCCATGTCGCTTATGTAATTTAAAAGTCACAGTGACTTTACATAGTAAGAAGCTGAAAAAAATGTATTTTTTTATTTACATGCGTAAAATATGTCATCCTCTTTCTTGAACGTCCTGTATCAAAGCTATTATAACGTAAATGCCAATTTTAACAACTTACATGTATCGTCTTCTAAACTTTCCAACTTAACCTCTTCTAATGGAATGATGTGTTGCTTATTGTATTTCTTCTTATTAATAACTATGTTTCCGTACACTAAGATGTCGTTAAAAAGAAAGAATTGCCTCGCTTTAGGTTTCTTCCGGCACATTTTCGTCAATACACCTTCCCCAACCAGCACACGGCCTGGTTCAGCTAACGGCTGCATGGAAAACGATTAATTTTTTTTTTTGGGTTTCTGTATCAATCGTCTAATTTACACCTACTCACCTGCCCTGAGCTGCCAAAACAGTTCTCAACTATGGATATTCTTCGGGCGTTCGCCTCACTGTTAACTGAAAACGACGAAAACGTTCTTTTAGACGAGATTAACGTTCGGATAACTGTGATTTTCGTGCGCGTTGCGATATGAAAAATTAATTAGACCATGAAACCATGAAGTGATATTAGGTAGGATGGTTAGCATATTTTCATAGAGGTGTAATTTCGATCGGAAATAATGTGATTTTTACCTAATCTGTCCACCATTTCGGCCGTACACGTTCAGATTATCCTGCCAAGACGATTTTCCGAGTGAATTTTCCGCTAAATGGCACTCATAAGTTAAGATTCATCGTTTGTAGCATCGTCCATTACGTTAGATGGACTAACCTTGAGTAACTGTCAGTTCTCAAGTACCGGCAACTTGGCTAGAGGGCGCTTGAGGCGAATAAAATGTTCTCTACGCGTTCGACTCCAACATGTGATAAGCATTATCTACGATTATCTTTAGAATTATCTCTTTTTCTTTGAATTTAGTTTACGTGTTTGCGTGAATTCGGTTTAGTTCGGCGATATTTATCTACCAGTCCATATCATTCTCGCTTTACGAACACAATTCAAGCGGTAAGTATATGTTAAATCTAGTAGGCTTATTCGTAATTAATATACCGGGTGATTCAAATATGAGTTAATGTTGAATAGTAAATATTGTGCATACGTTATTTAAACAAGCGTAATAAATCTTGGAGAGGCTAAAAATAGGATGTAATTAATAGTGCATCGTTTGGGAATTTCACTTACTAAACATACAGAGTAATCAATTTAATCCATTTAATACTCAAAAAATTATCAATACCTGATATGGTGCTCATAAATAGATAATCAGTATTAAGATAAGTAAATCTCCGACTTACTTCGCTATTGTTGCAAAACATAAGAATTTTAACAACATTTACGTGAAACTAGCACATTTATTTCTGGAATTAAACAAATACACGTTCTTTTAAAAATTTCAGATCATGTCGCATCAAGGTCACGGAATGCCTCCTCTACCACCCGGTGCTTGTCCACCGCAACAAGGGTCAAGTTGCCAACCCGGTTGGTGTGGCACTCGGCCGCCAGTAGGCAATGAATACCCCCCACCACCGTATACCCCTCACGGTCCAACGCTGCCATGTTGTACTCCCCTAAATCCTCCGTTTCTGCCACCACCAGCGCACGGTGGTTGTCACTGTGGAAAGACGAAGAAGCACAAGAAGCATAAGAAAGATAAGAAGGAAAGATGCGATAAGAAGAAAGAAAAGAAATCGAAGAAGAAGAAGGAGAAGGGAGACAAATCGTCATCGTCGTCTAGTAGCAGTTCGAGTAGTAGCGATTCAGATTGAAATTCGTTTTAGGATTATTTTATAAGTACAATATTAACATTTTCGATTATTAAACAGGGAAAAGGAAACGAAACGGTTTCTTGTGAAACTGATTCTAATTGACAGTCAGTGTTGCCAATATACGCAAAGTAGTTATTAGTAAGTTATATAAGTGAGAATTAGAATTTGAGACGAAAAAGAAAACTTAAATAAGCTGAAGTCAAATGAAACTGTGGTGCTCTGTATTTTGAAACAAACAGCAATTTTTTTAAATATAAATATTTGTGAACAATTGTGAAATTGGCAACGATAGCATAATACCAACTTTCGCAAGCAAGATTTTTTTTTTTAATTTAAACTTGGCATTTTATAACATCTTATTACTTTTTGTATTCTATTCATTCCACTTTTGTAACTAATTTCTTTGGTGTTCATTAAATCATAAGACAATAGCCTATTTTTCTTATTTGAGTTGGACCTGGAAGTAGCGGTTCGCGGTGACCTGTTTTACATGATGCATAAAATGCATAAAAATGGAGGAATTTGTATTCTAAATAAATTAATTAATTTGCGCGGATGTAATATAACATAACTCCCTCGTGCCTAGAGTGGTCCTAAGTCCTAAGTGGTCCTTTGTGCCAAAACAGCATTGGAAATTAAACCATTTCTTTCCATTGTACGAAGATTACCGAATACTGCCAAAACTAATTTGGCCGAGTATCGACTCCACCCGCGAGATAGTCGAGTAAACTCGGCCAAGCTTCGGGGTCACACTCGTGGACATTTACTAAAAACGAACGATGAAAATGGAGTGAAGACAAATAACATTGCCGTTCTCCCCGAAATGCCGCTGATTGGAGACATTAATATTCTGCGGCCAATGGTTGGGGAAGAATATGCTTTCATTTGCTATGTTGCCTGGAAAACCAATTTACATGCATTATAACTAGAGATGACCAAGGCAGGTGGAATTATTCCCTTTTTTGCAGCGACTAGACAGACTCGCGTCTATTCGTCTCATAAGTGTTGCCTACTGGTTTCCCCGAGAGTCGACAAAACACGAATCTGTCTAATCGCTGCAAAAAGTTAATGATTTCGCTTGCCTTTGTCATCTCTAATTATAACATTCTTCCGTCTTGCAATTTAATTTCTTATATTAATGCTGAGGTAATGTTTGTGGATTTAAATCTAACTTGCAGAAATTATTGCATGCGAGATACGAGGTCATCTAGAAATGGGAGTCGTCCATCTTATTCAACTTCCATGGTGAAACATCAGTCCGGGAGGTTATAAGTTTGGGTGATTCACTTCAATCCAAGGTGCTACCCTTCCTTCTCTCTTCCAAGGTAAATCGGGTAACCATATTTATTCTGCACCAATAGAAAATTCAATGGTAACATTTTTGTGGACAATCTTTATTATTATGCGGAGTAATAAGATATTATTCCGCATAACGGTGACCGAATGAGAATAGGGATCATTCCTATCCTCGAAACGGCCGTTCCGGATTACCTAATTAAACTTGTGTGCTGCAGAGGTTGCCGATACTTTTATATCGTTTGCCATAACACGCCACGGCAAAAGCCCCCAATCGAAATCGAATTCGAATGCTGAATAAAAAAATGAAAGATGATATCTTATCATAACCGTATGTCAAATAATAATTACTATCTATTGGAATTCTTCGCATATCTTTATGTATATATAGCGTTGACAATAGAGCCACCCTTCATCAGTTTTTGCTGTTGATTCTCTTCGTTCTGTTTCGGTATGTACAGATTCATATAATTTTGTAATTGTATAGATCTTCACATAATGCGAGGGCGGGGTAACTTTAATATTACGTATCATTATTTGGGGGAATAACATATGAAATGTTTCCACTTAGGCGTTGGCTGGGTTTGACAACGACAATAACGGGTTAAAAACAATAATTACTGTGTAATTCCGTAATTTTCACCATCGAAACTGTAAGCTTATACAGAAAGAATCCTGTATAAGTTTACAAAAACCTCGTAGGAACGATTTTGTATTGAAAATTAAGCCTGCAGAAACGAGTGCTTTCGCAGTAGCGTAGGGTTCGGTTACTATCAATATTAAAAATAATGTATGTAATTACTTACCATCTTAGTTTGATTGCAGGCTGACGCAAAAATTATTTTTATTGTGGATGTTTCATGTTGATAGGCCATCGTGAGACAATTATTGGTGAAATCCACCAATCAAACGTACCGAATAAACAAATGGGCGTAAAAGAACCGGCCCCGGTCCGCCTCTGAAATATTCCAGCCCGATCCAGCTCCACTTATTCGCACCTTCCCAAAATTCCTACGTTATCAAAAATAGAATAATTGACTGGATTTCAAGGGCTTTATCTTTGGTTTGCATATCTGCACTTCTCCAGATGTTTTTATGTACGCAATAAATCGATTAGTTTATTTGTTGTTTGCTATTGTGTTGATATTCATCGTTCCCCTTTAGTATGTACAGACACATATTCAATACTGGTAATTTTCTAATTCTACAAGTCAATTTATACAAGTCTATGTCAAATATATGATTATTCGGGGGAATATCTAACGCTATTTGTATGGGATGTTTTCACTTGGGCTTTGGCTGGGTTCGTCAAAAGCCATCGCTTACTAGCGATTACCAATAATTCTGATTAACGATCATTTGACGTACTAAGAGCTTGAAGCAATTGACAATAACGGGTTCAAAACATCTTAAAATGTAGAACACATCACAACTTGTAAGAGGAGCGTTGTGAAAATGGGACCTATAAGCGTTGTGTTTATTAACGGGTTCGTTATTTTCGTCGACAAATCCGGGTTGCGGGTCACGAAAATGTTAATAAAATCCAAATTAGTTTATTAACAATTATTTTTGCTCTGTATATCCTCATTGAAATTGTTTATTACATCAGCAGCTTTCTTCAAATTGTTCTGCGTAAAATGAAGGGGCTTGTAATCACGTCCTCCATCTTGTTACGACTGATGATGGATTTTAAAAAGTTTATCAAAACGTTATCAATCATGAATTGAGATATCACCATATAACATTCTCAACTTGAAAACTTGGATAAGGCAAGGCATGAGAGAATTAAAATTATTTTGTCACATCGTTCGGTCTTACGATGATATGATATCGTTGCTTTAGATTTAAAAGTATTTAGTTGTAACTTATTTAACTTTAACCACTTTGAGATGTTCACCTCTCAAATCACCATCACAATCTGCAATACTAAATGCCATATTTTCCGCGAAAAAGTTTTTCATCTGGAGTCCGGTGTAATGCAACTTAAGCTATTGTCTATAAATAATCCTTTATCCATTTAATCAGTATCTTTAAGTTTTTGTCAATTGCTTCAAAAACTGTTTTAAGGTCAAAGAAAGCCGACACCGGTTTGTTACCCTGCTTGTTTCGTCCTTCCAATTTACAATCAGTAAGGGTCACATTGATAAATTCTGCTTCCTTCCTCATACCCATGTCTTCCATTTACCACTATTTCGAATTCACAAACCGTTACCAACTGGTCTATGCCTCATACGCAATTCGAAAGTGAATGAATGTAAGACCTATGGACAGCTTCTTTATCTATTTCACATGAACATTGTTGTTGCGATTTTTGGTATTTTTCGGCTGTTTTCAAGCATAGTTCTAATATGCGACTTTGTAGATGATGTAGTCGAAGAAGTATATGTTTCTGCATTAAGTTCTTTTCTTTTCTGCCGTATTTATGTAATTAATTTTCTTGCTCTGACCTCTTTTCGTCGCCGCTAAAAAATATTCTTTTGGAATTTACAAATTTTTCATTCCACACACAAAACTTTTAAAACGAACTAAATAACCATTTCTGGTACAATTTTCCGCACTGACGGCAAATACCTACATGGCGGTTGCGGACTTGGTAGTTCCCACGTTGGATTGTATTTCTTCCAAAACTGACGAAACATTGTTTATCCGATTTTTGCAAACGGTATATTGCACGCAGTTAACATCATCGTTAAATCATGTAGAAATTCTTTATACGATGTCCTTCCGGTTTTTTTTTTTTTTAATTTGTGTGTTCCTACACATTTACGTTTTCTAACGTATTGAACTTTTATCGCAAACTAAACACCTGATTTCTTTATCATTATATATTAAGTCTGGAAATTGCCATAAATACGTGTTTACTCTGTTAGCAAACAGACAAGTTGATGCATTTTCACAATTACGCATTTTCAAAATTTTTCATGCTTTCCGTTCAATTCCAACACTTATCAACTTCGCATTGCGATATGTATTACAGTATAGAGGGCCGGGAAGTGCCGACATGTAACGAAGCAGCTCTGTATCCCTCCAATCTCTCGCGGTTAAACGCCACTGGAAGGCAAGCGAGAGTGTTGCGGACTATTAATAATTTTGGTGATACTAAATTAAAGCTTTAAAAACACTTCGAATGTCGAACTTAAGAAGTTACGATTTTCCTTTGAAATATTTATTAATTAATTAGTTTGTTTTTAGTTTCACATGAAACCCAATATTTAGCGAGCATTTAAGACATTTCCCCGGAATAATATTTAATTTACGTAGCTATTTGTTTCGCACAAATATCGCTTAAATTTAATTGAGATAACCATGTGTTTGTTACAGTGACAATTAGAGATGCATTTGTTACCTAATATTACCGCGAATATTGGTAACACCACGACAATTAACCACAATGTAGCACCACCACCACCTGCTCCTACGTCGGAAAATAATACTGTTGCGAGCAACGATAACGCTGTTGCGCTGCGAAATAACCATCCGCCGGTATCTAATTCCTCTCCATCAGAGGACAAACCACAAGAGACAGTATCAATAAAGTTCAAAAATTGTCACATAAGTAACTCCCGGATTGATATTGGTTCACATCCTAGGTAAGAAGAATTAGGCCATCACGGTTGTCCAGTTGACAAGAAATTACCTTCAAATTACTATTTAAACATAAACAATACATTAAGTCATGGCATCATCTGTACGTAAAAAGTAGGAATTACATATTTTTTGGAAAAGTTTATTAAAAAAACACAAAGTACATATTAAACAAGTTGTTCTTCAAATTGTATTTTTAAAATAAAAAAATTATGAAATCTATATTGAGAATTACACGTTTACTTAATCTAATGAAGTATGTAGTTGCTTCAACGAAAATTAAAGTTGGATTTAACATAAAATGTTGCCGTCACATGCTTTACTATTCGTATTGTTATTTTAAGCATATATCCGTGAAGGATCACCAACTTTGTAGCGCGAAAGCAACCTAAGTTTAGTTTTAAATAGGTGTTACATTTAGAAGAAAATAATCTATAAGCTGTTATGTTATTTTAAGTTAGCTGTGTAAACACTTCAGTTTAATAAAAAAAAAATATCAATATATGTTTTTTAATCGGTAACAGTTCCACCAAATTTTTAAAACTCGAAAATTTACAAAAGGCAGTTTAGTTCCTAACAAATGAGTAAAAGAATAACCTTTTTTTTAATATTCAATAAGTAAGCAAACGTTTGCTACAATATCGTTTCACCAATTGCTACAAATTGTCCACGTCACGGATCCTTGAGCTATTTATAGTGGTGCCATTTGCTGCGATCGCAGAAGAGTCCAACATTTTTTTCTGTGTAGTTCCCCGCGCGAAAAGAAAAAAGGACGCACGTGATCGTGACAGCCTTCTTTTAGCCAAATATATCTGGGGCGCAAAAATAATAAAGTTAGTATAAGTCCAGCCAACGACAATCGTAGGAAAGACTGACATTAATTGCTTTTCTATTTTATCTTCTTTTCTTTAATTAATGTTATATTTTCCTACACCAGGTTCCAGTGTAAGCGTCAGTCGTATAAAAAGTTATTCATCGTCAATTAAAAATTTTTCGGTCCGTTTCAACCAAGAAAAATCTCTTGTAAGCCCTCCAAAAGGTAGGATTTCGGAAAATCGTCAAAATAACATCTGCTTGGGCAACGACTTTCTAGTTCGACGTGAATTGTTGTCCGCCGAGCCATTTTTTCAAATTCGGAAATTAGGAGCCACATCCGGTGAATACGGTGGATGTTGTACTAATTCGAACTTTATTCCATAATTTTGGCCATCGAAACTGCGGTGGTGTCGCCGTCCAATTTCACCGACTTCGTCTTCTTCGGAATCCGTTCGCCTTCAAAAATCCACTGTTTTGGTTATTCCTTGTATCCATGTTTCGTCCATAGTTATATCTCGACGGAGAAACTCGTCAGGATTGCGACGGAAATGCGTCAAAATAGCCTCAGATTCGACGTTTATTCTCCACTGAGGACAAGTGCGCAAGATTATTAAATCTTGCCGAGATTTTTTTCACGTCCAATTTTTCCTGCAAAATTGGAAACACCGTACCTTGCGATATATCCAATAGTTGCTAACACAGGAGCAGATGAGTCATGAACTTCATCCAACTCAGCTTTGACCTCTTTCGGCGTTAAGCCTATTAAATATAATTGTTTAATCACCGCTCGAAAACTTACTTTTCTCCATTTTTCTACAAAAATTCTTCGCTGAAATCGACAATTAAAATGAAACCGTGTGATGGATGTGACTAATACTTTGTTAGCTGTTTAGTAACTAATGATCCTTACTAGAAACAAATCATTTTCCATACAACGAGCGCTATCACTTAGATTTCCCAAAGACTTCTTGAACCATTCTCCTATTTGAATATATGGAAATGTGCTATGAAACTAACGCTCCTAGTGATGTTTGGAAGGTCATCGAGTCTCTGCTTGCTTGTTACATACCTGTAGAAACGCTAAGTATAATTCATTAATTAGGACGAAATTATAGTCATATTATATTTTTAGCGTACTTGGAAGTATTTTGTTTTCAATAAATGCAAGTTAGATAATAAAATTCATATCGAAGTACTTATCTAAATAAATCAGGAATTGATGTTAAAATCTTAACTCATTCATTATAGGTATAAAAATGATTCCTTGTCGTTTTAGAAGCCCAGTATTCAAAAAAATTTTAACTGTGCATCACATCACTTCAATCTCATAGGTGCTGCTGATTTAAAAATCTATTCTAGACTACGTGGCAAAAATATTCGTATCAATATTCAAATATTGAATAATCGGGATGATATCAAATACTTTCCGGTGATTGCTTGCTCCCAATTCTGCAGGGAATCTATCGCGGTTTTTTTACGATTAGCCAGTTCGTCGGAGTGAACAGTGCGAGGATAATTTACATACTTTGAGGTTCTGTAACCTATTTTATTGTATAATTTGTGTGTATATTCCGATTAAGTGAGAAAAGGTAGGTAGTAGAGCTTACGATAATTAAATGAAAAAGATTCTGATGTTAATCATCAGTGTAATGTATATATAAGTAAGTGTAGGATGTGCGAACCTAATTCGTCGTACCTACAGTTGCTGATAGAAATTTCTGCCCATTTTTCAAAATTAATTATGTAAGAAACACAGTTGGCATTGGACACGTTTCTTTCTAAATAAAATAATTCCCAAATCTCGTGACACACCAGCGTTGCCAACAATAGAAGTAAGTTGGTACTAATTTCCCTGTTTGAATACCAGATTTCACTTTGTACCTACTAGATGGCGCTATATTTTCCTTTTATAGAATTTAAACGTTTGTTTGGTGTAATCCGACGATTTCACCAAATGTAACCGAACAATTTTTCATGTTAATAATTTTGATAAGGCCTGTACGGTATACTTTGATTTATTATCTGAGTCCTTGTTTATTAGTTTCATGCTCCAAATCTAATAACAGGAACTTGTTCATCTCTGCTCACCTCCAATATGATATGCTTTTAAAAGATTATATATCATGTTTTGGATAATGATAGCAAGGACTGTGGCGTAGTGTGGTAAACAACACATAAGTATCGGCACCCTCCGCACCACACAAGTTTAATTAATTAATCCTGGACGGCCGTTTCGAGGACACGAATGGTCCTCATCATCAACTGGTGACCGAATGATGTGAGAAAATGTTTTTTCTAAAACCAAACATGCATGTAGGAGGTAGAAATAGGGACTAGTAAAGAATATCTTTTCT
>LR736869.1:6418625-6434081 GCA_902654985.2 Oryctes borbonicus | reverse complement strand
GATCTAGAGAGGCCAAAAGGGAAAAATCACTAACTAGAAGTTTTTAACTTTAATGCACAATTTAATTTGGTAGTTTCCCGAATAAAATACTAATTTCATGGCATAACACCTGAAAGTCAATTTGTCCCGGAATGCCATTGCTCTTTGTAACGTGAAACGCAAAAATTGAAAAAACATGATGCAATGCAATGATTTACAGTAAAATTTTGGGATTGTATGTTTCTTCGTACACTCACGATGATAATTTTATTATGTGTACTTTAGATGTGTGTGAATAGGGCTTAATGAAAACCAAAAATTATTAGGTTTGTTCCAACCCGGTTCCTAAATAGGTTCAAAAATAATTCGGTGTCTATTGGAACGAGCTTGGAATTGATTCGGAACTAGTTCTACGGTCGATGGAATTCCAATTCCTTTCTACGTTTCCGAACTGATTCCAGCGTCAGTTAGAACAAACCTACTAATTAGCTAGAAATGTCTTTTGGGGTGATGTCCTGTAATTAATATTTTACTTGACGTTTCGCTGATCATGCTGTTAGCTTCTTCAGAAGATTTCTAAAGACGTCTAAAGAGAGGCCTTTAGAAATCTTCTGAAGAAGCTGACAGCATGATCAGCGAAACGTCAAGTAAAATATTAATTACACGACATCGCCCGAAAGACATTTCTACTATGGATTACGGCCGTGAAAGCCTACACTCAACTACTAATTAGGTTTTGATGTGTTGCCAACTTGAGGTATCCGCGAAATTTAGTTATAATAAATGTCTGATATATTCTTATGTACGTTATTTCCTCGTAGCTATATAAAACAAAATATTTTCTTTTTGATGTTGATTGATTCTTCTACTTCTTTTGATAAGCGTAGAAATCTTCAGGATTTGTAAAGTAGCATGTTTTTTTTTTAGCTCATTTTCAAGATGGAAACTGTAGTCACAAGCCAACCAACTTTTGCTGCTGGCGAATCTATTATCATAAATAATCTTCCTACCGATCAAGAAGACGAAGGGGAAAAAAAGGAAGAAAGTGAGATTCCGGCAGTCATCGAGGCCATTGTAACACCATACCCGCTAGTAATACCTGTGCATAGCCACGGATGTTGTTATTGTTTTGCATGCGGCGATCAGGATTGTGACTGTGGTTGCGGCGATGGAGACGGCGATTGTGACTGCGGCGATTGTGACTGCGGCGATTGTGACTGCGGCGATTGTGACTGCGGTGATTGTGACTGCGGTGTCTGTGACTGCAGTGGTTGTGACTGCGGTGGTTGTGACTGCGGTGGTTGTGATTGTAGTGGATGCACCATTCTTTAAATGTTCGATTATGTTGGAAAATAGAATTGAACTGATTCTACATGTTAAGTAGTTAATGATCTTGTACAATATTCTTGAAAACAAGTGCCAAATGCCTATAAATTTTGTATCGTGTACGTATTTTGAATATTTTAAAGGTTGGTAACCTTTAAAAATTCGAAATTTATGTTTTATGTATCTATGTTTAATTTAGTAATCTGTTCTTTTCTCGTTTGTTGTTCTTCTATATTTAGTTAATTACAACTACAACCTGTACAAGTTAAACTTCTAGGCGTTACCATTGACGCCGGTATGAAATAATACGAACACGTGAATACATTGGCTAAAAATCTGCGCGATGACGTCAACGGAGGGGCGAGGACCGCGATTCGATTCTCTCGTGTATTTTCCTTGCATCGTACTATGCAACGGAGGAAGTCGAATCGTCGTGCGCGCTCCTCTGTTTACGTCATCACCCTCCGCCACTGGTATTTATTTTACTTTTTTCGGAATGAAGCTCAGAAAATGTACTTAACATTTTCGGCTGCACTGTACGCCATTGGGAGGGTCAAACCTTTAGCAACGCAAGAGGCAACGGAACTAGCGTACTTCTCCTACTTCCACTCGCTACTAAGTTATGGAGCACTTTTCTGGGGCACGTCGACGGAAGCACATAGAATGTTCTTCCTTCAGAAGCGAGCCATCCGACTTATCTGCCACTTCAAACATAATGAAAGCTGTAGAACGCGCTTTAAAGATGAGAAAATACTTTCCATGCCCTCGGTATATATTCTGTGTCTACAATTTCTGTAATGGTGTAATTGCAAATATACGTTATTATTATTATTAATTACTGCCAATTGCGCTAATAAAATGAATTTAGTTGCAAAAGATTAGGATAAGTCCATAGTGTATGTTAAAAATCTGCGCGATGACGTAAACGGAGGGGCGCGGACCGCGATTCGATTCTTTCGTGTATTTTCCTTGCATCGTACTATGCAACGGAGGAAGTCGAATCGTCGTGCGCGCCCCTCTGTTTACGTCATCATTCTCCGCCGCTGGTTTTTATTTTATTTTTTTCAAAATGAATCTCAGAAAATGTACAATTTTCTAATTAACTTTTTATTGCTATTTTTGCTAATAAACTTTATTCAAATTTTAAATTTCGTTTATCTTGTTCTCCTTTTCTTAAGCCCGTATAACAGTTACATTAACATTAAAACTATGTATTTGTCAAATTCATGCACAGAAAAGTTATAAAAATTATGAACAACAGGGAATTTTGATGTTGGTAGTAGGTATTTTGTTCTTTAAATGTTTGTGCACGTGGTTTTTTTTAGTTAACACGTTGAAAATAGAATTAAATAACAAATCGTGTCCTCGAAACGGCCGTCCCGGACTAATTATTATATTACTATATAATAAATTAAACTTGTGTGGTGCGGAGGGTGCCGATACTTATGTGTTGTTTACCATACTACGCCACAGTCCTTGCTATCATTATTTAAGTAAATATACAAGTGTTGCAACCTTCTGGAACCAATATAAAATAGGTTTTATACCTCTATTTTATCTACGTCTATTTATTCAAAAAAATTCAAAATGTGTGGATTTGTATGAGATTAAATTGCCAACTTAGTTCTAATGATCAAATCATAAAGAAATAATGAACTGCCCCTGTATAATTTGGAAAGAGGGAAATTTTAATTTGGTTTATGTTTTAGGTTGGTGACGCTGTACAACGATGTTACCAACTCTCACATATTCGTTTAACCCAATATTTTCGTGAGTGTGCAGCGATCGTTATTGTTAATTAATTATTTCCTCATGATTTTGGTAAGAATAAGCGGTGTAAAGCGTTTCCTACACGCTTCTTTTTTAGCGAAAAATACGCCGAAGATGTAATGACAGAAGTTAGACAAATAACGCGAATACAGCAACGTTCACGTCGAATTCGAGTTCACCTAATTTTTGAACGTTAGTGTATTTTGCCACTCGGTTTCTTATATACCTATCGAGAATATTCATATTGGTGGACGAAATCGTAAAAATCTTGGCCCGTTCGTTGGTGCGATCTGGCAGTAATTGATACGGTAATTGTGGGTGTTTTTCGCGGCCGAAAAAAAGGGCGAAATAAGGTGTCGTTCGCGTTAAAATTTGACACGGTCGGAATTGATAAGTTTCGATCAACGTAAACGTACCTACACCCCGGTACGATTTTGTAATAGCACGGCCGATAGATCAAAACGATGCACAGCTGATCGTGACATATGAAGCGCTTGACGTTTCCTAAAAACGGTCTGCGATTTTTGTCAACAACGTGTAGTCGATTCGAAAGTTTGTTTCGGTTGTGGCGATGGCTAGGCCATTGGAAATAAACCCTCTAAATTACATAGTGAAAAGACAGTACAGCGACTCGTTGCTGATCAAGAACAAATTGTTCAAGGAACGACTGAAGCAGGCGAAGAACTTGTTTAGGAAGGATCTTCTGGCCCATTATGGTTGCGTTAATGCGATAGAATTTTCCGAGGGGGGTGATCTTCTAGTTTCAGGTAGGTACCTCGCCAAAAAAAAATTAAAGTTTCGCCGCGAATATTCACGTTAATACAACGTCGAAAGTCGCCTAGATTTTTGGTGAGTTGACAAAAATTTCTTCAAAATATAATTTTTTTAATCGCCTATAAATGAATTGATCGCTTTTTAACCCATATTTAAACGAACGGAAGAATCAAATCGCCAATAGCAAATCCACGTAAAAGTGGTTGTCTCGAATGCCATTTAATAAATTTCCTTGCAGGTGGAGACGATCGTAGGGTATTATTATGGTTTGTCCAAGATGCCATTTATGAAAGAGGAACCCCCGTTGTTATGCAGACAAATCATACAAGCAATATTTTTTGCTTGGCTTTCGATAAATTGAATAGTAAGATATTCTCAGGGGGTAACGACGATCAAGTAATAGTACACGATTTGAAAACGTAAATGTTACTTTACGAAAGCGTAATTTTCCAACTAATAATTGTTTGTTTCAAATAGAGGCCAATTAATTTTAAAATTACCGCATAGGAACCCGGTTTATGGTTTAAGTATTAATCCGCAGAGCGATCATGTTTTAGCAACAGCTGGCGACGATGGTAGGATTTTAATTTACGATATTAGGGATCCTGTACCAGGTAAAATTGATAGTAGACTGAAAAAATTACAGGGAAAATCGAATTTTATCTGTTTTAGAAGCTATCTGCTTGGCGAAACAGAATACGGGATTCCATTCGGTGGTGTTTCATCCAACTAATCCTAGGTTGTTAGTAAGTGCTAATGCCGATGAAGGAATTGCCTTATGGGACTGTCGGAAAGTAAAAAAGTAAGTTTAGGATTGTTTTTTTTTGCATTTTTTTTATAACATGGAGAGGATAGTAAATTTCTGTAAGGATTACTGAACCCCTATTTTGCTTCTAGGTTACATTACTGCATTTTGATTGTTTTATTTTTTCTTTTTCTTGTTTAAATAATTCTCATTACTTTAACTGTTGCATTATTGTTTATTGCATTTATAAATGGGGATAAGTAGATATTCGTTGTGCAGTTGCTAAGTGCAAAACCAATTCGGTCCTAGTTAAAGCTAGCAAGAACAATGTTATATGTCATCGTTTTATTAGGGAATAACGGGCTAAATGCTATCGAAAAACAGATAAATCAGGATGTGCTTATTTAAGTTTTACGAATTGGGTTACGAATGATATTTACAAAACGAGTTATCTAAGTATATTATAATAAATTAGAACTTGCATAGCTCAAAGATTTAAATGAATATTATATACTAATTAGATATAGATGAGATTTTATTAGACGAACTTCGTAATTACAAAGTCGAAACCTACTCAACTACATGCTCAGAATATCAAATTTTAAAAATGTTTTTTCCAAAAAAGTTATTCCTTGAAATTGTTTTTATTCTTCCTAAGTTTTCTAAACAGAGTTTACGGCAATCGATTCTCAGGGTTCGATTGTATCTAGAAATACTTTTTTATCGGGGATTCTGTAATTTATAAGTGAACAAAAGTGTCCAGGAGTATTCGAGAACGTCTAATAAGCATAAAATTAGCATTTTTATTTTTGGTAAACCTCTCTATTTAAGGTATTTCCTAAATATGTACAACGAAAAGAATGAATAAACACAAGAAAATGTGTACTTCATCAATAGAGAATATGTTTGTCTTTTGCGAAACTGAAATTTAAAAAATCCCTCGGAAGATTTAACTGGAGTGTAAAAAACTATTTCCTTAAGTCGATCTGCTTCCGAATTCTGATTAGGCAAGTCCATATGATGAAAAATTCTTTCGACAACCGCAGCATAAGCATTTGCATGGAGGATTGGAACGATGATATTCAATGCTTGATTAACTTCTGGAACATTCTCCATCTGAGGTCTCCACCGTTTACATTTTGTAATGTTTCCTGCGAAAACGTGTCGTGAAATGGACGTGATTTAGCTTCCAACTTAATAACCAGAATAATATTTGGAGATTATTTCTAAAGCTGATGTTTTTCTCGAGTATTTATTTTTATTTCTAATAGGATCAAGCGAGCCAGTTAAAAGGTGAAAAGATGTTGTAGCTTTAGGACTTTTTTAGAAGCATTGAAGTATCGGCACACTCCGCAACGCACAAATGCAATTCGGTGCAATTATTTCGGAAGTTGAAGGGATTCTCGTTGTCCGAATGATGTGAGAAAAAGATGTTAATTCTAACATGTCTTATTATATCTTTACTTTAGAAGATATTTACATGTGCTAAACGTGAATATGGTTAGTTTTACATGAATAAAATCATCAAAGCTGCGTGATTCCCTGTTTAAATAAATTTGCATTCTTTTTCACTTGACGATTCGATCTTTCCATATCGGTATTGAGCTATATGCTCTTTGACTCCGATACCTACCGCTCGTTTCGTTTGTCCAAGATAGACATTATTACAGGCACCACATTTTTATCTTTCCTGTCATAAGATGTACATAAGATAAACGAGCAAGTTTTTGGTGAATTCTATTACAGAGTGTCACAGAGATAGGTTGCATCGGCAGAAAAATTTCATCGAACATTTTGAGATACCATCAGTTTCTTGCCTTCTATCTCTTTGTACCCGGTAAATGAGGAAATTGCGACCAAATTAAAAAACGCTTAATTATGGCGATCGTTAAAATGTTTAAAATATGTTTTTTAGGGAATTAATACATTACGATCCTATGGCGGGTAAAGTTAGCGGAATTAGTGCCTGTTTCAACACTAGCGGTAGTCACGTGTTAGCCCTAAGGAGACGGTTACCTCCAGTCCTCTACGCCACACAGAATCCTAATGCCCTTTGTCAGTTCTATCATCCGCAATACTACAATTCGTGCACCATGAAGACATGTTGCTTCGCCGGCGATGAAGATGAATACGTTTTAAGCGGTTCCGATGATTTTAATTTATATATGTGGTCTATACCTGAAGATGACGGTAAGTATTTCGCCAGGGAATGGTTCTGTTCATCAATTTTTATAATTTTTAAACAGGTGAATGGGGCAAATCGCATATTGTGCTGAATGGTCATCGTTCGATTGTAAATCAGGTTAGGTACAATAAGAACAATAATCTCATCGCTTCGTCCGGTGTGGAGAAAATGGTTAAGGTACGTTTGATTTGTTCCACTTTTGGTCAATTAAGTCAAAATTTGTATTTCCAGCAATGTTTTAAGATAAGTCGGTAGCATTGGAACCTTTGAGTTTATGAGTTGGTAACAATATTGTTTTTCTTTTTTTTTGTAGTTTATTCTTCAATATATAGTTAGAATGCTAGAGTAAGTTAAAAAATTGCCAGAATTTTATGTTTTTATTTAATAAAATAATAATAACGGTGGGCTGTGTTGCCAATAGGGTGCAGGAACGAAATTAAAAGAAAATGTTCTTGTCTGTAATGCAAAACGAAAACGTGCGTCCGTTTTAAATCGATAAATCCGTCCAAGCTGAGCGGCTGAATAGACCTTTTTGCCTGTATAACAGTGCCGCGAAGTTAGGTTCTTAATTAATTTAATTTAATATTCCCAATCGTGTTTGTGTTATGTTGCACTTGGGGATTCGATTCTTCCATAGCACTAATGAGCTATATATATATATTTTTTTGTATCTAGTCGTTTGTCCAATATATTGCCTAGGTTTCTGAATTTTTGCCATCGCAACCACTCAAGTGTATTTCTTTAAATGCAGCCATTTTTCTGCAATTTCTGCCTTCGGCTTGTCAAGTAAGAATGTGCAGTATTCCTTCGTTATTGATTTTCTTTTTCGAGATAGTCGATTAAACAACTCCATCATTATCTCAAAAAAAGTCGTCGCCGCTTTTCTGGAATAGTCTTCGCCCATTTCGGACCCGATTCATTCCCACCAGTCCACCGTTTGGACTGTGGCATGTTTTGCAATAGCAACCGGCGCATCTTGGAAAACGCCTTTCGTTTTTGGCCAAAGTTCTCACGAAATATAAGAAATTGCAAATATCTTAGAAAGTATATAATATACACCTAGTAAAAAAGTAGATAAAATGTACAAACTGTTGACACATCCTGTACATCATCTCATTTAAACACGACGCAATTCTTTATAGAATCCAATAAATTTTTTTCCAAATTCTGCAATCATCAAACTATTACATTTAAAAGAAACAAATTGTAACATTGTATTTACAGCTATGGAGTACGTTACCAATAGGAACATGGTCCGGATCTCTACTAACCGATTGCTGTGATCCTCAAAGAACTGTCTATTCCAAGAACGATTACAATTCCATAATAGGTCCTAGCACACCGGTAACGGTTCTCCCAACCTCTCCATCACTTACGTAACCTAAAATTCTATCGTGATATTTTTCCAGAGAATATCGCACGATTATAGTGACCAATCGACGCAAGAAGATCTGAGGATGATGGCGTTCTTCGATTCTCTCATACAGACGGAGATCCAGAATTGGAACAGCATGTCCGAAGATACCTTCACCTCAGACAGCGATAGTGATAAGCAGGTTCAGGAAAGTATACGGTTGTCGTGGCAATCGCTGTTGAAATGTCGGAAATCCGCCGAGGAATCGCTCAAGAAACAAAAGCCAAATAAGATAGCGCTGCTGATAGCTCAAAAAAGGGATAAATTGGCTAAGATGGCGCACTGGAAGTCTTCCGCTTTAGTACAAAGGTAGGTACTTATGCTTGTGCCACCTTGTAACACAACAAATATACTTCCGATTTTCCAGATGCAATTCGCACGAGAAACACCGCAAACGCAAGTCGATACGCAAGCTGAAATCGTTCACGGCATATCACAAGTTCCGCAAGAACAACGGCCTCTGCACGAAGAACGTCCATACGAAGCGGGTAACGCGCAGCTGCTCATCTTCGGCCGCTCTCCGATCCGCCGAGAAGGAGACCGCTCCCGCGCCAACCTCCGCCTCGGTCGCCTCCAAGAAGCAGCAGCATCCGCAGCAGCACCATCATCATCACCATCACAAGAGCCGTTCTGAGGCGAGCGTCCAGAAAAAGTACAGGACTAGATCGCAGAGCATGCGCGAGATGTGCGAGGTTGCCAATTCGGGCGCTAACAGTTCGTGTTTCGACGTTCCTAGTACCAGCACAGGCATAACGGGTACCGCGACCAGCGTTTATCGCGTAATCGAGCAGGATTCAGATGAGGAAATATCGCCGGGAAATGCGTGTAACGAGAACGGTAGTAATTTGGAGAATAATTTCGTAGATATCATACCGACTCCGTTGAATGGTAGCCACGATATGTACATAAATATGTTAGATATGCCCAATAATAATAATATTAACAATAATAGTACTAATAATAACAATAACGGTAGTAGTAACAATAATATCGTCAACGGTAGTAACAACAATAACAATAACGTTTTAACTTTACGCAATGATGACTTAGCGTTAAGAAACGATTACGACACAGACGCGGAGAGCTTCAATAACGAATTCAACTATGTTAACGAGAACGGTTACTCGCATAAGGAGAGTAACGAACTTAGTTCGTGCAGTGATAGCGATCCGAACTACGGTTACACTCCGATCAAGAAAAGGCGACGGAATCACAGCGAAATCGACAGCGGTTTCGCCACGGGATCCTGTTCCAGTAACAATAACAGTTACGCCAAGCGTAGCTTGAGGAATAATAGCGCATCTTGTTCCGTAGGAAGATCCACAACGATCGGCGGCGGCTACGGCAACGATCACAGTTCAGACGACGATTGCCACTACGAGAAATTCAAGAAGCGCGTCAAGAAGGCCCGAGTCAACATTCGCAAGCAAATAGGCGGGGATTCGGATTCGAATTGATCGTTTGTACAGCTAGATGGCGCGCACGATCGTTTTACTACTACCGCTAAATGATAATGATAATTGTTGTTTACTACTTTATGTTTTGATATACATATATATACATATACATATATATAAAGAATAAAAAAGAGAAGTGTTTTTATCATTCATTTTTATTTTATTTTGTTTTTTGTTTATAGATTTGTTTAGTTTTTTTTTTCGTTTTGAGAAGCTACATAATAACGTTAATAAAACGTGCCGGCGCAATTGTTGCGTTTAGTAAATTTATTTGCCGGCGTAATCTCTTTGTAGCTCTGTACGCTTAGCCCAGCGATGTTGCAACCTTTTATATCCGTCCAAATAATTTGTCCAACTCTGGCCTCTGTTTCTGTTTACTTTTCCCATCCGAAAGAGAAATCGAATCACTGACTGCTCCTTTTCCATGATTCCACAAATACATAAACTTGCATATTTTCAGCAAATTTTCTCCAAATTTGGAGAATGCTTAAGACACTTTACGGGCGCGGGCATAATAATAACTTGTGGCTACCCGATGTTCCCTGTAATTGGAGAAAGCTGTTGGCTATAAGTTTCTCCATTTTCAAAAAAGAATGGCCATACGATATTGTCTGCATGTTTTATAAATGTAATAAGAGTATCCAAAAGGCGGATCTCTTATCCCGCAATTCAATACGCCCACTTCGCTATCAAAGTTGGTACATTCCACAAAAAACGAACTTCGGTACGTCATGTGGCATTTCGTGCAGCCGCTATGAATTCTACAGCATACAACACGGCTCCTACATGGCTACATATCTCCCTTGCACGAGCAATTCACGTACAATGTGCCCTTACTTCCATTTACATCTGGAATGACCCATACTTGTAATGGAGGTTCGTTCAAACGTTGCTTTAGCTAATGTCGCGCAAAAATTCTTTACAGCCTTAACTCCGCAACTTGTTACAAAACCGTCTTCAAAATAGTGATTGTTTTAGACACTGCAGCGGTGGGTGATGATGTAACGGAGGGTCTCGCACGACAACTCGACCTCCTCGTGCATCTGCGTTGTTAGTACAATACGAAGAAGTCGGATCGTCGTGCGCAGGCCTCCACCACGTCATCTCCTACCTTCGCTGTATGGGCAGGGAGTCAGCGGGAACATATTCTTCTATCGCATCGATTTTTCTTAAATATCGTTGAACAACATCACTGTATTCAGTTAATTCGTTAAAATAAGAATTCATGTCATATATGGTTATTTTTTTTTCAAAACATATTCTCTGTAATACCTTTTAATCTGGGATTAAACGCGAAGATTAAATATAAACTTCCACATTAATAACAGACGCCATACTGTACTGTTATGTAATGTACAGTAATGCAGTGAATAATATATAAATTAAGTAGGTAAACCACTGGACCATGAGCACAATTCAAGGTCACTCGTTCACCAGGTCTCCAGTGGCTTCCACGGAGGAGGGTTTCCGCGGAGATATTGGCAGGGATGGAAAGCTGTGTTGGGGGTAATAGTCGTGGCGATAGCATCGACAGAAAGTGGAGAGCTTTAATTTGGGGGGCGATAGCGTCCATCGAATGTGGAGAGTTTGGATTTGAGGGGGCAAGAAGGAAGCATGCTGCAATATCTGGCATAATATATTTTTATATAGATCGTCTTGCTTTTTTTTACTATTTATTTATTTTCTTTCTTTTTTTTTGTAATGGTTTAAATTTGAAATGGAACGCGTGCACCTCTCCCCGAAAACAATCGATTTTTAGATTCTAGTAACCAGCGAGGTGAATGATATTTACATTCAGTGGCTGCCTAACTTATTTTATGTAGGAGTTCGGGCAGCGGGTCGCGTAGACCCCGATTTCAGTAACATGTTAATAGAAACTATGTTTCTATTGTTTATATTTTTATTTATTTTTTTTTTTATTTATTTTATTTATTTATATTGTTTTATTTTATTGCTCATCCTCCCATAAATCGTATGTATTTCTTTAACTACAGACTCCAGCATTTCAATTCATTCAATAGGTTCTCACGCACTGCAAGAAATCAATTATTAAAATCTGAGCTAAGCCGTTTAGTAGAAACTGAACTGTAGCACTTGTATTTCAAACGGAAAAAGAAAATATTAAATAATAATAAATAATTAATAATAAATTATCCATATACCACGGAATCTAGAAAAAAACATAATTGTTGACTTTATGACGTAAGGGATTTTACTGTGAAGAAGGACCTTGTACTGAACTCTATCCAAAAATGTATCATTCAATGATATAGTTGATTTGTCAATAGATAAAAGTAAATTGGGCGCGGTCAAAAGCAGTTCAGCTAGGTTGCTAATATAATAATTACATTTGAACGATGCGGAGCTGAGAATGCTGACATTGTCGTTGAGTATTTTGTTTAGGCTGTTTTACACGACGCATAATTATGATAACACTATCTGGTGTTGGTTTTGAATAATGTTAATTAACAAAATCCCCCAACCTTTATGTGCATAAATCTGGACAAAATTTTGAACACGACTGTATTTAGGTGTAACGTTGGTTGCATACTCAAAGGGGATGTAGTTACATATTGGCGGCAGATTTGATTATGATATGCAGCGGAAATATTAACGTAAATATTTAGCAATATTTATATAAATCTTTCGTTTCTTCATTAAATAATAAACACACATATCCGTGTAAACTTAGCGGTCGTTATCAGTGCAAACGCATAAGTACATACATCAAATGCAACCAATGCAATCATCACGTATGTACGATGGCACAAATGCAAACTTGCACGATACGCAGTAAACCTGTACGAAAGAGAGCCTTGTGTACACTGCCCATACTGCTTCGTCGCTTGCCATCGTCCCATCCTACCTCGAAAGTTAGTCACTTCCGTTAGAGTCCGTTCTTAGCGGGAATAATAACCACAAGCGATTGATATACTGCTAAATTTAGCCTCGTAGCAACATTAAAAGCCAGGAAATTTCCACGAACATTGGTTTGGCAACCACCGCACCGGAAGTATAGCCGAATCGTTTTTTTTCTCGACTTCCTAAAAAAAACGGCGACATTGATTTCATTCATTACGTACATTGATCAGTACGAGTAGATTTTCTATGTAAATATGTTGTTTTAAAAGATGAAAAGAGAGCAGAAACGTTCATTCATTTTCTAGTATTTAAGTTAATGTTAATAAATTAAAATAATTGGTCTTTAAGGATGGCACAGCTTTCTACAATATGCGAAGAATATCGTTAGAAAACGAAAAATAACAATAAAAGTGTGTTATATACGACACACCAGCTTTAGTATAAGAATTGTTAATAATGAATAAATATGAATAATAAGGAACGGTAACTGAACCATTCGGTTACCGGTTGATGATGAAGACCATTCGTGTTCTCGAAACGGCCGTCCCGGATTAATTAATTAAACTTGTGTGGTGGGGAGGTTGCCGATACTTATGTGTTGTTTGCCAATAAATAAATATTTTCAAATTTGGGACCAATTTCGAATTAATTAATTCATGTTTCCAACGTATACGCATTTTTAACGTACTAAAAAAAAATGTTTAATTTCGCCACAAATTTAACTTTTTCGCTATATTGGCAACACTTCCAATTAAAGCTAATTTTAATTATCTTTAATTAAATACTAATAAATTGGTTAAAAAAAAACTGAAATTGCAGCTAACTTCATAAGTAAATGTTTCTGCCATTGAGATTGTTCCTAAACAGTTTTTCGTAGATAAGAAAAAGCTGCCGTCCATTGATACGGCACGTAATTTTTATAGGTAAATGTTAAAACGTTACCAAAATAAACATTGAAACACTTCACTATATCCTCTACCACAAACAATTCACTGACGCTGAACGACGTTTCGATAGCTAAGCTATCATCTTCAGCAGCAACACTGAACTAGTTCAGTTTCAGTGTTCCAGTGCCGCAGTATTCGAGTACGTGATTTAGTTCGAATAAACACGTTTGTTTTTACAAGTTGGTATAAAATGCGTAAGCCTAACGTAATATCAAATGGCAAATTCCGGGGAATACCATGAAAATGAATCAAAACAAAATCCTCAAAAATGGTTTCATTTGTTATGATCGCTGACGCGAATTAAAATTTAATCTAGAATTAAGTTAAAATGACAGGTGTTAAATGACATCCTACTTGACTTAATCCGAGATTAACTGTTTGTTAACTTATGATGGTGCAATTGAGCGTTTATAGTGGAAGAAGCAGCATAATACATACACGTGATAGATGAACATTTTAATGTAGATTCGTTACAAGTAAAATCCAGTCAAACCAACTTAAAATAAATACTCTCACTTTTTCGTTTCGGGGGTGTATTTAAAATTAAAAAAAAATGCTCTAATAAATTAACATTTGAATAAAATTTATTTAGTTACTGCGTTTTAAATTAGGTTTTCTTGAATATTACTTATAAATATAAACATAAATGTCCACTTTACGGAAATATATCTGGGGTAACATGCCAAATCACTAAAATTGTTTTTTTTTCTTTTAATTTTGCGGGCAATGTACAGTGTAGAAACACATGGGCGTAGCCAGAGGGGGGCAGGGAGAGGCCATGCAACATCGCAATTGATAACGAGCAATTTTGAATAAATATACTTTACTTCCTCGATGTATAAATTATGTAATGGCTATCTTTCCAATATTTACACAAACGCGATCAATTTATTGGAATGTTCATTGGGCTAACAAGCCACAATGCGATAAGAAATTATCAGTATTTGTATTTTACGTATCGTATGTTGCTTTAATTCACTGGACATTTTTTATAAACTTGTAAAATGTTAAAATATTGCTACGTGCGAGACTTTAACTTGATAAAACCGCAGTTTTATCGCTTTAAAAAATAATACCTGACATACAAATATTGTGTATGTATATTTAATAACGTTTTAAGTTGGTACTATTATTAAGTTAGTTGTAATAATCACCAACATAATAGAAAATAATTAACTATGGGGGGAACTTGAATGACTCAATCAGCGATATAGTACCTTGGCTTTCCAAATCATCGATTTCTTTTTTAAGAATTTCACTCCATTACAATGATTCATCGCGTTCGGTCTAAATGTTTTCGTCATTAACGTTTAATCAAAGTTTGCTAACCAGTTTCTACATATGGGAAGGACATACACATACATATATGTACATATAAGATATAAATAAATGCTAATTTACTTTCGGTGAAATTTTGGTGTGTCGTACTGATTTTTTTATCGATGATGGGGTTTTATGTTGTAAAAGGCGGAGTTGCCAATTTAGTATTGACATTGACTACGTTAGATATTTGTTTAAATCGATTGAGCGGGATACAGTATGTTAAATTATAATTCGGAATTCGGAAGATCATTTCTTGATTGTAGCGGCTGTTTGTGTGAAATTTTTTTTTTTTTAGGTTTTAATAAATAATGCCTAATTAACGTGTCGACGTTGTCTTCTTCGGAAAGTTTTATTCAAAAATGTATAAGACATGTCAACAACATTAACATTTTAAAATTCATGTTCAATTAAATTTTTTGAAAATTTACTTTTCGCTATACACTACCCGACAAAAATATAGACGCAGTATCGTTTATAGTCCATTTATAGATATTTCTGGGTATTTATTGCCTTATGAGGGGTAATTGAGATTTTCCCAGATCAAAATAGGAATTTTAAATGCGACGAAAATTTAGACCCTGCGCATTTATTACATTAATATAAGCAAAAATGTTTTAATTTGATACTTCTCTTTATATGCAGCGGTTGTGCTGGTAAAGTGTACACATTTCACC
>LR736869.1:6394740-6413625 GCA_902654985.2 Oryctes borbonicus | reverse complement strand
CATCCCACAACAACTCTATCGGGTTCAAATCTGGGCTTTGTGGGGGCTATGTCATTACTTTCAGGGTGTGCTGCTCTTCTTGCTCCTTTAGATAGTTCTTACACGCTAACGCAGTGTGTTTTGGGTCGTTGTCATGCATGAATGTAAAGTTACGGCCTATTATACGCAATCCTGATGGCACTGCATGATTCTGGAGTGTTGCAAAATAATTTTCCTTCCTCATTACACCCTGCACTCTGCATAAATCTCCCGTCCCAGCAAAGGAGAAACATCCCCACACTAACACAGAACTACGTCCTTGCTTCACTGCAGGCACAATGCAGTTCGGGATCACTTTTCGGTTTTAGATCTTCGGACATAAACTCGTCGATTTTGCCCAAAAACCTCAAATTTTGACTCGTCACTCCAAAGCACGTGTTTCCAATCATCTACCGACCAATCTAGATGAGAACGGGCCCACTGTAGCCGTTTTGCTCTGTTGCCCCGACGTAATAAGGGTTTTCGAATGGCAATGCGTCTATGAAGGTCCGCTTGTTGAAGTCGACGTTTTACCGTACTCGCCGAAACTTGTTCTTCACGGCCGCGATTGACTTCGGCTGGTGTTTGTGGCGCTGTTAATTTTCTATTGCGTTTGCTTAATAATACAATTCTCAAATTTTCAGCTTTTGTTGCTTTCCTAGATGCTCCAGGACGAACACGATTTTCTATAGTTCCAGTTGTCCGATATCGCTTTATGATGTCATTTACTGTTGAACTTCTCATATTTATTTTTTCAGCAATTTGTCGCCCCGAATATCCTTCTTCGAACAGCGTAATAATGCGTGAACGTTTTTCTACACTGGTAGGCTTGCCGCGTGCCATTTTGAAGTAAATTTTCTTAAAACTTTCGCGCAAAAACGACAGATGCACACTAACACACGTTTAACACTAAAATGAAGCAAATTTGTATCTTCACGCCCGTGATAAATAAACAAGAGTGTTACTGCGGTATATTTCCTAAATGTATTGTTCGTTAATAATCCCAAACGACCCGTTTCAAAAGATCGGTCCTTCCGAGAAATTCTTGGAATGATAATAAAAGGGACTTTATTGTGGTCGTCGCAATATTTCTACTTTACATAATAATTTATGGCTTTAATCTCTTAGAAAAGAGTGTATGCTTAATATTTTTCTAATTTTATGTATTAATAATTGTATACAGTGTGATATAATAGATTTTTATTGTATGACCGAACTTCACTTTATATTGATCTCAACAGAATCCACCGTGCAAGAAGAACTCAGAATCAGCCTCCGTGCTATTACCAACCCGCGTATGAAGACAGTTATTTAGGTTGTAAACATTGTTTAAATTAGCAGGTAGAGATGCTTCCCTTCCTCCCTGTTAATAATGTTTAAATACACCAGATCGCTCCGTAAGGTCTGAAAATTACACAACCTTATTTGGAAGTTTCAGTGCGCTTTTGTGGTGTCGGTAAACTGGCTAAATTGTTCCAGTTTGGAAATAACGAATGGAATATAATCCCTTTAAGCTCTGTAAAATCCTTCGATAACAGATAACAATGTTCATCCAACTTATCTCTAAACAGGACATACTTCCTACATTTCTTGCTCCACCGGTTAGTCAAACCGTCCACCGTCGCACGCAACGATGTATTTATTAATCCAAGATTCAACACGAGATCGGATCTTCCATCGACGTAATATAAACCAACACTGCTGACTACTCAGACGAAACGAGTTTGTCATGCATGTCACGGGCACGGCATATCCTTGCGGTACATTAAAATCGTTACTTTCTCGTATTTACTTCAGTCAGTGTTAGTGTTTTGTAATGTACATAGTGAATGCTATGCTATGTGCACGAACTATCTAATCTTTCCGGAATACCGAAAACCATAAGTTTATCACCACAACGAAACGGTGACATCGAGCTAGTTTCACTTACGGGTTTATATTTAGTGCAATTCCGTCTATCCAATAAGTTGCAGTTTTATAAATTTTTTTTGTGCGCGCGTATAATTTTGTGGCGCGAGTGTTAATCATGAAGGAACCGATTCGAAACGTGTTTAGTTTTGCAGTTTTGTGGCTTTTTCAAATTAAAGCTGCGCTTTCCTTTAACTTCGATACGAACTATCCGATTGTCTACGTGGATCCTTATAATTTTTCTAATGTTGCTTCCGCGAAAAGTAGCTATTTTGGATATTCCGTTCTGCTTTACGAAGGCAGCGATCCGAGTCGATCTTGGTAAGTATTATTTCTCAAGCACAATGCGTGCGTGTATCTTTGTAAACAGAAGATAAGGCGAATGCAGTTATCAAAAATAAGAAAATAATAATAGCCATAAAATCGAACACAACTAGCGAGCGATTCTTACTGGAATGCGTATCGCCGTCCACGATAATGTGCGTGAATAACCATGAATCATTTGCTGATATCCCCCTAATTAATCGAATTGTTGAGATATCGAAGAATAATACGCTGTGTAAGTTGATCTTTCGGAAATCCTTTTACTCGGACGAAGCTCGGTCCCATCTCAGCAGCTTTAATAACAAAAGGTTAATGTTTGGATATTAGCTTCGCGGAGAAGAGTTGCTAGTGAGATATTTAAATGTAAGAGTTACTTGATGTCAGAAGTTCTTTCATTGCACGGTACTGCGGAATATACAGAGCGTTGCGCTTAAACGCAACACTTGTAATAATATGGGAAAAAGTCTTGTTTGCTCTTTAAATCTACTTAAGAGCGTTTCAGAAATATGTAAACGCTAAACAAGACACGAAGTGCACCTCTATTACAATATCGATTCGAATATCCTTATGGAATTAATTGCAAAAAGCAACTGCGAGACGTAGATAGTGTTGCACTCATTTTTTTTAATTAATGCAGTTTTATTTGTTTACGAATAGATGAGATTAAATACATAATATTATCGGTAAACGCTCTAAACACATGGACGACTCGCGATTGGATCAGCGATAAAGGAGTCCTGTTATCAGAGGATCATCATCAGGATTATACCCTGAGTTGAGATTATCAGCAAAAGAATACAGCTTGTCAGACGTAGTTACAACCAATGTAAAAAATAATTTAAAAAAAAGGACCATTCAGGCCCTTTCTTTTATGAACATACTGCATTATTATAATTACTGAGACAGGCCATGACATACACTATCGTTCATATATTTGGGGACGACTAAGAAAAACTCCGAAAAATAAGCAAAATTGAAATATTGACAATTTACAACAGTATTCTCTTCTATCCCATCAAATTTATATTTTACCGCAGCCTCAGGCAAAATTCCTCTTAATCCCTTTTATGGGGTTATAAACACGTAAACTTGAAAATATTGTCGAATATTTCCACAAAGGAATAATGTGAGATTCATAGAACAAACAAAGCAGATATCGTCTTGTATTTAAAATAAAATCGATCTTGATAGTAGTTTATTTTAAATTTAACTATCGTAATAAACGGGTGGTGCTGAAATGGCAAAAACGAAAAGAAATTTCCATCGAAACGCGTTCTGCTATTATTACTTTACGTAATGAAGGATACTCAATGGCAGTTATTGCGAAAAAATTAAAAATATCGAAAAATTGTGTATTTACAACATTAAAACGGGTGGCGGAAACAGGCTCTTTGGCTGATAAGAAACGTTCTGGACGCATAAAGAAGACAACAGCTGCTGAGAATCAGTTCATGGTTCTCGTTTCAAAAAGAAACAGATTCCTAACGGCTGCGGAAATAACGCAGCAAGTCAACGTTTCACGAAGAAATCCTATTTCGCATTCGACCGTGGTACGAAGATTAATTGCTGCAGGCTTCAAGGGACGAGTAGCTGCTAGAAAAACCGTTTTTGAAAGTTCAAAATAAAAGAAAAAGATTGCAGCGGGCACAAGAACACAGACACTGGACATTCGAACAGTGGTGCAACGTGCTGTGGACAGATGAGTCCAAATTTGAAACATTTGGCTCCTGCCGCCTCCAAATATTCTTGATATGTCCGCGGTTATATCTTTGTTATCGTCAATATTAGACAAAATTCTTATTAAGCAAAAATGATCTGCTTTATAAGCTTTATAACGCTGCGCGCTCAGAAAAATGGAAGACATAAAAATAAAAAAGTATCGTAGAATAGGTTTTTTTTAAGTGATAATAATATTTCATTAATTCGTGGATGCATCGCAATGTGTCGAATATGCCAATTTAGAGAAAGATCATGTCGCTTTATCACCCAAAAGGGTGCAGGGATTCTACTTAGTACTGCGGGTTGTCTTTCTTAAGCACCTACATTTATATTGCATCTTCCCCGGTATCTTCTTTCCACCTCTTTAATATGCTGACGGAACCTTTTGCCTTGATCTTTAATGGCTGCATGACTCAAAGTTTTCCGGAGAATCCAGAAAATATATTTTCATGCTCATTCCACATCCTATTTCTTTATACTTGTTCGGTATATTTCTGACAATATCTTGATATTCTGGGTCTTTCTTGTTTCTTTAAAGGTGCTTACCTTTGCCTTTGATCCACTGTAACTCCGACAATCCCAATCTTCATTTTTGTACCATTTTGTGTCGTTATCTTTCAATTTCTTGATTTGTTCGTGTTTTAGGTGTTTTTTTTTATAGACTACAATAAGGATTAAGACATATTCGCGCGTAATTTGGCCAGCTTATCTGCCCTGTCGTTACCCTTGATTCCTTCGTGGCTTGGGACCCAAAGTGATGTGAGCTTTAACGTCCCATTTCCCTTACATTCTGTCCACACTCGTGTATTAGGCGAGATTCATATGCGTAGGTTTTGGCATCATTTAGTGCTCCCTGATCACCAGTGAATGGTTACGCTTCGTATCTTGACCATCCCTGTATCCCAACAACTTTTAATGATTAATTATATATAACATTAATCAAATCACTAATGTATTAGCCACAGGAAGTTGCTGCAGAATTTCAAGGCAATGTCGTGTAAATCGCCTTCAGGTCGAAATGTATGTAGCAATTGCTCACCAGGGAACATAGAGTTGTGTTCCGGGTTTGAACCGTGTCATGTCGTTGGTTAAAATAAAACTCTGCAGATTTATTTTAACCAACGAAATGACACGACAAACCCGGAACACGTTTAGTTTCAACTGATTTTGGCCGTGGAAGCCTACGTTTTTATAGTTTAGTTTATAGTCTGGATCGCGAGAAACGAGTTTTATTTTCAGCCGAAACAAATCTTAAATCATCAGACGGACGTAGAGGAGGCTGATGGGGATTCTAAGAGAGCTTTGCTGTATGTAATATTTGGTGAATCAATAATATTCAGGGGAAGAATTTGTTCCGGAGGTTATACAGATTTAGTTCCTGCATGGTCCAAATAGGAACCCCAAGGTGCGCCACTCCCATGAATCGAGATCTCGAACAAGTCGTCCTTTTCGAATGGAGGAAATTTAATTGGCAGCATGCCAGACGATTAGGAGCAGTGATAAGAGCTAAAGGAGCATCCTATACCTGCGGCGAAAAATAAATGGGCTCGATGGCCCGAATCGACTCGCCTCATTGACACGATACTATACTCAAATTTTTACGATTTCACATTAAATTAAAAAAAAAATCTCTTTATTGAAACTGTTTTCTTGAATTTAGCGTTATTGGTTCTTTCTGTTATTTTTCCATGTCTTTTCTCGATAATATCATTCGAGTTTGTCAATCGTTAGTTGAAATCATTTAGTTATAATAGCATGACGTATCTAGAATTTTATAATTTTTATTAAATATCAACTTTTCAAAGAAATGTCAATATTCTTGACGCATTCAAGATAAATTTACCGCAGTTACTCAGATAACTTCAATATAATTTTAGAGGAGAGAGGAGAATGTTACGTAGAATTTTGCTTTATACAATGAAGTGTATATTCCATACATAGCGTTATTCCAATATTCGTATCTTGATTAAATGAAGTGTTAAAAGCGCGCACGCAATCCACACCCAAAATATTAGAAAAAAACACATCACCTAACCCATCCAATATATGTAAATAAACCTTATCTTTCCATTTAAATACATTGTGATGTTGGTCGCATATTAGCTAGAAATTGTTTAGATAAATTGTTTAATTTTCCTAGATTCTCCGGTATCTGCAGATAAAATATTCAGGTCATAAATGTTGTAAGTTTAGTTTGGCTTTTAAGCTCTTATATGTTGGTTTTATTTTATTTAGCTACGTTTCGTCGCGCGTCTTGTTGACCTCTTCAGGTATTCCTTCATTTTCTCTGTGCTCAAACGGTATAATTTTTAAGCGTTAAGATGATGTTTTCTCACCCTGTGTCGAAAATGTTCTGTAAGAGCAAGAGAATGCTACGAGCTGTTATGTATACCATTCGTAGTCAACCGACAATAAACATCGATGTTTCTCGAAGTTTTTCCGAATGTTTAGAAATAATGAAAATGTTTTTGCTAAGAAATGAACGAAGAAGAATTGGATAATTAGTGCGAGGCAGTAGAAACAGCAGTTATTGGTTATTTTGAAATTTAATAAATTCATTCGGTATAAGTACAGACCTGCTCAAACATTGTTACCAGGAGATTGTGGAAGAAGATTAATATTTTGTTGTTGTTATATTGATTATTGTCCACAAAATGCTAATAATTTTGGAAATATTCCATAGAGCCACGGGGCAACCTTTTCAAATTATGGAATGTTTACCTGAAGAAACCATAACTATTGGCCAAGATGTTATTTCTTCTGCAAGCAAATTCTAGAAGTCCTTTCAATGTTCTGCGTGGCACCATTTCATTCAGAATTATTGGATCTGCTATCTATGAAGGTTCCCTCACGGACGAAAGATAGATGGATTTTATGGGAGATATTTTGGACAATTTCTTAGATGATCTTGGATCTTGTTAACGATGGATCGGATCTGATAGATCGATTCCATGGCCTCTAAGATCACCTCCCTTCATCCCACTCAATTTTTCTTGTAGAATCATCTTAATCTATTTGAGACGATATTCCCAAGAATGCAGTTCGGCAAGAACTACATCAAATAGATGGTAGGGTGCTATTATTGATCCTAAAACGAAGCGAAAAATCTATTGAACAAATGCATTTTTATTTTTTTGTTGTATTGTTTTAATACGCAAGGTATTCCATTAAAAAAATTGTTATTTTGTTGTCTATAAACTCAAGACCGCAGCGTTCAATTGTTTACCATTTTAATCGGCGGAAAAACGCAAATTTTGCCGACCGATTAGCTTTCCAGCGGAGCCTTTTCCTTATTTGCAGATTTGCATTGTTTTTCTCATAGTTACTTTCGTAAGTGTCTAATTCTCGCGACGAAGTTACGTTCTTAATTAATTAGAAGTTTTCCAATTTAATATTACGCTCGGTTTCGTTTATGTGTTGTGGTACACTTGGCGATTCAATCCTTTCATTGTGGCAATGAACTATGTGTTTTTTAGGTCTGGCTCCTCTCACTCGTTTAACCTTCAGCGGAGAAAAAATATTTTTATCTAAATATTTTTAGACAGAATTAACTTGATCCAAAGTAAATTTATTTCGTGCAAATAATTACAAAGTTGAGCTCACGATGAGATTGCATAAAGTAATCGGATAAGTGAACACAATTATGCAGCAGTGTTAACCAAAATTTGGACGCTCTTTTAAGCAATACGTTCTTGCTTTTCAGTTAAATGTTATTCCTCTTTAATAATAATGATGATTTATTTTCATTTGCCCTTGGCGACATTAACTTGCTCTTCCCAAAAAACCAGGGTGTGGTCGATTGATTTGATGGTTTTCCGATAGAGAATTAACTGTCGAATCGATAGCGATCAATTAGAACCCTCTCGTTCTTTTGGTTTGCGAGCTTCGGGGCTTCAAAGTTGAAAAAGAGAATTTAAATTTTTTTCAACTTTGAGACGTCTTAGCGTCGGAACGATTTGAGCTAGGGAGTTGGATTTTTTTTCCTTTAAAATGCTTGTCGAGATCTTTCGAATGGAATCAAACGTAACCTCTTTGTTCGTTTGCATGCCGAGATATAGAAGCGCCGTGGAAATTTGAACCCAAATTGTCGACATTTTTGAAAGGCCTAAAAACTACGGAATTTCGCCAATCTATAGCCTTAAATTTTAGCTCGCTACCTGTAACGGCTTAAGAGATATGGGCTGGGTATTATACTTTGAAAATTTGGTAGTTTTAATATTTTGTTTTTTTTGGGGGTTCAATAAATATTATTTTTCTGTTTTTGTTTGGTTGCTAATCTTGTTTTTTTTTGTGGCTTTTCTTTTTAGTTGTTACGTACTGTATCTGCCATAATTGGCTGATTTCAGTTTGGTAGTTTTGTTTGTTTTAATTTTGATCAAAGAATTTGTAATTTTCCTCCACACACAATTTACTGGTAGTGTTAATTTTTAATTTAACGATAGTCTTATTTCCAAGCAATTATTCTCGGCAATAGAATCTAAATCGCGTTCATTTTCTTACTAAATTCGGATATTCTTTCCTGATCATGGTCTTATCTTATCGTTTATCAATCAACAAACACGCTGCAATTCCGCTTAATTATCAATTAACGCTAACCGTTTTCCGTTTGCTTACGAGAAATAGCATTGTTTTTATTACATTCATAGAACAATACGCCGATTGCTATCTAAAGTATCGAGTAGCTATAATAATTTTATCGCGTCCTTATAAGTATATGAATTGTACGTTATATTGACGTCAATTTAACTTCCTCTGGATTTGAATTAAAACTAAAATTGGTGTTACGAAGGGAGTTGCGTAAATACCTGGTCTTGGCAAGAAAAAAAAACATTTTACATGTAAAGTTAATTTTATTTTTTAACATACCCTCCTGTAAGGTCGATACACTTACAAAGGGTGGCTTTAAAACTTGGCGGATTTGTAGGACCTACGGCGTGTTGTAGAGCGATGAAGGCTATCTTTGAAATTTCGACGATTTTCGTATTTTTGCAATAATAAATAAAAAAAATAAATAAAATTATATATCTCTAAACTAGTCCGGACGAGATTTGTTTGAGAACTCTCCTCTCGTACCAATGATGGAAAATCGTATTTTATCGTGAATCCTTTGTTCAAGTTTAGTTTGAATAAATACACTCCCTGACAAAAACTTAGACGCGGTAAGATGTTTTACGGGTTTTAAGGGTTACAACATTTCTTTGCGAAACTAGCAAGATATCTAATTAAGTTTTTATTCGTAAAAGTAAAATAAACTTAAAAATATCTCCTCCGGTAATATATGAAGTAAATAATAAATTATTACTCCAATGTTTAAACAATTTCTGCGACAAAAATTTAGACGCTCTGTTGCAAATGTAAAACAAAAATCAACAAATGAGTGATCGGTAATGCGTAGATCCTCCATTGTTCTTAATCACTTCCAATAGTCTGTTATTAATAGATTTATATAAATTTAACACATAATTTTGAGGGATATTCTGCCATTCAGTCACTATTGAAGTTTTCAGTTCCTGTACCGTGAAATATTGACGGCCTCCGCCATAAACGCGACGTGCCAATTCACCCCCCACGTTTTTAATAATGTTTAAGTCTGGTGACCGTGCCGGCCACTGTAAAGTTTTCATCTTTTTCCCTTTAAACTATTCAGGAATGGTTTCTGCTTTATGAATTGGCGCGTTATCTTGCTGAAAAACAAAATTGCGCCCTGCCCATTGGTTTCCAAAACGTAGAAGATTGTCACGCAATAAGTCTTTATACGTCGCAGATGTCATTTCGTTCGTGCAAAACACTATCCCACTTTTATCGCGAAATCCAATCGCTGCCCATATCATCACAGATCCACCCCCTAATCGTCTGGTCATTTTCACTTTTGGTTCCTTTCTCAGATCATGATAATAATGCGAGTACCCATCCGGTCCGTCCAAATCAAAACGTTTCTCATCGGAAAATATAACTTTTTCCCATTGTTTCTTCCAGGATACGTGTTCTTCAGCAAATCTCAACCTCGCTTCCTTGTGTTTCGCCGAAAGTGGCTGTTTTCTCAACATTTTCTTCCGTGATATTACCGGTGACGCCTTTAAAATCCTTTGAACATTACGCACGTGCGTTTGTACCCCCGCCTGTTCTGCAACAACTCTCGCCGACGCAGAAGAATTGGATGCACGCCGCAATATCATGCGTTTATCCCGCTCACTTACAGCTTTCGGTCGCCCTTGGCCTTTTGGTTTGTCGGAATTTTCCGGATCTTTTAGGAAAATTCTAACGGAATGATCGCTTCTTCGTAACCGACTAGCAATTTCCTTCTTACTAACACCATCCTGGTGCCAGACTAGAACTTTACCCCTTTCTAATCAAGGATAATTGCTTTTTTCTCCCCATATTGCGAACACTTTATAAAATATAATTTCTCGTGGTGAAATGTGTACACTTTATCAGCACAACCGCTGTATATAAAGAGAAGTATCAAATTAAAACACTTTTGCTTATATTAATGTAATAAATGGACAGGGTCTAAATTTTTGTCGCATTTAAAATTCCTATTTCGACCTGGGAAAATCTCAATTACCCCTCATAAAGCAATAAATACCCGGAAATATCTATAAATGGACTATTTACATAACAAGTATTAATAACCCTCATTTACATTTTATATAAAATTTATAAACTTTATTTGGTAAATAGAAACGATACCGCGTCTATGTTTTTGTCGAGTAGTGTAGAAGAAGGGATCTATTAAGAAATGTGTTCTTCTACAATATAATCATAAAAAAGCGTAATTGAGAGATCCATGTTTTTGTTTAATTATTTTTTTATGTTGGTTACAACTACATCTGACATGATTGAAAGAAATAAACAAAAATAAGGAGACCAAAGCCCTTTTGTAGTTTGGGAGAAAGATGATCTAAATTAAAAAAAAAAATGATTTCGGCCAGTTCTACAATTTAGAGAATGCTGTAGATATTCGAGGTATTAACTGGGTATCGTATTTTATTGTTTATCTGCCGGAATTTCAAAACCAAATCAATAAGCCTGTACTTGGAATATTAAAAAAAATCAGAAACTGAATCAGGTATAATTCCAAGTCTTTTCCGTTTAAAAAGTGAAATGATTTATTTATTTATTTGTTACTATAGAGACCACGTAAATTCTTGGAGAACATATGCGAGCTTTTAAGATAAACTTTTAATCTTTAAAAGTATTAATACACCGCTGATCCGTGTACACAACGATTTCCGCGTAAAGTCAATTCGTTCGTATTAACATAGGTATGTTATTCACATCATATCGTATTTGTACTCATAAAAACCTGTTTTTGAATGATGTCATTCCGCGCTGTTGCTTGTTTACTAAAATGCTGTGTATCATTATTGTGAATTAGTAATCCTTTCTTAATTATATTCGAAATTGTTCGACACCTTCTTGTTCGTGCACGCCGAAAAATAGTTCGGATTGTTAAAATGTTAAGCACCAACAATAATTAAAAGTATTATTTTCTAACAATGGCCATTGTGATGAATGTAATAAAAAAAGCTAGCAGATCAGTATGTAAATGTTTTCATTAGATAAAATCGTGCAATCTTTTTCAAACTTCTCTTGGTTAATATAAAGAGTGTTTGGAAAATAAATTAAATTATTACTAACCGAATATTAGACGTAGACGTCTGGAAATTATAAAAATATTTTTTTGAAATATTTTCAATTTCGTGGTACCCTTACTTAAATTAGAAACGGATACGAACTTTCTTATTTCAAGCGTAGATTTTAAAATCTGCAAACTTTGCTATAAATGTACAGGGTGTTGCCTTCAACACGAATTGTTAGTTTTTTTTTTGACAATGTAATGCGAAATCTAATAACAATTCAATTTGAAATGCATTTGCGGATGAATCCTGAAACGTTTGAAGAAGCTCCGAAGCATCGATAATGGCTCAACAAAACAGTCTTAACAACAGTCTTAACAACAGGCTTAACAAACAGGCTTAACAAAAACCCCATAGACGATGTTCGAAAAAAGTTGCTAGGTATTATATGGCTTCTTTTTTTCTTAATTTTTTTTTTTTTTTCTAATTTTTAATAATTTTTTTTTCTTAATTTCACACAATTTTGGAGATCGCTTCAACACGAGCAAGGAAAATTTAACGGTTGATGATTTTATTAGAGTGATTAAAGCGTTTAATAGAGTAGCCATTTCGATTAAAAATTGGGCCGTGGTTGAGCAGAAAATTGATATTAAGAGTTTGGTGGCTTTACTCATATAATTGGGGTGATTCAATTAAAGACCCACTGTAAGATGTTGAGATTTACGTCTACGTGTGCCGTGGGCTTCCAGTGTATAGCCATACCTTCATATTTCAAAAGAAAAGTTTTTTTTGTTGGGTGACAAAGCATATCCCCTTCAACCTTGGTTAATTTTAATGCAAAACGTGAAAGCGCAAGGTAGGTAATAGAACGGAGCTTTGCTCTTCCCTTTGGAAGATTCTGGCCACTAAAATACTGGGAATGCGCGTTGTTTTTCACGCAATTTTTGCGCTGGTTCTCTAGAGGAAGAGGAAAATGATTACATCTATGGAGGAAGGGAATTTTTAGTAAATAATATTGGCGAAGTTGTAATTGCCAACGAAAATTACAATCGGCATGATCATAATATTGGAGACATTAGACATTAGCTGAAGAGTTATTTCAACATCTGTAAATTTGAGTAAATTATATGTATTTGTACAGCGCGGAAGGAAAGTAACGGATAAATTCATTATCTTTGTTAATATCTATTTTTTTTGAAAAAATCTCGAAGGGGTATAGCGATTTCAATTATTTTACCTTATACTACATCGTTGTCATCTTGTTACGTCATTTGTTCTAAATATTTTTTTAATTAACAACTTATATTTTTTATTATTAATTTCAGTAGTACTTTTTATTCTATTTTCAACTGTATAAAATTATCAATACGTTACACTTGAAAGAAATTGAGAAAGTTTGGCGATGTTAGAGCGTAGACCTAATGATTTTTCGCGTCGGTTCATAACTGTAGATTCATTACAGCGCACCAGACATCAAAGAGCAGTCGAAACAGTGGATTATTCGCAGCTAAGCTGCGCCAAAAAAGGCCAAAGCCGGTTTATCGACCAACAAAATCATGGACAACAGTGTTTTGGGATGAACGCAATCCTCGTTGATTACCTGGAAACTACTAACTTAATGGATTGTTTGAACAATGCTGTGAAAGAAAAACGCCCGCATTTAGCGAAGGAAAGAATTTTGTTTCTTCAAGACAATGCACGCGAGCATCGTCATGGCAAAATTCCATGACGAACTGCTTTCGTACCTACCATATTCGCAAAATTTAGTTCCTAGCGCTTAGTTCCGAATATGACAAAATGGCTCGGCGGAAAGAGATTTGGCGCAAACGATGAAGTGATTGCAGAAGCAAACGGCTATTTTGCAGGGTTGGAGATATTGTTTTTAGATAGGATACAAAAGAGAGAAAAACGTTGGACTAAGTATCTCGATTTCAAAGGACACTATGTTGAAAAATAACATGACTTTTACACATAAAAGTGTTTTTTCCTTGCCAAGGAATTTATCGAACCTTCATCGTATTATTCATGATGAAAGTATCAAATTAAGATTACCTCCTGTTATTGTTATTTGTTATTTATTATTATTTGTTTTCTCTATTTAATGAAATAGTCTTGACACAATTCTCCTTCTACAAAGATTTAAACGTATTCACGATTTGCTTTCATAAAGTGACGTGTACTTGACCGTCTTAGTCATGGCGACTCTTTAATTTATGACGCACATCAATAACCACTCTACCTTTACACATACACATACATAAGTGGTCGTCTTGGTCGCTGAATCATAGGTCACGCATTCTTATGGAGTGAATATGCAGTTACTTTGTCTAATACAAGTTGAAAGGATTCTCCGGAAACGTGGGCGTCTTCCATTGAAGTCCAGATGGTGTAATTAATCCGGAAATTGATCGTTTGCGATTCGTATATACAGCCTGTTTATAACGAAAGAAAGAAGTCGTTTGTTTTTTTAAATTTAAATTAAAGCGAAGTACTCTTTACCTCTTAATATAATATTTGGATTTTTTGATTATCGTAGTGACCGTTCTACATTTTTATTTTAGTACTTACACTACCCCATAAAAACATAGACGCGGCATCGTTTTTATTTACAAAACAAAGTTTATAGACATTATATAAAGTGTAAATGAGGGTTATTAATACTTGTTATGTAAATAGTCCATTTATAGATCTTTCTGGGTATTTATTACTTGATGAGGGGTAATTGAGATTTTCCCAGATCAAAATAGGAATTTCAAATGCGACAAAAATTTACACCCTGTGCATTTATTACATTAATATAAGCCAAAATGGTTTAATTTGATACTTCTCTTTATATGCAGCGATTGTGCCGGTAAAGTGCACACATTTCACCACGAGAAATTATATTTTATAAAGTGTTTGCAATATGGGTAGAAAAAAGCAATTATCCTCGATAGAAAGGGGTAAAGTTCTAGCCTGGCACCAGGATGGTGTTAGTAAGAAGGAAATTGCTCGTCGGTTACGAAGAAGCGATCATTCCGTTAGAAATTTCCTAAAAGATCCGAAAAATTACGGCAAATCAAAAGGCCAGGGGCGACCGAAAGCTGTAAGTGAGCGGGATAAACGCATGATATTGCGGTGTGCATCCAATTCTTCTGCGTCGGCGAGAGTTATTGCAGAACAGGCGGGGGTACAAACGCACGTGGGTAATGTTCAAAGGATTTTAAAGGCGTCACCGGTAATATCACGGAAGAAAATGTTGAGAAAACCGCTATTTTCGGCGAAACACAAAGAAGCGAGGTTGAGATTTGCCGAAGAACACGTATCCTGGAAGAAACAATGGGAAAAAGTTATATTTTCCGATGAGAAACGTTTTAATTTGGACGGACCGGATGGGTACTCGCATTATTATCATGATCTGAGAAAGGAACCAAAAGCGAAAATGATCAGAGAATTAGGGGGTGGAACTGTGATGATATGGGCAGCGATTGGATTCCGCGATAAAAGTGGGATAGTGTTTTGCACGAACGAAATGACATCTGAGACGTATAAAGACTTATTGCGTGACAATCTTCTACGTTTTGGAAACCAATGGGCCGGGCGCAATTTTGTTTTTCAGCAAGATAACGCGCCAATTCATAAAGCAAAAAACCATTATCGAATGGTTTAAAGAGAAAAAGATTAAAACTTTACAGTGGCCGGCACGATCACCAGACTTAAACATTATTGAAAATATGTGGGGTGAATTGGCACGTCGCGTTTATGGCGGAGGCCGTCAATATTTCACGGTACAGGAACTGAAAACTTCAATACTGGCTGAATGGCAGAATATCCCTCAAAATTATGGGTTAAATTTATATAAATCTATTAATAACAGACTATTGGAAGTGATTAAGAACAATGGAGGATCTACGCATTACTGATCATTCATTTGTTGATTTTTGTTTTACATTTGCAACAGAGCGTCTAAATTTTTGTCGCAGAAATTGTTTAAACATTGGAGTAATAATTTATTATTTAGTTCATATATTACCGGAGGAGATATTTTCAAGTTTATTTTACTTTTACGAATAAAAACTTAACTAGATATCTTGCTAGTTTCGCAAAGAAATGTTGCAACCCTTAAAACCCGTAAAACATCTTATCGCGTCTAAGGTTTTTGTCGGGGAGTGTAGTTATAAATATTGATAACATTTTTTTTCTTTTCTTTGTCTTTGTTTTTCTTCACTTGTTATATACACATTTGTGTCAAGTAATGAAATAAACATTATTATTATTATTAATACAGTAACAATAATGCATTTTTTTTTCGTTAGGATCCAGATTGGTGCACCCCGCGGTTCAAATCCTGCTCATGGCAATGAGAATACCGGCGTTGTCTTCAGATGCGGAATTAAATCGAGTTGCTACAACGTGAACATGAAACCATTCGACGGCAACAGTAAGCAAAGACATTCTAAATTTTATTGTTTAGTGGTAATTTATCTCCTTATTATCTCATTTTTTTCCCCATTTTGATGACTTTACATCCACTTATATTATCAGCAAAAGAGTGTTCTTCAAATTTAACTTGATTTACACTGTTCCATATAGGCGATACTTACGCTGCTGAATCATATTTTGGCAACTCCATGGATATTAGCGAAGACAAGTCAATCTTTGCCGTAAGTAATATAACTAGAGGAACTTAGAAATTAAACGTAACTGCTATCATTGTCCTTATAGGCATGCGGTCATAGATGGGTGCAAGTTTCTGGTTTCGACTATTGGATGCAAGGTGCGTGTTTTGCTGGCAAGACCAATGAGAACACCACAGAATTCTTCAATTCCCTATATCGGCTGAGTAAGTTTAAGATTTAAAACTAGTATTAAAAGCTTTCCCTGCCCAACACAGAAATTTGTTAAATCCTCAACATAGTGCCCTTACACCTTTCCCAACGATGCTCCCATTCCTTTAATCCTTTCAAATAGTTGTTGGCATCTTGTTCTGCAAGATAGGCGTTTATGAAAATGATGGCCTTCTTATTCGATGAAAATCTTTGTTCTCTGAGCGAAAGTGTGAGCTCAGAAAACAGAAAATTCGTTGGCGAAAATATCAATTTGAAGCCCAATTTCTGCCATGGTCATTTTTGAAATTTGTGCGTTGTCTTGCCGGACCAAAACTTTCTTTTTCTTCAAATGCGGTCGCTATTTTTACAGTTCCCATCACTTCCCCGGTCGTACAGCGGGTAAAATCACCACGTTAGCTGGGCAAAGCTCGGAAATTCTATTTGGCTACTCGGAGTAGCGTCAAACTCTTGTTTAATGTAATTTCACTCATTTGAAAACTATTGAAACTATGTTAAATTTTGTGAAGAATCGATGTAAGCAATTGTTTTCTCTAATTCTTTGTCCGCACAGCGTTCAGAAAACGATTCCAAGCTGAAGCTGATGTTTTTAAAAATAAACCGTTTTTTTTTTTGTATAAATTTCTTATAATAATAATATGTCTACGTTATAATTACATTTCTTGCAAAAATTAATAAGAGCTCAAATTCCTCGAAAGGGAGGATATAAAAGTGAGGGTGGAAGTCTTGGAAATAATGTTTCTTCTTCGCTTGTAACATGTTGTGATTCTTCAGATTGATCTGATACTTCTGACACCATATCATCTTTCAGTTCTTTCAGTTCTTCGAGACATAAGCGTGATACTGATAATTGTTGGTTTAGAATGGTGCACTCCAATAAATGAAGCGGCCTCCATAAAGAAGCAACAACAGGGTCCGATAAAATTAAAGCTATGGTCAACAAATCGCTGTTTGTTGATATTTTAATTTTTTCTAATATTGCCTTTTTAGGCTTCTTCGGTGAATTCCTCAATTGGAGCCAATTTGTTTTTCAACTATGCGAGCCCTACGCTCAAAGATTTTGCGAATTATGAAAGTTACTCCATACAAGGAATACAAGCCTTTTTAAGTAAAAGGCTTGTACCTAAACTAGTGACGCAAGCACTTATAAACGAATTTTTGAAAAATCAAAAACCATCATTAGTATTACCGAACCCTTGCTTTGGCTGATCTACACAATTCCTTTGGAATTGTTGCCTTCTGTAAGGCAAAATTCTGATGATCTTCATCAGTTTTCAACGTCTTCTTTTTTTTTTTGAAGTTAATCGATGTGCAATATTAAAAAAAGAAACGTAACTTTTGTACAATTATAATTCATGATTCGTTTCCATTTCTTTAGATCCTCAAACCGTTGTGGTGACCGGTGTAAGAGTGTATAACTTAGCCATAGCCCAGATGGGATTCTCCGCCCAATTTGTAAAGGACGCCAAGAAGGTAAATTATATCCGCGATTATAAAACTAAACTCACCCTGGAAATTGTACCATAGCCGATAAAATTTGATCATTTTCAGAACGATCTCATGATCGGCCTACCGGGTTTGCTAAACTGGAAAGGAGGAGTTGGTTTGCTAAGTAAAGGAGAACGTCCACCAGCAGCTAGAAGGAGGAGGAGAAGGAGCATTGATGATATCAGGGAAACCTTCATACCCGATGTTGCCAGTACTAATGATATCAAGTATTTCGATCTTGCGGGTAAGTCAGAGATTTGCAAATTGTGTCCTTGACTACGAGACATAGAAAATAACTAAGTAAATACTTAGTTGCCAGCGGGAATATTAAGACATTTCGTACAAGTTAGGAAGTTTCTTATTTACTTGAAAATATTTCCACAAAATAAAGGACCTTTCTTAAAGCAATAAATTTCATCAAACGTTAATGGTTAACACCGCACAATTTACGATTTCTTGAAATTGTTTAACGTTCATTGTTCTTTTAATAGTCCAAAATTATGGCTAATGATTCTTATTTCCCCCAAAGTTCCGATAACGAACTTCCTTGTCGTTTGGCCAACACAAAGGGTAATAATTATTGTTTTCCCTAACGCACAATAGGCTACTAACTTTAACAATCGGCCATTAGTGCCACTGATGGATGGTGTTATTTTAGTAAATAGTTTTCGGTTTTTGATAAGTCCTCTTATAAAAAGTGTTAAAGTTACCTCATATGAGCCACTCACGGAAAAGCAACCATTGCATCAAGATGGGAGTGTTTCCGACGGCAGTATTTCTACTTCTTGTAGCGGTAAGTAAATATCCTTCTTACAAAACATACTATCACAAATTCTTGAAATATTCTCCATCTAGGTCTTCACCATCGCTCATTCCAAAAGCCTTTCAGCCGGCCACGATGATGATCGCAATGACGATTCTAAAGGGCTCAGAATTAGAAGGAATAGCGAAAATCACAGCGACAGTAGCGGTAGAAGATTTGTAAGAAATGCTGATGACGGTGACAGCAAGAGGAAAGATGA
>LR736869.1:6368870-6387804 GCA_902654985.2 Oryctes borbonicus | reverse complement strand
CAGAAAGACGAAAACCAATCTCAAGAGCAACCGAAAGCTTTAAGAAAATCTAGACAATTACCTGACCCGCCAGCACAAAACGAGGAAAACCAACCTCAAGAACAACCGAAACCTTTAAGAAAATCTAGACAAATACCAACCGAACAAAACAACCCTCAACCACAGAAAGAAGAGACTCAAACCGGAGAACAAGCTAAATCTTTTAGAAGATCTAGACAAACTCCTCCTGCGGTCGAAGAAAATCCATCGAAAGACGCATCGCAAGCACAAGAACAACCTAAGACTTTAAGAAAAGCCAGACAAACCGCACCACAAGAAACGCAAAGCGGTGAAGCTAAACCGGAACCATCAGCAGATCAACCTCAAGCTTTAAGACGATCTAGACAAGCACCAAATGCAACAGAGCAAGCAAGTCCCGAAGCTCCGAAACAGGAACAACCTAGCAGTTTGAGAAGAGTTCGTCAGCAAACTAAGGATGAATCGCAACCCGAAGATCAACCTCAACCGGGGCTTCAAAGAGTCAGACAGACTGACGTTGTTGAAGGTGAAATGAAACCGTCTAGGGAAGAGCAGAAAACTATCAGAAAACGAAGAGACGAAGTAGGTGCTCCCACCAAGGACGTTCCTTCCGTACCAGCACCGCAAGAACAAGCTCAAGCTATCAGAAAAGCTAGGCGAGACGAAGAAGTAGGGTTGATGGATTCTGAAGAATCTTCATATGATGAGTCTAAAGAATTCGACAGAGATCTTAGAGACGCCTTAGAAAGCCAAGAAGATAATAAAAATAAAGACGAAACTCTTGGATCAAAAGAATCTCAACAGAGTTCCCTCCTTAGATTCATCCGTAACGTATTCCACGCAAGAATTCCACCCAAAAGAGATACCGTTGGTGTTTCTTTCATGGAAGATTTCACCAACAATAACGATCATTACTACAAGCTAATAGAATCCCGATTCGCAAGAAGTAACGACGAAGCTTCCCTACAGCAGGCGCCATCTTCAGCAAGCCAAGAAAGGCAGAGATTCTTCAGGTACGCGATGGAGGGCACTCCAGTAGAAAACGCTGAAAAGAAGAACGCAGACGAAACTATAGATCTAGTAAGGATGCTACGTCATGCAAATGATGAAACCCAGGAAGTGCCAAGAGACCTGAAGAGACGAAGCGTTATTATTGAAGATGATGAACACGGTGATGGACATGGATCTAGTAGCTTTTTTTAAGCTGAATTTGTCAGTATTTATTTAGAAGGAATTTTTTATCTTTGTATTATCTTGAATTTTACTTTAAATATATGAATTTGAATAAAGTTTTTATTTGGTTGGTGTTGCTTGGCCAAGGTTGATTCATGTGGAAGAGCTTCGTGCTTCTTTTTATACATATGCGAGATTACCGATGTTCCGCATGAGTGGAAATTAGCTCTAAATTTTTGGTATTTATTTCGCGAAGTAAATATTTTTATAAAATAGATTCTTATCGTTGACAACGCGCAATGGTGACTTTATATAAAGTACGCTTTAAATTTATTCCTCAATTCTTTCTATCTAGAAGGAGAGGTTCAATAAAAACGACTTTGGAAAATTGGCTAGAATGTAATTTATCTATTCAAGTGAATTACATGACAAAAGTCTTCCTAGATAAAGCTTAACTCTAATTTAAAGACCTAATTCATCCAGATTAGTCAAAATACGAGCCTGTATGACATCAGGAGCTACCGGAGTTTTTTGACTCTCGACGACATTATGCACTTCCGCTGTGACTGGAGAATGTTCTTCGCCATCTGAATTACCCGAATCATCAGGATTATTGTCGTTGTTTGCGGTACCATCGGAGCGTGCGGAATTTTTCGGATCTTTAGCTGTGGCTTCGTCAGACTTTGGCTGACTGGTCTAGGACAGAAGTAATTTTTGAAAAGTATTTTTACAATAAGCGGCAGAAAAGCTTATACCCAATACAGGTGGTTCAATTTGAATTACCAAGAACAACTAGTGACAACAAACAGTGAAATAACTCTTCTAATACAGAATTTTCTGCAGTTGTGGTAACTGAATGCGTAGGTTTTATGGGATTTTGAGAGATTGTAGAGGCCGAAATATGCAGAAAAATCCTAATGAATATGGGACAATTTGGGACAAACAAACGATGTAATCTATAAACAAACCGCAAAGGCAAAGGCGCAAGCCTCTCTTTGCAGATCAGTGACGATATCTCGAACTACTTCGAAAAACCCTGCATTCACTGAAATCCAGTGACAAGGAAGATAGCTGTGTTCTGGGAAGTCGGTTTGGTAAAACAATTGCACGTAGTAATCTCTGGCTCAAAATATTCATTGGAAAACATATCTGATGTCTGCTGATTTTCTTCGGCCCACCCGTGCGTGTTGTGGAAATTAAAAACTCTATTTTGTGGGAATCCGGTCTCATCAATAAAAGAATGTTGATAGCAAAATTGGGTCCTCATCATCATCATTGTTTCGAAAGCAGTGGTTTGGTGGATCTGAGGTCTGCACTCGTGGCACGTTTAGAGGTAAACCTTGTGGTCGTAGAAAATCCTTTAAACAATGGAGGCACTGATCCCTACTTTAGCCGATATTATCCGTCCTCCTAAAATTCTGATCTTCCGGAATCATGGGACTGATGTCCAAATTAACTGGAATTTTTGGTGACGTCTTAAAGAAACACCAATTAATGGGATCTTTGGGATTGAGTGTCAACAATATTTATACGTTGGCTAATTCAATGTTAGGAAGAAGAGCCATAGCGGAAATTCGTAAAATTGTGCACTAACCGCTCAATATCAAGTACGAACTGTACGTTTGACAGAATCTATGCCAGGTCCGATAAGAAAATGCAAGTTTTTGCAAACGAAAGAATCCGCAGATGCTACAAACGGGAGTAACCTTCTGAAGTCGTCCATCTGTGGACCCATGTTCATAAGACTTTTCCATATATTTTGGGCCTCCCTTAAGATTTGTGACACCTTGCGTTAACACTCTGTATAGCTGGCGAAAAATAAGTGCGAGTCAAAAAGAATAGCTAAGTCCTGATAAGACATTGTACAAAGCGTATGGGGATGCGGTTAAAATTAAGCAACTCATACCGGGTGTTTACTTTTCTGTTACTTCAAGTGGTTTAGGACCGGCTTAAAACTCAAATTTTAAGCAATAAACATCTACATTTAAAATCTAAAACAATAATAATAGTTACTTACAGTCATTGTTGCTAAAGCGACTAAAACTAAGAGCAATGTTAGGTACTTCATCGTGGTAACTGAAGAGTGGTTATACTGCCGCTTTCCGCACTTTACCAGTTTAAAAACCAGATTGAATGATCTGTATTGCATGCGCTTTATATGCACATTCCGTTATTATACGGCAATCGACATTAATGGGTTATTTTTTATTGCTTTTTTGAAATGTTTCAAACAATCGATTTTCTCTTTACAATAGTATGTATTAAAAAATATGATTCAAACGTAGAGGAATTGCATTTGGTTAAAAAGAAATAAAGGAAATACTTTTTTTTTATTGGTACTCTTAGATGTAAAGTTATTATTTTTTATGTGTGCTAGAAGGTTAATCTATTCAATCAACAGTCTTTATAGTTACATTCTTTATTGTCTGGAAATAACGTGGTTTTGAATAAAATAGGATTAGTTATTAGTTTTTACCGAATGAAATTTGTACATAGCGCTCGTCGAAAGTTGTACCAAAAAGGCTGAATAACGTCATCAGTTAGACCATCTTCAGCTTCATAAGACATCATCAGCTTCATAAGACGTTCAACATTTTTTTTCCGATTAGTCTCAATAACATGTTGATTTGTTTGTAACAGGTAATTTCAGATTTTTGCCAGTTCAGATGCTGCGTTCTTAACTGTTCGTCCAAATTCAAAGTATTTTTCATCCAGAAAAAATAAAAAAAAAACAATATTTTATAAAATTTGATTTTATGTAGTACGTCATTAAAGAAGTACTACGTCACCCATAATAGGCTATTTGAACCGTTGCAGACCTCCATTTTGTAGAAGTTCTCTCCCTTTCTAAATCTGACATGCTTGTATTGCTGACGGCGTATAGCGCTGTCCTTGGTGAGGTATTTCTACACTTATATCGCTGTCCTTGAGAAGATTTACCCTTATATCGCTGATGTCGCATAGCGCTGTTCTTGGTGAGATATTCATACACTTACATCGCTGACGGTGTCCTCAGCAAAATTTATCCTTACATTGTTAACAACCTTTAGCCCTGTCCTTTTAATGTTTTCTTTCCCATTATTTGAACGCTGGACACGCAGTGGTAGATCATTGCTCTCACTCCAAGCTCACAAACATTACAATAATTCGTACTCATTGAGACTTCAAGTAATTATTTTCCACATTTTGACAATAACGCTCTAGAATTCTTCACAGCCGATTCGCTAGTTTCTGAGAGAGAGAGCTAAGATGCGTTACTACTTCCTCCTCTATTCGATGAGATAAATGGCAACGATCTTCAGCTAGAAGCCGCTTATCCCAACTTATTCAGCCACTCATTTTTCTCACGGTTTAGTACAAATGTTAATGGTAAAACATTGTGAATGAAATTTCATTGTCAATCACTATGACCGCAGTAATTAACAAGAGATATGTTAAATATTAAAATGAAATGAAAAATGTTCCTTATTTGTTTGTATTCATGTTTTTCCTTTATTCTACAGGCTACTCGGTGACTTCTGGCCGCTTCTACAGTGACAAAGAGCTGTATTACGTAACGGGCGCCCCTAGAGCCTCACTCAAAGGATCTGTCTTGATATTCACCTACAAGAGTACTTACATCGAGAAGAAAGAGATAAAAGAAGGAAAGTATGTTGGTGAATATTTTGGCGCCTCAGTAACGGCGTCTGATATCAATGGTGATGGGTGGGATGATTTGATCGTTGGTGCTCCATATCGTAAAGGAGATTCCCCTGAATCGAAATTCGATAGAGGCGCCATCTATTATTATTTTGGATCAAAGGTAAACCATCTACGAACATTTTCACTTAATGTAGATAATTTTATTTGAATTATGGTTTATTTATTTAGGTTACTCTTGAAGCTGACTTGGCCAATACAATTAGTGGTAAAACAGATGGCGGTCGATTTGGTGAGGCTGTAATGTCATTGGGCGATATCGATAAAGATGGATATGCTGGTAAGATTGTTAATTTTCTAATTGATTCCATCCTATCTTTATTGCCATGAATAGACTAACGCATTTATCTCCTGGAGTTAGCCGCCTTACTACATTTTAGCTTCTTTTTAATAGACATTGCTGTTGCTGCACCATACGATAATGAAAATTCAGGAGTCGTGTACATCTTCAGAGGTAGCAGTCAATCTGGACTCATCAAAGAACCTTCCCAAGTGATCAGGGGTAAAGACTTCATCCCTAATGTTAAAGGTTTCGGAATAAGTCTCTCCAAACCGGCCGACATAGATGGAAATAGATTTTCAGGTAAGATTTCGGATTGCTAAATTGCTTGCGATACTGTATGGATTTAATTATCTGACAATTTGTCCTACCAGATCTAGCCATCGGCGCTTACTACTCTGGTCACGCAGTCTTACTCAGAGGAAAACCAGTGATCGTTTTGGAACACAACCTAACCAGCTCAGTTACCCATATCAGTGCTGCCAATTTGGCCAGTTCTTTCAATATTTCATCCTGTGTCTCGTACCGTGGCGAAGACATCCAGGGTATTGGAGATGTGGACGTTGTCAGAACATTGTCTGTTGACAAAGGCGTTTCAGATAGGGCCTATTTGGAAGACACCAAAAATCTAGACAGTAAATTGACTGCTCCTAACACGATACATTGTCAGACCTACGTTGTTAGGATTAAGGCAAGTCATAAGCAGCGTGTCCAGCTAGTGCTTTTCACAATATTTGTGTATTTCGAACTGCAAATAACGTTGTTTCAGGGTACCGCAACAAACATCTACGATCCTATTGCAATCAGAGCCTCCGCAGATCTAGTGAAACGACCGCAGAAAAGGCAGGTGATTACGGTAACGGATAAAATCGACGGAGCGGATGAATTCTGCAGTAATTGCGCCATTTTGAGAAGTGCGGCCGATACCGATAGGCAAATCAATGTCGATTTCAATAGGGAATGCGGTAGTGATAATGTTTGTGACTCCTCTCTCCAGTTATCTGCAAAATTCGACGGTCTAGAGTGAGTGTAGTTGTAGAATATTGAAATAGGACAATTATGTCTATTACTTTGTTTTCCCTTATAACAGACCAACAGTAATTTGTCCCAAAAACCATCCATCTATCTGGTGATGATTTAGTAGCGATTTTTCTATCACCTTTTTTTTAATAAAAATTTTTTGCGAACCTTTTTAAACGATGTTCAAGCATTGTTTTCCTTTAAAAACAAAAGGTTGTCAAAGATCTTTCTGTTGCATCATGCCATTTAAATCTCTGCTGTTCACAATATGACCCATTGGTGAAGATGGTTTTCTATTGTTTAAATCCTAGAATACCTAATTTTAACATCTCTTTAATTTTTTTTTAAATAAATAATCACATTGTTACAGCGACTTCTACATAATCGGGTCTAAGGAATACCTAACTCTAAGCACCACAGTTACTAATAAAGGCGAGAACGCTTTCCAAACTGAAGTACTGATCACGCTACCTAAGCCAGTTCGTTTGAAACGGATACCACCAAATTGCAAGGAGACTTCAGCAGAAATTTCATGTACCATTGATAATCCATTGAAGATCGACGCTAGCGTAAGGATAATTTTTCAATCTTTTTTCTTTGTTTGGGATTTCTGCAAATTTAGCATTCTCTTATCATTTTTTTCCAGAAAACCGTTTCATTGGAATTGGATGTAGACGAAGTGAATAGTGGAAAATACGTCGACCCATTGAATTTCGTACTGATGGTTAGAACGAGTTCTAACAATGGTGGCGAACAACGTAAAGATCTGTCCTTGAAATTGATAAAGAGCGCCGATTTGGAACTTAAAGGGTAAGGCGTTCATATGATTGTGTAGCAGTACCTTACAGTCTTTGCTTTCATTGTTCCTTATAGAGCTTCCACCGAAGAGACTTATTCATATGTAAACAGGACGTATGGTACAGCGACTTTCCAACAAATCTACAAGGTAGGAAAAAAATCTGCGTTTAGTGAATTCCTGATTTCCCCTTTTTTTCTCTCTTTCAGATCTTAAAATACGACATCAGTCCAATTCAAAGAGCGAACCTCACTGTCTTCGTACCTATATCACTGAATTATGGGGACAAAAATATTAAATTCCTTTCCCTATACGCTCCAGAAGGCAGCTTAGCCGGCCAACCTATCACTTGCCACTCGTCTATAAAGACAATTATGGACGACAAAGCCCCTGCAGTTGGTGATTCCGACAAGAAGAAGAGGAAGCGGAGGGATGTGATAACTGCGGACGAACAGTTGGCCAAGTACCCTTCGAATAGAACTATATATTTCAACTGCTCTGAAGATAGTGTAACTGCTGGTGTTGTTTGTGGTACTGTTACGTGCGATATTGGGCCGTTCAAGAACTCTAAGAATATCGCCGAGCTGAGATTTAAGATGATTTTGAATATTTCTGAATTGACAGGTAGGTTCTTGTTGTTTTGTGCTTTTGTTTCTTCCGCTGTTGCATATGATCTAAGGTTACTAAAAATACGTGAAATTCGTAATACGATGGAATTCTCCACAATTTCTTTAAGCTGCAACATCAACAAAGAATGGTGTTTAATCTTATTTCGTGTTCGCTTACAGATTACAAGCCAGATAAGGACATCGTAATTGTTTCCACGTCCGGTAGTCTCGTTATCGCCGATGATGTGAGTAACAGCAACCCTGCCAGGTAAGACGATTATCATTTCTTCCTAGTAATCTCGTTCAAACCAATTTTATACGGTCGAAACTGCTGGATCGTTGAAAAAAGACACTATCTTTGCTGTCTTAGGCGAGCCTGATATGAATGCTCTCGCCTGATTTTGTCTTGGAACATTTTCCCAGTACGAGGTCTTTTGATCGTCCTCCCATGTTTTAATTACTTGTTTTATGTGGGTCTCTTGTAGGCCACAGAAGGGGTTAGGACCGATGAAGGGCATATTCGCTTCTTCTCTAGCTAGCTTATCTGCCTTTTCATTGCCTTCGATTGCTTGATGGCTTGGAACCCATCGCAGAGTAACGTCGTTTTTACGTCCCAATTTCTTTAAATTCTGTATACATTCGTTGATTCTTGATTAGAAAGGATACCGTTGGAAACCACTAATTACTTCGTATTTGTTCAATAAGACTTCGCTAGTTTGAGTGCCTGCTCTCTTATGCCACAGTGGTGTAAATTATTTAGCAAAGCAGAACGATTAACATCACTTTTCTTTATTATCAAGATCAGTTGTTTCATTCCTGTGCTTTTTGGGACACTGTCCTAAAACCTGTCTTTATGATAGCTTCCAATAACTTTGAGAAGGTTGGTACCATCGCAATAGGACGATAGTTTCCCAGATCTTTTCTGTTACCTTCTTTATGTTTTGGGGCAATTTTTTATTTTAAATTCTTCTGAGAAGATTATAATATTGCAAGTATGCATTGAAGCAATAAGTTAATAAATTGGCAACGTTCTCTTTAAACAAATTCACAACAGTAGCTACATACACTGCCGTTCGGTGAAGTTCGGTCATACAATAAAAATCTATTATATCACACTGTATACAATTATTAATACATAAAATTAGAAAAATATTAAGCATACACTCTTTTCTAAGGGATTAAAGCCATAAATTATTATGTAAAGTAGAAATATTGCGACCACCACAATAAAGTCCCTTTTATTATCATTCCAAGAATTCCTCGGAAGTACCGATCTTTCGAAACGGGTCGTTTGGGGATTATTAACGAACAATACATTTAGGAAATATACCGCAGTATCACTCTTGTTTATTTATCACAGGCGTAAAGAAATAATTTTGCTTCATTTTACTGTTGAACGTGTGTTGGTGTGCATCTGTCGTTTTTGCGCGAAAGTTTTAAGAAAATTTACTTCAAAATGGCACGTGGCAAGCCTACCAGCGTAGAAAAACGTTCACGCATTATTACGCTGTTTGAAGAAGGATATTCGGGGTGACAAATTGCTGAAAAAATAAATATGAGAAGTTCAACAGTAAATGACATCATGAAGCGATATCGGACAACTGGAACTATAGAAAATCGTGTTCGTCCTGGAGCATCTAAGAAGACAACAAAAGCTGAAGATTTGAGAATCGTATTATTAAGCAAACACAATAGAAAATTAACAGCGCCACAAATAGCAGCCGAAGCCAATCGCGGCCGTGAAGAACAAGTTTCGGCGAGTACGGTAAAACGTCGACTTCAACAAGCGGACCTTCACGGACGCATTGCCATTCGAAAACCCTTATTACGTCGGGGCAACAGAGCAAAACGGCTACAGTGGGCCCGTTCTCATCTAGATTGGTCGTTAGATGATTGGACACACGTGCTTTGGAGTGACGAGTCAAAGTTTGAAGTTTTTGGCCAAATCGACGAGTTTATGTCCGAAGATCTAAAACCGAAAAGTGATCCCGAACTGCATTGTGCCTACAGTGAAGCGAGGGCGTAGTTCTGTGTTAGTGTGGGGATGTTTCTCCTTTGCTGGGACGGGAGATTTATGCAGAGTGCAGGGTGTAACGAGGAAGGAAAATTATTTTGCAATACTCCAGAATCATGCAGTGCCATCAGGATTGCGTATAATAGGCCGTAACTTTACATTCGTGCATGACAACGACCCAAAACACACTGCGTTCGTGTGTAAGAACTATCTAAAGGAGCAAGAAGAACAGCACACCCTGAAAGTAATGACATGGCCCCCACAAAGCCCAGATTTGAACCCGATGGAGTTGTTGTGGGATGAACTGGACAGGAGGATCCGAAAAATATGCCCAATTTCACAAGAACATTTACGGAATATTCCGCAACATGAACGGATTAATATTCCACAATCCGCTTTAACAAAACTTATCGAAAGAATGCCTAGAATAGTTCGAGCGGTGATTAACAGCAAAGGAGGTTTTTTCGATGCAAAAGAAATATAATGTTCAGCATGTTATATTAGGCCAGAATAACTTTTTATTTATTTAATTTTGTCTTTTTTACCTGTACATACAATAAAATTGCATTTTGTTTCTAGTTTCGTTTGTTTCTGTAACCTTTTCATGTTTTTTACCAACCGACCGAACTTCTCTGAACGGCAGTGTACATTAGATAGCTTAAGATGGGATCTTCAAAGATCCTAAGATGCCTTTTAAGAACCCCAGGCTGCAATCCCTTCATTCTATAAAGCGTGAGGGCACTTATTATAGCCTGTTTCTGAATGTGGATGTGAGGCGGCGTTAATCCCAGCAGTACTTCCAGGGCTGCTGTGGGACACATACGCATCGCACCTGTGATGTCGAGATAAGCAAGTTTCTCAAACTAGAGAGAGAAGTTTCCATTATTCTGAATATAATGACTTTGAATAATGGAGACAATTTCCAGTCCAGATTAAGTTCAGTTTCATGTGTACGCCTGTTTGATCAGAGATTTTTTTTTAATACTGCACCAGGTCCTTCCATTATTAATACCATGATTATTATTTGACCAATTTAAAACCAATTATACCTGGCGTAGGTTTAAAACTTAAAAAATACAAATTTATGAAGCGTTAATTTGCACTAAAACCCTCAATTGGTCCAAATTACTTCTTATTTAAATACATTTTTCGATTTACCATATTTGGAATAAAATTGTAATAAATCAAATCATGTCTTCATTTTCTTCTTCTATTATTATCCATCGACAATAAAAAAATTAGACAAGAACAAAAATATTACGATTTGAAATCAATTGAAAAGATACAACTGCTTACCTACGATAGGTACAAGTCTATTGCGCCGTGCTAGCCCTCAAATGTTTCGACGGTAATTCATGGATGCTTGCTTTTTTAATAATTTAATTTTTATTATTACAACAGTATTCTATTACATCATCCTTTTTTCCAATTTACAGACACGGTATATTGGTACCCAGCGTCTTCATTGGCCCATCAGTTGAGCAGTCCATTGCGTTGTGGATCATAATTATTGCCATCATTTGCGGCATATTATTGCTGGCAATCGTGGCTGGTGTACTATATAAGGTAAAGTGCTTCATTTTTCTTTGTTTTACACGATTTTTCGGTAATTCTAACTTTATTTGCATTGAGAAAAATATTTAGTAGTCCTAATTAAATATTTAATAACCGCAAGTGAAAAACCTCAATAAAGAGTGAGCGGATACATACGAAGGCTGCCTAAAATGTTTCGAGTCTTAACATGAAGATAACGTTGCTCCTCAAGAATAATCTGGCGTATGCGTTGAAAAATATTATTAAATATTATATAAATATTATTAAAAATATTAGAAATTTATTTAGAAAAACGGAAAAAATCTAGTTGTTATTAAATTCTTGCATTTGAAAGTCGAAATGGACGCTATTTACGAGAATTTTGCACCATCATTTCTGGACGGCGAAAAAAAAAAAACATCCGAAGAGTTCACCAAGATATTAGATGAAATTCTTCAAGAAATAGCGATCAAATTTTAAGGGTGGGGGAAAAAGGAAAAAAGAAGGAATTAAGCAAGCGAGTGGTGAATTTTTGATAGTTCTACCAAAATTACAAGCGACAATAATTTTTCAACATTCACAGCCGTATCGAGTTAAAGCGTTTGCATTTATTATTCAGATAAATAATTATAGCCAAGACAGATTGGAAATTAGCAAAAGCAGTGGTAAACTACTGGGAAACATAAGGTTAAAAATTGCACGCCTTACCATCCAGGAAAATCCACCGTAAGCAGCAATTCGTTGGATGCTGTGCGTATAGATCTATCTTCGGAAGGATATAAACACATAATTGCTGATCATTTCACCGAGTTCGTTCGCTTTTATCCAACGCGTTATTGCAGCGGTACAATTGCCATTAAATGTTTAAGAAATTATTTTTAAATGTCATCGGAATGTCTGAAACAATCGTAACGGATAATGGAAAATTTTTCAAAAATTCTAAATTATATATAATAATATTTCGTCTATTTTTACACTTATTAGACGTCCAAGTAACTATCCTTCCGAAGGATCAACACGCAATATTTAAGGATACTTTGTGCCGACACGCATGAAACGTGAAATTATTACGTTGTTGAAGAAATTGTAAATTCTATTCTTACATCAACAAGCGAAGTAATTCCTAGATGTTGTCGTAATTATTTAATTCTAGAAGTGAAATGCAGAATTGGCGATTTTAAAAATAAAATAGAAAAGAAGTTCCGAGGGACATAAAACATATCTTCTGCGTCTTAATATTTCAACACATTTTCGGCGTTACTTTGAATTTCTGCGTGGTAAAGTATTTAAATCGTTCATTTTTTATGATTTAATTTCAATATTCACGAAATATCAAAATTCAACTGAACATTTGGAGAATTTCTATTAATTTCGGTTTGTATTCGAATTTTGTCATTTTGTGGAGGACAACCAGAGACTCCAATTATAATTGGAGTCTCTGGTTCAACATTACAACAAAGTAATGTTGAAAATAATTATTTTCAAGAAATTATAATTTGAATATTTCTTTTTTGTAAAAGCCCGTTCTTAAGTCAACCATTACAAGTATCAAGTCGTTGGATTGGCATCCCTGGGATAAGGGATAAACAATTGGAGAGAAAGCAAAGGAAGGTGTTACATTCATCAAAGGCAATTGAAGAAATATTCTGAAGAGAATGAACAAGAACGCTGGGTGCTAGACGATTGTCGAATTAAAGTTAGAGTGAGACAGCAGAGACTGTGAGCATCTAGAAAGATCGTGTTTGTCATATATTGACTGAAGATTTAGGTATGAAAAGCATTGTTCACTTAGGACCAAAAGCACGTTCGAATGAATACTTCCAAAAAGCCTGTTGAAACAGTTCTTGGGAGTGGTGGCGTGGATTAATAATCGTGGATGGAACTCGGTTCCGCCAATACACTCCTAAAGCCAAGGTATAGTCGAAATAGTGGACTGCGAAAGGTGAATCGGGTCCGAAGTAAGCCTGGAGAATCGAGTACACTTTCCGTGCGCTTCACGAAATTAGCAGAAGCTAGACAGACTCGTGTTTTCTCGGGGAAATCAGTAAGCAACAAGAACCCATTTTCATGAGACGATTAAACACGAGTCTGTCTAGTTTCTGCTAATTGCGTGAAGCGCATCTCGTTTCTGCAGGCTTAGTCCGAAGAAAGATTGTTCGGCTGCGAAAGCGATGACGATTGGTTTTTGGGATCTTGAAAAAGGAAAATACAATTGACAAGCTGTAAGCAGAAATTCTTGAAAAATTGCCACATTTGAAGAATTGTGTCGCCATGGCAAAAAAACACGAATCGCTGTTGGAATTGATTGACTCGCGACTCTATTCATGAAATTTTGTTCGAATAAGGAGACCATTACATTCCCAAGCGCTTATTTTGCAGAATAATACGCCAGCTACTGTTTAGACGAATTAAATGCTATGTTGAGAAATAAAATTGAAATTGACCAAAGAATCTTTCTTCCTGTGTTAGGCCGGAAACTTTGCAAACTGGCCTCGTATTACGCAAGCATTTCGTTTTAACGACACTCTGTGCAGTAATCAATACGGAAGAAGCAACTTACTTGGAACTTTGGTTTTCGTTGGCCACCAATTAATGATCGTAACATAGCTTAATTGGACGATTTTTCTCAGTGCATACTTCCCTTTAAAAACGATAATTATGTTATTTTGTTCTCTTTCAGCTTGGTTTCTTCAAACGGACAAAGAAAGCCATGTTGCTGGAGGAGAAAGCTAAAAAGAACGCAGTACGTAGTTGAATATCTTGTTTAGCACACAATTGTTTATTTATTTATTTATTTATTTATTATTTAGAATTGCTTCTGTATTTATTTAAGCACGACAGCATGTTTTCTGTTAAGGATTAGTGTTGTCCAGTTATTGTTGCTTATATTTTTGTATGTGCTGTTCTTCCAAATAATCCAGAAAGATACAAACAAATATTGTCTAATGATATTTAGGACCTTTAAATTTATGCTACACTTGCAATAGCGTGGTTTGCTGGATTCTTTGTAAGTTACGCATATTTGTAGATACCTTTATTTGACGTTATTGTTTTTTTTTGTTGACATGTTTGATGCTATTAATTAAGCGAATAAATAGTTTATTTGAATGTTACACGATGCTTTTAAATTTTTGCAACCATACAGGGTGGTACGGAAGTAACAGGGCACGTGGATACAAAGCATGCGTAAATTTTGCTTCTCTGCTACTTGATTAAGGCTATATGATATCTGTTGACGTTTTCCCATTTCTCTCGGTTCCAGGAGGATCTATCGGAACCGTTAACTACCACCAATGGAGAAACGTAGTTCGTAGATGTAGGTTAAGTCATTTCTTTTTATGTAATTTATTTGCGAAGCCAAAGAGGAGAAAATCACCCCGAAACACTGTGATCCCGTCATGTACTAATTTTGATGTCGCTTAAATTAACAAAGTGATCTTCTTTTTTCTTATCTTTTCTACGGTTTTAAATTTAGATGTAAAGCTTTAATGGTTGCACAGGTATTTCTGACCATTGGAGTTCTTGAATAGAAGATGTTGGTGCTTCTGTGACATGAAATGAATAATTTTTTGATAACGTTGTGAAAACAATTGTCCTGAATACATTATAGAATAAATTCGGGGAAGACAAGGTATATAGTCGAATTTGTCCGTTACATCATCGATCAGATCGTGACGTAATGGATAACATCGAAAAGTTCCAATCCACTTATTTAATTTAGAGACGATTAAATAACGATTGTTATCTAGATTAAGTTGTGCGATGATCTTGATTTTGATGTATTTCTGACGGGCTGATTTGATGATAAATTTGGTCGTAGATCTAGTTGATGACTTCCTATTATAGTCTTGAATTATTAAGAAACTGTTCAACATCACAATTTTATGAGATACACTCCCTGACAAAAACTTAGACGCGGTAAGATGTTTTAAAGGTTTTAAGGGTTACAACATTTCTTTGCGAAACTAGCAAGATATCTAATTAAGTTTTTATTCGTAAAAGTAAAATAAACTTAAAAATATCTCCTCCAGTAATATATGAACTAAATAATAAATTATTACTCCAATGTTTAAACAATTTCTGCGACAAAAATTTAGACGCTCTGTTGCAAATGTGAAACAAAAATCAACAAATGAGTGATTAGTAATGCGTGGATCCTCCATTGTTCTTAATCACTTCCAATAGTCTGTTATTAATAGATTTATATAAATTTAACACATAATTTTGAGGGATGTTTTGGCATTCAATCACTATTGAAATTTTCAGTTCCTGTACCGTGAAATCTTGACGGCCTCCGCCATAAACGCGACGTGCCAATTCACCCCGCATGTTTTCAATAATGTTTAAGTCTGGTGACCGTGCCGGCCACTGGAAAGTTTTAATCTTTTTCCATTTAAACCGTGCAGTAATGGTTTTTGCTTTATGAATTGGCGCGTTATTTTGCTGAAAAACAAAATTGCGCCCGGCCCATTGGTTTCCAAAACGTAGAAGATTGTCACGCAATAAGTCTTTATACGTAACAGATGTAATTTTGTTTGTGCAAAACACTATCCCACTTTTATCGCAAAATCCAATCGCTGCCCATATCATCACAGACCCACCCCCTAATCATCTGGTCATTTTCACTTTCGGTTCCTTTCTCAGATCATGATAATAATGCGAGTACCCATCCGGTCCGTCCAAATTAAAACGTTTCTCATCGGAAAATATAACTTTTTCCCATTGTTTCTTCCAGGATACGTGTTCTTCGGCAAATCTCAACCTCGCTTCTTTGTGTTTCGCCGAAAGTGGCGGTTTTCCCAACATTTTCTTCCGTGATATTACCGGTGACGCCTTTAAAATCCTTTGAACATTACGCACGTGCGTTTGTACCCCCGCCTGTTCTGCAATAACTCTCGCCGACGCAGAAGAATTGGAAGCACACCGCAATATCATGCGTTTATCCCGCTCACTTACAGCTTTCGGTCGCCCCTGGCCTTTTGGTTTGCCGTAATTTTCCGGATCTTTTAGGAAATTTCTAGCGGAATGATCGCTTCTTCGTAACCGACGAGCGATTTCCTTCTTACTAACACCATCCTGGTGCCAGGCTAGAACTTTACCCCTTTGTATCGAGGATAATTGTTTTTTTCTACCCATATTGCAAACACTTTATAAAATATAATTTCTCGCGGTGAAATGTGTACACTTTACCAGCACAATCGCTGCATATAAAGAGAAGTATCAAATTAAAAAATTTTTGCTTATATTAATGTAATAAATGCGCAGGGTCTAAATTTTTGTCGCATTTAAAATTCCTATTTTGATCTGGGAAAATCTCAATTACCTCTCATAAAGCAAGAAATACCCAGAAATTTTCGTAAATAGAAACAATACCGCGTCTATGTTTTTATCGGGTAGTGTAATTTTTCTTTAAGTCAGTAACTAAAAATCTATAAGAGCTAGTTTGTAGTTTTAACTTATTAAATCTATTTTACTCTAGATTTGATTTTGTCTTTTTTTATACACTATATTGTAGTTACTAGTTTCCCCTGTATATATTTTTTTTATTTTTGTAATTCTACATACTTCGTAACATCATTTTAGTATCCTTAAAATAAGCTTTGCTTGTGCCATCAAATAGCATTTCATAAAGAATATATTCTCTTGTAGAAATATCTTTCGGGTGATGTCGTGTAGTTAATATTTAACTTGACGTTTCGCTGACTATCCTGTCAGCTTCTTCAGAAGATTTCTAAAGACTGTCAAGTTAAATATTAACTACACGACATCACCCGAAAGACATTTCTACAATGGATTACGGTCGTGAAAGCCTGCACTCAATATATTCTCTTCTCTTCGATTTATTAGTCTATCAGGTAGTACGTGTTTGAATGGTCTTTTAGAGCTGTGATATGATTTTGTCGAACAGAATACATATTTTCCTTGTACTGGGGAGCAATTTTAGATTTTTGGTTAGATCCTAGTTAATGCCAAACGTCGAAAACCCTTTTGGTATTATAATTTTTTAGAATTTTAGTAATAAAACCAAACGCCCAGTAACATGTTTGTGTATATATTATGTAATATTATCCTATTATCTTACAGTTAAGTTAGAGATATTTAATTTATATTAAAGAAACTTTTTGTACTGGTTGGAATACCTGCTATTCTCTATTAGAATCTAAGAACATAATTTTTTTTCTTCGGTTCTTTTTATGTCACACGTGTTCTTTTGCATTTTGGATAATTCTCCAAAATGTGTATACGGGGTGGTGTATTATCCTGATTTTCCTTTGTTATCTGTTCGAGTTCCTTACCGTTCCCATATTTTTACCTTGTGTTGTCTTACTAAGTCCCCGTGGCGGGTACCTTTGGAGTGAAGCGTGTGTCCCTTGTTTATTCCTACTTACACCACCAAATTTTGTAATAATGCGAGCTTGTGTCTGTTGTAATAAAACCGAGGAATCTCGTAAAATTATTAATTGTTGTGTTTGTGACAAGCCGTATAAAATTGATTGCGTTAGTGTCTCGTCATCTGAAGCACGTAAAATTCATTTGAAAATTGACTTGTAAAGATTGTATCGACTTGGGAAATAATTTGAATAGCCTGCGCTCGGTTATCGCTTCCCTTCAGGAAGAAATAAAGAGCCTGAAGCTGCCGTTCTTAGAGATTACGTTTGCTCCAAAAATTCTTGTTGAAATTGAAAAAATCATACAAGAAATTTCGGAACGTGAAAAGCGTTGTTATTTTTGCTTCATCTGAGGCGAAAAATAATTCAGAGCAAATTAATCTTGAACGTAAGCTAATTGATGAGCGAATTTGTTCTACTGTTCAAGTTACTGATGATGGTACGCTTATGGGCGCTTCGGCGCCCGATTAAAGCTTGCTTTTTTATCGAAAACCGAAACCGAAATGTAAGGACCATTTTGCGTAATATTTCGAAAGTTAAGCCCAAGTTCCCCAATCTCTCCATCTACCATCATGCAACTACAAATGCATAAAGAAGTGCGCGCCGAATTAAGCGTCCGTCAAAGGATTGGTGAGAATCAAATATAAAAATGGCATATCGTCTATTACTTCCACTTTAAACTAAATCCTTCCAACGATTCTCCAACAACGTTGAATTAACATTATCAAAATACTCGTGGTTTAAGACCGAAAATTCATTCATTCTTTACCAGCGTCTGTGAGGGTTCTTATGATGTTATCGTTATTACAGAATCGTGGCTGGATGATTCGATTTCTTCCTCTGAACTTGTATAAAGTCACGAAATGTGGTCGTAAATTTAACCTAATTGACCGTGCCACTGGATTGGTTGTTGAAATTGTTGATTCTTCCACCCTCTTATCACTTACACCTGCTATTGACTTTGTGATTTGTAAACGTCGTGTCCAATCTAACAATTTTTATATGGCTGCTGTTTATATTCCACCCGACACAAACCAACAGGATTTTGTTGAGCTTTTTTGTGAATATCTTGACCTTCTTAATCGATAAGCTGGTGACTTCGAATCCTTTTCTCCCATTACTTCTATGTGCCGCATAACCGACACACTATAATGATGTATTTTTTAGTGAAATTAATGAAATTTGAGTTTTTTTCCTTTTACTGTTTTTTATTTTGTCTCCAATTACTATTCTTAGTATTGTACGTATTTTTTTGTATAATGTTGTCCTGTAACTGGAAGGCGTTGGACAATAAACTATTATTATTATTATCATATTGTAGAAATTAGGCTTTATTTTTTATGTAATTCTGTAATAATTTTTTTATTATTGTTTCTAAGCATTTTCTGATGTGTTACGTAATAA
>LR736869.1:6319016-6368860 GCA_902654985.2 Oryctes borbonicus | reverse complement strand
TTGTTTCTAAGCATTTTCTGATGTGTTACGTAATAATTTAACAGAAACAAAAATGCTAAAAAGGCTTCCTCATGGTATTGATGGAATCATTCACAGGCAAACACAATGCAAGGAGAGAAAAAAATACATTACCCAAGCATGTGTTTCTGCCTACTCGGCGTGATCAGCGTGGTTCCAAGAGTGTTGCGTTTGCCGTGAATTATTCTACGAATAGCATGGAGAAGCTATATTAGCATTATTTTTGTTTTGGTTCTTTTTTTTTTCTGATGTGTTATGTAATAATTTATTTTATAACTGTTTGTTGAATGTTTAACAGCTCGAATATTTGGAAACTGTTAAACATCTTATGTGTTATTGTACTTTTTTAAAGCAATAATAAATTTTTGACTATTGTAATGTTTTCTTTGCATCATTAAATAAGTTATAACTGTGCCTATTGTTGCCGACTCTGGATCTAAATTTGGGTAAGTAAACGGCTGTTCCATTAATAGAAAATTAGTCAAAATCTATCTTTTTATAAAGAGAAAATAAGGGATTGGTGAAATAATAATAAATTATTAAAAAGTAATATTAAGTGAAAATTAAAAAAATATCCAAGCTATATTTTTTTTAACTCAATTAACTTTAAATGTGACAACTTTCATTTTAATATTTTGTGGGGCCTCCTCGTGCTTGTGACACGGCTCTGGGCATGCTCCTTGTTAGCCTATTGAAAAATCCTTGCGGAATTCTTTCCCATTGTTGTCGCACCGCTTCTGCCAGCTCGTCCAGCGTTACGGAAGGACGAGAACGAGATGGCAACTGTCGATTAAGTCTGCCCAAAGATAATCGATGCAATTGCAGTCTGGAGAATTAGGGAGCCATATCATTCGTTCAATATTATTGGTAGCAATGACGTCGTTCACGAGCAGGCTCGATGTGGACGAGCGTTTTACTTCACAAATACAAAATTTCTTTCAAATTTTCATGCAAATAGCACAGTGATCGACAAAATACACAAAATCATCAACAATGCTTTTAAGATGTATAACATAGAGGCAATGGGTCGCCTAGACAGTTCGCGTACTAGATTATGCAAAATTAAAGAAGCGACAATTAGCAGTTTTAGAAAGTACGCTTTTCAAAATTCTATACGAACACTCTGGAATGGCAAAAGTTAGTGCAAGGTTCCACGAATGCTTTGGCCATTCCAGAGGAGTGTCGCGTGGCGCTTTGTGGAGATAAACTAATTTCAATTATCAATCACCGTCACCGAAGATGAAGCCTGGGTCTATCATTTTGACCTTGTGCCAAAACAAGAATCAATGCAGTGGCATATTAAGGGCTCCAGCCCTTCGAAGAAGTTTAAAGTTACTATTTAGCATTTACGCTAGAGACTGCTAAAGCTATAATGTTTTTTTTTATCCGTTGTTATTAAATCATTTTCTTGATGGTTAATAATTTCACGGAGTAAAGCGATTACTCGTATTAAAGTTGACAGACGTAGATTTACTGTAATTCAGTCCAATTAAGAAATATCCACAATGTCAATTATCAACAACCATAAAGACAATATAAGGTTATAATTTCTCAAGTAACCTTATTTTTTTGCAAGACTGTTTGGATACAAAAAACTGAAGAAGAAAGCTCTAGAGAGGAGAAATTTAGATTTTAACGAAACTTGGTAAAGGGTTGAGAGATGCAAGCGACAGTTGTTTTAATATGGCGGAAGAGGGACGTGGTACTGGTACTGCAGGGTGTAGCACGTAAATGCAACTCTTTTATAATAGGCATATTTGTAATGATATAAAAAAACGTTTCAAAGAAACGTTTTTTTTGGATTAAGCTGAATGCATCATCTCAGTGATTCTATTAAAGTGAGAAGACGCGAAAAACTGACGCAAAGTGTCCAGTTGCTTTGCGAAAATGTATCAGTCTACAAGTCAGGACTTTCGAAAGCTGCTGTTGCTGAATGTGGCTTTATAGAAATCAAACCAAAAGTTTTTTTTTTTTATAATGGATTAGAGATGTTATTGAAACGATGTAATACTTGTATCCAACGGCAAATGGCCTATATTGAAAAATGATTTTTTATTGTTGCTCTAATCCTTTCATTTTCATGCCTAACTCGGAAATATTCTCGGAAATAATCTCTGGTACTTTACCATCCTTATATGAATCCACATTACAGTAACTTCTTTAAAAACTTATGAACTGCAATACGATAAAAATACAAGAGTGACCACAACAAAGTGTTAATTCCGCCGCATACATATTAAAAAAAAAAAGTTTAATACAAAAAAAAACCTTCAAAAAACCTTTGGGGGATTAAAAATAAATTAAATAAAAACTTTTTCCCCCGAAATGTGTTCAAAACATGCAAAATGTTTAATGTATGCAACTTTATGCAATATTTACCAAGTATGCAAAATTGCGCAATACACAATTCATACCATGGCACCCAGGATGTCTGATTCGGATGAAAAAATTAGTTTTCCGGGATGTACACGTTAACAAATACAATATGCAATTACACAGGAATCCGGGCTCTAGTTTTAACGAAACTCGTTAGTTAGAAGGGTTAATATTGTTATTACAAATAGAACTAGAATGTTTTCGCCTACAAAACACTTCCAGTTTTGGTAAGATATGAGAGATATAAGAGATAAAGATAAAGATCTCAACCACTTTGTCATTTTAACTGTAGAATTAAAATATTTATTTAGCTGATTAAACATAGAAGCATAACGGAGTTCTACCACTGCAACCTACATAACATGTACTTGAAAATGCCCACATCTTTATGAAATCCTCCCTTTTACAACTGATTTTTGCACAGACTCACTTTATGCTGCAAATCCTATAATTACAAACTTAAGTTTTTCCATTTCATATTAATTTGTTTTGTAACATCAAGGATACCTATGTATAAACATCAACTACCCAATATACAGAAGTGATTTGCGATTTATGTTAAATTCAGCCAATTACATCTTCCTGATACCCTAATTTCAAATCCAATCACTTTACAACGGTATTCGCCTATTACACAGGTTGCAAATAATGCAAAAATGACTTTTTGATACATGTTGCCGTAAAGAGAATTAAAACACCACAAAACCAAACTTCCCTATTAAAATTTTAAGGATGGGGCCTATTTTAAATCATCAGGCCCGTCCCCCTTGATAGAAAAATTGATAGGTTTCGGAATTTTATATAAATCACAGCAGGTAAAGAGTTACTTGAGGTGGCTCGTTCCAATTGAAATCTCTGTATCCCTGTACAAGTACATCTCGGTAGCCAATGCGTTGATGGAAGTCCTGCTGATATTGCGGTGTGCATCCAATTTTTCTGCGTCGGCGAGAGTTATTGCAAAACAGGCGGGGGTACAGACGCACGTGCGTAATGTTCAAAGGATTTTAAAGGCGTCACCGGTATTATCACGGAAGAAAATGTTAAGAAAACCGCCACTTTCGGCAAAACACAAAGAAGCGAGGTTGAGATTTGCTGAAGAACACGTATTCTGGAAGAAACAATGAGAAAAAGTTATATTTTCCGAAGAGAAACGTTTTAATTTGGACGGACCGGATGGGTACTCGCATTATTATCATTATCTGAGAAAGGAACCAAAAGCGAAAATGACCGGACAATTAGGGGGTGGATCTGTGATGGTATGGGCAGCGATTGGATTTCGCGCTAAAAGTGGGATAATGATTTGCACAAACAAAATGACATCTGTGACGTATAAAGACTGATTGCGTGACAATCTTCTACGTTTTGGAAACAAATGGGCCGGGCGCAATTTTGTTTTTCAGCAAGATAACGCGCCAATTCATAAAGCAAAAACGTTTACTGAATGGTTCAAAGAGAAAAGGATTAAAACTTTACAGTGGCCGGCACGGTCACCAGACTTAAACATTATTGAAAACATGCGGGGTGAATTGGCACGTCGCGTTTATGGCGGAGACCGTCAATATTTCACGATACAGGAACTGAAAACTTCAATCGTGACCGAATGGCAGAATATCCCTCAAAATTACGTGTTAAATTTATATAAATCTATTAATAACAGACTATTGGAAGTGATTAAGAACAATGGAGGATCTAAGCATAACTGATCTCTCGTTTGTTTATTTTTGTTTTACATTTGCAACAAAGCGTCTAAATTTTTGCCGCAGAAATTGTTTAAACATTGGAGTAATAATTTATTATTTAGTTCATATATTACCGGAGGAGATATTTTTAAGTTTATTTTATTTTTACGAATAAAAACTTAATTAGATATCTTGCTAGTTTCGCAAAGAAATGTTGTAACCCTTAAAACCCGTAAAACATCTTACCGCGTCTAAGTTTTTGTCGGGGAGTGTACGTTTGGTATTAATCGACAGGTTTAACAGTTCGAACTGTATTTGATGTTTATCTCAAAAATTTTAAGCCACGTTTACTGTTAAATATATCCAACGTAATTTGAAGTTTCACGAAATGATTTAAAGCAAGATTTAGCTGTTAGACAACACGAAAAAATAATTAAAAATAAAACACGCCCCCCTATGGATTAGAAGTTTAATATTTTCAAGTCGTTATACCGTACCAAAGGTGTACCGAAATAAAAATAATTATTTTATTACACACAATTCTTTATTTCTACATTTTTTTTCCACATAAAGCTATTCTTTAAACACTACTTTGCTTCTTACTGAACAAGAAATCCAAGTATCCCTTCTGACAGAAATCAAGTATGACGTCCCTAACCCTTTCGTTATAAATATGTTCCTCGGCCTCTCCCAATATTGTCGCCAACGCTAAAATCGTCATGTACAGGCCGACAACTGAGAATCTCCTCAGTTCCGCTTCTAGCACATCTAATGGTAGTACCTTTTCCGGATCGAAGCCCATATCAGTGAGGTGACTGCACAAACTGTAATAGTACAGTTTGATAGCGTTATCGTAGTGTTGATCACGGAATGATTTATCGGTGCAAGCGAATAAGAAATAGGAGAGATCACAGACTGGCGAACCGTGTCGTACAACCTGGAAATCTAGGAAGCAGACGGCGTTTGGCAAGTCTGGATGAGAAGAATTCTGAAAATTAACGAGAAATGTTTATTTTTTTTTATTCTATTTTATTTTATATTCTAACTTACCTCATATTTAAATAACATGTTATTGATGCAACTTTCTCCATGACCAATTACGGAATACTTATTAACGTTCCTGGAAGCCTCAACATACAATCCCATGAAATTCCGCACGTACCTCGAGAATTTCCTGTAGGTAACGGTATGTCTAATTGGATCTAAGGTTTCTAGAGCCTTATCCATAATTGGCTGTTGAGTTTTCTTCAACTCGAAGACATCGACGGCTTCGGCAAGGTTGCTACGGAACGTATTGGTGAATTGTTCGAAAATATCGCGTCGTTTCGCTCGAAAAACGTAGGATAAGGCATGCAACTTCCCATAAGCTTTCATTACGAGCTTAACATGTTCCAAATCTAAAGGTTCCTTTTTATTCCTCAATATGTAACCCAAAGATGTCATATCAGTCATTGCCACTGTTTCTTTTTGATATTCTAAGCTTGAGAATAAATATTCCGGATAGGAGTTGAAGCCGTGCATGATGGATCTTTCTTGCTCCAATTCTTTGTACGCTGGGAAAATCGCCTCGTACATCAAGACTTCGTTCTGATACAACGCTTCCAATCTTATCATTTTTCTAAGTGCGTCAATTGGTGGCGCAATTTTAACGATCCATTGGAGCCCCACATTTGTTCCATTTTGATCGATACCGTTGATTTGGACTTTAGCGATTATTCCAAGCATGTTTTCCCCAGATTCGATTCCAGGTGCCATTTTGATGTCATAATTGATGACTCCAATATCTTCCAGATGTTTTTCTAAGAGTTTTAATATATCCGGATCCATTTCTTGACCATCATACGTTATGGGTTGGGAAACTTTGGTTTCTTGAGGTGCTTCTTCAGTAATTTCCGGCTCAGGTTCGGTTACTTTGCTGGTTTCTGCTGGTGTTTCTTCCCGAGGTTGCTCTTGGGATTCTTCTTGAGGTGTCTCATCAACCACTTGAGATGTGACCTGATTTGTTTCTTCCGTTGCTGCTTCTTTTACTTCGTTCTCTATTGGTGAAGATTCTTCCACAATAAAAGTTTCTGTAGTTTCTTGAATTTCTTGTTGGGCTGGTATTCCCTCCCCCCTTTCCTCTTCCTCCTTTGCTGGTGTAGGTTCCACAGAATCTTCAGTTTTACTTTGAATTTGTGGAGAAGCATCTTCTGCTGTTGCATTTTCCGTTTTATCTGCTTGTAAAGGTGGAATTTCGGTTTGTGTACTTTGTTCTTCTTGTTGGGTTGGTCTTTCTGCGGGAGCTTCTTGAGTACTTGATTCTCGATCTTCCTCCTTTTCTGGTGTAGGTTCCACAGGATCTTCGGTTTTGCTTTGAATTTGTGGAGAAGCATCTTCTGCTGTTGCATTTTCCGTTTTATCTGCTTGTAAAGGTCGAATTTCGGTTTGTGTACTTTGTTCATCTTGTTGGGTTGGTATTTCTGCGGGAGCTTCTCGATCTTCCTCCTTTGCTGGTGTAGATTCCACAGAATCTTCAGTTTTACTTTGGATTGATGTAGAAGTATCTTCCGTCGTTACATTTTCTGTTTTATCTGATTGCGGAGGTTGAATTTCATCTTGTGTACTTTGCTTTTCTTTTGGTGCTTCTTCTACCTCTTCAGTTACTTTAGAATCTACAGTATCTTGATCTGTTGTTGCTATTTGTCTTGGTTCTTCTTTTGAGGCATCTTCAGCTTCATCACCTACTAGTTTAAGATCTTTATCATCTGCAGGCTTTTCAGCGTCACTTTTCGCATCTCCAATAACACAGAATTCTGGATCACTTGCTGTGGTGGTATTATTTTCTTCTGGGGTTGGCGATTTGTCGCTTTCTACTTTAACTTTTTCAGCGTCTTCTTGAATTGTCTCATTCTGGACTGGTTTAGCAATTTCAGTTGGCTCAGGAACATCTTTTAAGTTTTGGTCGGTTTTGGTTACTTGTGAGGCGTCTTCGGATTCGGTATGGTCCATCCCGTCATTTTTATCGGTTGCGTTTTCATTTGTTGGATTAGTTTGTTCCGTTGACGTTGATGTTTCGAGTTGATCTTCGTTATTTTGCTCATTTACATTTTCTTTAGTCTCTTCTGTGGATTTAACATCTTTTATTATCTTCGCTGCTTCCTCTGACTTATCATTTTCCAATGGTTTTTCACTAATAGCACTGGTATTTTCACTTTTCTCACTCATTGCAACACCTTTATTAGCTACCGCAATCGCGAATAATTTTCATATGAATGAGTATCTGAGAAACATCTCACCGATAGATTAGATATCTTAAACCATTCTCATTACATAATGTATTAATTGTACTCATAAATCTGTATTAATTCATTTTATGCCGGGCAAACAAATTCCATTTTGGCATTTTGATATTGTTATCGGTGAAATGGAAGATCGATTTGTTAAGCTGTTTACTAATTTTAAATGAGGCGTAGTGGTTTTTCTCATGTTGTTCGATGGCCTCGTAGAAATGGTGTTTTTCGTTGTTTTTGAAGCGCTTTTTGACTTGATCTTTCCTAATCCGTTTCCAGAAACTGATACGAAGAATTAAAATGGTTTAAGTATGAATCAAACGTAAAGCAACGTGATAAAACGCGCATAAGTTTTTAAAATTCGCGAGAATATGAATTAACTTTTAATGGGATAATTATATAAATATATTTTTTTAAATTAATTGCAGCGAGGACTTGGGCGAGATAGCTTACATTCGATACTGATTGTAACGAGTTGTTCTTAAAAAAAGTGCTTCCACAATGCGTTAGAAATTTCACGAAGATTTCGTACGAGGAACAGGCTCCCATAAAATAATTGACCTCCCGAGGTTAGGAAAACCAAGATTTGTGATGTCCAAGTTGCAGAAGTGCTGCTACGATTGTTTGATTTGAAGGAGGCAGATTTTTCAATCAGGTACGAGGTTTCTTTGAGCCGAATAACGGCTCAGATTGAAAGTGAACTAGAATTGTGATCCCGTGTTTTATGGAGAGATGAGGTGGTTCATTTTTTTCTTGATGTTGGAGTTAATGCTCAAAACAACAACTCCAAAAACGAAGAAATTCCACTCGTCCTGTGCGACCTATTAAAAACATTGCTGTCGTCAGAGAGAGTATCAATAAGAATCAATAAGAAACAATTAGCAGAACTAATTCGCAACAAATTCTCATTAAAGACTATTCTTCCTTCAAAAGAAAGTGGAATTAACTCAGGAACTCAAGCCACCAAACCATTTACAACGCAGACAATTCGCTAATTGGGTGAAGAAAAACCAAATGGTGAATGAACATTTTTTAAGGAACATCATCTTTAGCGATGCTGTTCATGAAAGATCGATGCACGCACAAATATTGTCCTTTTTTGAGAATTAAGTTTGCCAAGCTTTAACTGTTAATGGAGGACAAAATATCAATTTTTTTATGGAATCATTTGAATGATATGGAACTCGAAGAAATGTGGTTTTAACTGTTAATGTTAGGGTTAATTTGCAGTAAGAAAGAACAAAAATTGATAGTAGAAATGTCTTTCGGGTGATGTCGTGTAGTTAATATTTAACTTGACGTTTCGCTGACTATCCTGTCAGCTTCCTCAGAAGATTTCTAAAGACTGACAGTCTTTAGAAATCTTCTGAAGAAGCTGAACGAAACGTCAAGTTAAATATTAACTACACGACATCACCCGAAAGACATTTCTACTATGGATTACGGTCGTGAAAGCCTACACTCAACAAAAATTGAGTCTGACAAACGAATATATTAAGACTAAGGATTTACAAACTCATCACGTCTACAACACTGTATCGTGTACAAAAAAAAACAAAACTTCTTAAACATCGTTTCCAAACCTTTTTTCTATGAACATTACCAACTTTGTTTTTCCTTTTTAACTATATGATTTTTAGTCTTCAATGTTCCCAATCTCTAACATTAACAAGATGGTGTTATATGATATACAGCAAGAGAAACCATCGGTTTGTTAAGACAACGTTATCTTGATCCTGTGATTTCCAGAAATCTTGAAGTTAATTGCTCGCCGACGCTGAAAAGCTAGTTCAATAAATCGTGTTCGTTGAGTTCGTTTTGTTAAAGCAACAAAAAAAAAATATTATGTTAGCTAAAAAAATTATTACAATGTTCTATATCCGTTTATTATTTTAGAGATTTTTCATTAGACATTAATAAATGTATTCTTTGTATCAACAAATCCGTTTATTGTATGTAGAAAGTGTTAATCGTTGTAATAAACAGCCAGTTTTAATAAAAAGAATGTTATATTAACGCAGTTTTTTATCGCATTTACGTACTTTTTTGATCAGTGTGTTACGGCTGAAATTCAGCCAATTGCCTTTGAAAAAATCTTGGAAAATTTGATGAAAAGGGTCAGGGTAAGCCAGCACATCCGCGGCTGCCATTTGTTCAATTTAATTAATCTCAATATGTATCCGTTATAAATTAATAAAAATTGCTCAATTAATAATTTACTGTAATTCATTTTCAAATTAAATTCGGCGTAAGCGATGAGGCACCCCTTATTAGACGTAAGTAAATTAAAAAGTTATATTTGTAAAAAGCTAAATTATGTTTGAATAAAAGGCCACCCAGAAATTCCTTTTAATGAAATAATAGACACTTTAGCTAAGAAAACATGCTGGAAAATAGTACTTTTCCCCATACACAGATTTTTTTACCAATTCTAAGGAGATATGCGTAGAAATTGGGAGAAATTTTATACCAATTTTTACGTAAGCCACAAATTATCATCTATTCTTCCCCCGAATCGATGGACAGCGACGGTATAATAAAATTCATGTTACAAAAAAGATGCTAACCCAAGTTTTAAGAATTTCATTCAATCAAAGAAGGCTTTTCCATTATCTACAAGGAATTAATTTGGCTTAGAACGATATTTGTAATTTTTGCTAGAAGGAAAATGGAAACTGGAAACATTAATTATCTATTGTATTATAATTAGCACAAAAAGATTTAAGGTGGACATTTTCCAAATGGCAGCCTTTAATTTTATCTTGAGTTTCCTCAATATCTCTATTAATTAACTGCACTTCATCCTTTACTGCTTGGGGGTTTCAGTAACAAGGCCATGGAACACTTTACACACTCAACCTACGCACTAAAAGGGTTCTGACAAGCTTAAAAAGTTTATACACCCCGTTGGGCCGTCACCACACTAAAAGAAAAAAAAGTGTTCATGGGTGTGTAATATTTAAAAATAAAGAAAATATTGCAAAATTAGTTTTATTGGCGCAAAACCAAATAAATTAATGCTTTACTTATTGAAAAATCACATATTTTTTAATATTCTATTATACAATACCCTGAGTTGCAGTTGTTTTCAAAATTTAATAAACACAAATAAAAAGGACCAATAGCTTTTAATATACATTTGACTTACGCTTAAATATCGAAGTAACCGTATCTAACAAAATCCAAAATCATACCCCTCACTCTATTCTTATATAATTCATCGTTGACAGATTTATAGTTCAGGACATTGCTGACTTCGCCGATTTCATCAAAGTTCGGTATTTCCTCGACTTCGCTCATCATCAGATGTACCACCATGGTACTCATGAACAGTCCAAAGATGGATGCCCTCTTTAATTCGAATTGCAAAGCTTCGAATGGGAAGAGTCTCTCCGGATCGCTGCCCAAATCCACCAGATGCTGGCATAGAGAGTGGTAGTACAGTTTGATCATGCTGTCGTAGTATTTTTCTCGTAGGTTCTGATCCGTACACGTAAAAATGAAATAGGAGAGATCGAAGGCTGGAGAGCCGAATCTGCAGAGTTGCCAATCCAATAGGCAGATCCTTGTTGGTCGATCCGGATGATCGGAATTCTGAAAAATTGGGAAAATTATTAGATCTACCGAGCCAACTTTGTGACATTTTATTGCAAGCAAGGTGAATGTTCTGCAATTTCTGCAAAGCTGGCAGACTGCGCTGGGTTGGGAATTTAACGTATTAAAGAATAATATTAATCGTCATCTATGTAGACTCTGCGTGAGTTCATGGTTAAGGATAAGTCTCACAATTCTCTCTTAGGCATATTAAAAGCGACAGGTTTCGAGTAAAAAATACATCTTCAGGCCGTAGAATTTATCAATATAAAATTCAATCGAAAAAATATTTTTTTAAAATTTAAAAACGAATGGATCCTTTTTATTTGTTCTTCTTAATATGGTTGTAGCAGTTAGATTTGCTGAACGAAATTCGTCCATTTAACTTGTGTTCGTGCGAATTTAGTTCGTTGCCTTTTACATTATAATTGTTTTATATTTTCAACTATTGTAACGATATTAAGAAGAAGAAAAAAAATCTTTTTAAAGATCTATTCGTTAAAAATAGTTTACCTCTGGACATCTTCCCTTCGTTGTTTTAAATTTTTCGACCATTTTGTACTGATAATTTTTACATGTTCTTTCTACATTTTACACTACCAGACAAAAACATAGACGCGGTATCGTTTCTATTTACGAAACAAAGTTATATAAGACATTATATAAAATGTAAATGAGGGTTATTAATACTTGTTATGTAAATAGTCCATTTATAGATATTTCTGGGTATTTATTGCTTTATGTGGGGTAATTGAGATTTTCCCAGATCAAAATAGGAATTTTAAATGCGACAAAAATTTATACCCAGTGCATTTATCACATTAATATAAGCAAAAATGTTTTAATTTGATACTTCTCTTTATATACAGCGGTTGCGCTGGTAAAGTGTACTCATTTCACCACGAGAAATTATATTTTATAAAGTGTTTGCAATATGGGTAGAAAAAAGCAATTATCCTTGATAGAAAGGGGAAAAGTTCTAGCTTGGCACCAGGATGGTGTTGGTAAGAAGGAAATTGCTCGTCGGTTACGAAGAAGCGATCATTCCGTTATAAATTTCCTAAAAGATCCGGAAAATTATGGCAAACCAAAAGGCCAGGGGCGACCGAAACTGTAAGTGAGCGGGATAAACGCATGATATTGCGGTGTGCATCCAATTCTTCTGCGTCGGCGAGAGTTATTGCAGAACAGGCGGGGGTACAAACGCACGTGCGTAATGTTCAAAGGATTTTAAAGGCGTCACCGGTAATATCACGGAAGAAAATGTTGAGAAAACCGCCACTTTCGGCGAAACATAAAGAAGCGAGGTTGAGATTTGCTGAAGAACTCGTATCCTGGAAGAAACAATGGGAAAAAAGTTATATTTTCCGATGAGAAACGTTTTAATTTGGACGGACCGGATGGGTACTCGCATTATTATCATGATCTGAGAAAGGAACCAAAGTGAAGATGACCAGACAATTAGGGGGTGGATCTGTGATGATATGGGCAGCGATTGGATTTCGCGATAAAGTGGGATAGTGTTTTGCACAAACAAAATGACATCCGTGACGTATAAAGACGTATTGCGTGACAATCTTCTACGTTTTGGAAACCAATGGGCCGGGCGCAATTCTGTTTTTCAGTAAGATAACGCGCCAATTCATAAAGTAAAAACCATTACTGAATGGTTTAAAGAGAAAAAGATTAAAACTTTACAGCGGCCGGCACGATCACCAGACTTAAACATTATTGAAAACATGTGGGGTGAATTGGCACGTCGCGTTTATGGCGGAGGCCGTCAGTATTTCACGGTACAGGAACTGAAAACTTCAACAGCGACCGAATGGCAGAAAATCCCTCAAAATTATGTGTTAAATTTATATAAATCTATTAATAACAGACTATTGGAAGTGATTAAGAACAATGAAGGATCTACGCATTACTGATCGTTCATTTGTTAATTTTTGTTTTACATTTGCAACAGAGCGTCTAAATTTTTGTCACAGAAATTGTTTAAACATTGGAGTAATAATTTATTATTTAGTTCATATATTACCGGAGGAGATATTTTTAAGTTTATTTTACTTTTACGAATAAAAACTTAATTAGATATCTTGCTAGTTTCGCAAAGAAATGTTGTAACCGTTAAAACCCGTAAAACATCTTACCGCGTCTAAGTTTTTGTCGGGGAGTGTAAGTTCTAAAGATATGTTTTGAATTATAAAGTAATTATTATATCATTAAGATAGATTAAATAACATACTGATATAATTGTCAACTAATTTTTTATTGATATGGAATTACGTGACTTATCTGTATCTTGTTGCCTTGCACCTTTTTAAGGTGTTCAGAAACTGATTATTAAATATAAACAATGGCAATCATATCCAGGCTATATGAATGTAGGTAGCTTACGTAACGTAGGATTTGAGCAATCTTGGTTGCATACTAAATTTAAATTTTCCGAAAATTATCCTTATACGGAGGTAATGCGAAAAGTCGAGTGGAATCCCAGTTCGTGGATTTCTGCCATGGCGCGACCATTGAAATATGAGACGGTGTGTTGTAAGTAAGTGTTGGTGTAAAAAAAAACCTTCTTTCCTCAAATGCGGCCGTTTTCCGCAATTTTTGCCTTTAGCTTGGCAAGTAATGGTGCATAGTGTGCCTTCGCTGTTGTTTTTTCCTGTTGAAGATAGTCGGTTAACACTATTCAAAAAAAAAGAAAAAACAGTCGCAATCATTTTCCCGGAAGATGGAACTGTCTTTGCCTTTTTCAGCCTTCACAGTCAGTCTATTGTTCCGATCGTGCTTTGACTTCAGGAGTGTACTGTTGTATAGTTATTAATCGACAGCAAAACTCCGACTTACTTTTTGGCGTGTTAGCTTCTTATATCCAAATCTTCAGATATGCCTTCAGCCTCGGCCATATCTCCAACCTTAATTACACTGTCGTCTAGCACCATTTGGTAAACTTTTCCGATGATATCGGTAGTGGTTACATCTTTTGGTCGTCCCGGAAATGCATCGTTAACCAACCCTTGTTGGTGCATTACAGCATTACGTAAAAGTGTGAATAATTCATACTTCTGGCCGAACTTTCTCGCATACTTACCTGATCTTTGGCCGATCTATCTACTTTTGTCGTGCGCCGATCTTCCTTGAAAATTGGCTCATTGTTGTCTGCCTGTTCAACCAGCGCTGCACCAACTAAATTGGTTCAACATCGATTTCACTCAAGTGTTTACTGCCAAGCATTGTTTGATTATCATTTGCCGAACGTACGTCGTTGTGCCAACCGTCAGCCAACCAACTGTGCTACTAGGGAAGCTGGTACGGCCATATTTAAATTCACCTGCCCAAAATTCCTCCCGCAGACAGTGCCTATTTCGACATAAATTTTCGTAGGCGTATTGCCTTTCAAAATGCAAGAGTTTAATGACGGCTAGATATTCGATTTTTTTTAATTTTTACCATCGACTGAGACTAACAACTGTTAAACGGCAATCCAATACGGCTCTGAGATTTTCAAAAATATCTTCGCATGTCCAATTATATTACCAAAATATATTTGACCAGTAATGCCATCTTCATGTTGAAGCATGAAACTTTTTAGATTACCCTCATATTAACGATTATTTTTGAGCCCTGTATATGCATAAAACGAATATATTTTAGTATTTATTGCTGGTCAAGGGACAATTGTTGTATAATTTTGTTCGTCAATAATCTGGCAATTATTACAATCACACCCAACACTTAATAAACTAACCATTGCAAATTTTGACTTTGTAGGATACTTTTCTTTTTTTTAATTTGATCAGAAATGTTACGTAAATATGTAAAAAAAGTCGTATTTTTAATGTTAATAACAAATAAGGTCAACTTTAAGTAAGAATTTTTACGTTCGTTGAAAGCTATGAAAGTTTTTAAAGGAAGAACACATTTCCCATTTTCTTAGCGCAGTGCAGGCGAATATGACCTTTATTTCAAGAACTACCAGGGTCATCCATCCAAAATTTAAAATATGCTAAATGAGTACTTTGTCGAATGTTATGGATATAGTAATTTGTTTGATTTTCTTATTTTTGACTCAGTATAACAATGTCTTTAAGAAAATTATCTGTTGGATTCAGCTTTTAAATTAATTTAAAAATTTGTTTCGGTTTTATTTTGAAAGCGGACAGTTCTGTTTGAATCCCGCAAGTAGATATATCGACATGTGCTTAGATCTCCCCGCTATAATAATATAACAAAATATAATAAAATAATAATAATAATAATAAAATCGCAAGAAAGAGATCTGTGAACGGCTGTGTAAATACCAAAATTATTGTGCCACCGTTTATAGGAATCCCCCGGCCTCCATCGCAACAGATTCGGTGAGTGCCCCATTGCCCTTCATTGAATTAATCTGCTTAACATTTAGTACTAACACATATAATTCAATCGATTCAAAATAATGAATTGAAATACCACAATACCAATTATTTTAAACGTTAATAAACTTTATATTGAAAAATCTGATTTATTGGCAAACTGATGTTCCTCTTTGTTGGGATTTTGACCTTTCACAGATCAGACATCAGATAAAGTAGCGGCTGTATTTGAATTTTGAATATGCTGAATGTGGTAGAAATTACACTGCTCGTTTGCAAAGATTTCGTACGAGAACAGGTTTGAGAGCTGGCCTCTGTATATTAAAGAGGTGTGCCGTAATTTGAAAATTTAAAAGAACAATGTCTGCAGCTGATCTCCCGAGATGAGGAAAACCAGGGATTAGCAATATTCAAGTTGCGGAAGTTCTTCGGGTAAATCAAAAATAAAAACCTAGCCTAGCAACATTTTACGCGTAATCCACGGATCCATGGGTCATTATAAAGCACAAGGACTTTTTGGTTTTGGAAGGTTTGAAGGAGACAAATTTGGTAATTAGGTACGATTTTTCTTTGCGAATCGTGACTCAGATTAAAATTGAACTCAAATGGTTTTCTCATATTTTATGAACAAATGAAACCCATGTTTTTTTTTTTTAGTGGTGGAGTTAATATGGTCAATAAAGTATTCATAAGCAATTATTTACGAAGAATGCTTGGCTGCAAATGCCAAAATATTATACGCAATTGTAAATGTAATCTTGCACATTTATCGACCAGTTAAATATTTGTTATGTGATGTTTTTTTGAAAATTCACGGCTCAGAGTTGCCTGATCTGAACCCAGCGGATTTTTAAATTAAATTTTTCAAAATAAAAGTAAAGCGAGATTATTTTAATTTTTAGTTGCTTTCTTTTTGGAAAATTTGATCTACCATGGCCAATACATGTAAGAAGCGGATTTATGAAATAACTAAGATCGCTAATAAATTTTTGCTACTTTCGAGCTTGAAAGATAATCATAGCATGCTTGAAATTGTAGACTTTATGATCTATTATGTATTTAAAAAAAAAAGGTTTAATTTTAATGCGTAATATAAGTTTTACAGAGGCACTTTCATTTCAAATAGATCACCCTGTATGTGGGTGTAAACGAACTTTACAGCCCAGCTCTCTGTTCGCTATCTTATTTTTTTACATTTAGATTATTATTGTATATGTTGCTTAAATTAACATCATTTTTATCATTTATTGTATTACAATGATTTCTTTCTTGTTTCATTTCTTTAAAAATTCTTTTGTTGTAATTGTTGTTTGTAGTAATTGTTTTGTATCGTTATCAGATGTTTGTTGTTTTTTATGTAAACCGTTTCGTAAGCGTCTAATTCTCGTTTCGTTTATGTGTTGGGCTACTCTTGACGAATCTAATCTACCGAAGCGATAACACTTCATATCTTCCTTAAATCTGAACTAACTATGTTTGGAAATGGAATAAAAGGTATATTCCGAATTGTAACATAGTTTTGGTTCAATAAACCAAATCCGGAAATCTCAAAAAAGGGAAAAAGATCTTAAGATAACATCAACGAGTTTAAAGAAAATAGAAGAAAGAAAATCTTCGCAATTGCAAATCATCTGTGACTAGAGAAATAAAAGAGATTCTCAAGAATTGTCCAAAACTAATCAACGTAAACTTAAAGTTAAAATTGTCAATTTCAGATTCGCCAGTTCCACAAATACATTGCCTTTCGGGGAGATCTGTGAGGCAGATGGTGCCAAAACTTGTCTATGTAAAAAATTATCCAAGTAGTTAGTGTTGAATGAATATAAAATATTTCTGGGGATTTATTGCTTTATGAGGGGTAATTGAGATTTTCCCAGATCAAAATAGGAATTTTAAATGCGACAAAAATTTACACCCTGTGCATTTATTACATCAATATAAGCAAAAATGTTTTAATTGGATACTTCTCTTTCTATGCAGCGGTTGTGCTGGTAAAGTGTACACATTTCACCGCGAGAAATTATATTTTATAAAGTGTTTGCAATATGGGTAGAAAAAAGCAATTATCCTTGATAGAAGGGGGTAAAGTTCTAGCCTGGCACCAGGATGGTGTTAGTAAGAAGGAAATTGCTCGTCGGTTACGAAGAAGCGATCATTCCATTAGAAATTTCCTAAAAGATCCGGAAAATTACGACAAACCAAAAGGCCAGGAGCGACCGAAAGCTGTAAGTGAGCGGAATAAACGCAGGATATTGCGGTGTGCATCCAATTCTTCTGCGTTGGCGAGAGTTATTGCAGAAGAGGCGGGGGTACAAACGCACGTGCGTAATGTTCAAAGGATTTTAAAGGCGTCACCGGTAATATCACGGAAGAAAATGTTGACAAAACCGCCACTTTCGGCGAAACACAAAGAAGCGAGGTTGAGATTTGCTGAAGAACACGTATCCTGGATGAAACAATGAGAAAAAGTTATATTTTCCGACGAGAAACGTTTTAATTTGGACGGACCGGGTGGGTACTCGCATTATTATCATGATCTGAGAAAGGAACCAAAAGTGAAAATGACCAGACAATTAGGGGGTGGATCTGTGATGATATGGGCAGCGATTGGATTTCGCGATAAAAGTGGGATAGTGTTTTGCACAAACAAAATTACATCTGTAACGTATAAAGACTTATTGCGTGACAATCTTCTACGTTTTGGAAACCAATGGGCCGGGCGCAATTTTGTTTTTCAGCAAGATAACGCGCCAATTCATAAAGCAAAAACCATTACTGAACGGTTTAAAGAGAAAAAGATTAAAACTTTACAGTGGCCGGCACGGTCACCAGACTTAAACATTATTGAAACCATGTGGGGTGAATTGGCACGTCGCGTTTATGGCGTAGGCCGTCAATATTTCACGGTACAGGAACTGAAAACTTCAATCGTGACCGAATGGCAGAATATCCCTCAAAATTACGTGTTAAATTTATATAAATCTATTAATAACAGACTATTGGAAGTGATTAAGAACAATGGAGGATCTACGCATTACTGATCACTCGTTTGTTCATTTTTGTTTTACATTTGCAACGGAGCGTCTGAATTGTTTAAACATCGAAGTAATAATTTATTATTTAGTTCATTTATTACCGGAGGAGATATTTTTATGTTTATTTTACTTTTACGAATAAAAACTTAATTAGATATCTTGCTAGTTTCGCAAAGAAGTGTTGTAACCCTTAAAACCCGTAAAACATCTTACCGCGTCTAAGTTTTTGTCGGGGAGTGTAAGTTTATTTTGGACAAATTGGGCAATGAAAATTTGAAATCTTTCAAAGAAAAAACTCGATACAATTTGCTAGTTCAATAGTATCTTCAATTCCAGAGATTGAGGACTGAATTCTTCTCCCAGAAAAAGGAAAAACCACCAACAACATTTGTATTTCATTTTCAGAAAATTTAGTTATTTTTGGAACTATTAGCAAACCACAAATTCCCAATAAGATCTCAAATTAGGCGCATTAGAATTGATTTTGCGACGTGATTATACATTTTATCGAAATACCTCAAATTACATACATACCTCGTACTTAAATAGCATATTGTTCACCCAACTATCACCATGGCCGATTACGCTGTACTTATTGGGATTATCAAACAATTCTGTAAAAATATCCAAGTCATTCTCAGCGTATTTCTTATATTTTTCAATGGCAGCAGAATCCTCTTCCGGTTTCAAAGATTCTATGACTTTCTTATGATGCGTGGCCATCTGTTCCTTTCGCCGTTCCACACTGATATCTCTCCTATTGAAAACCACCTCGGCGGTGGATTCCGCAAGCTGGCTCCAGAGTTCAGGATCTTGATCTCGCAATGCGAAAGATATGGCGTGCAATTTTCCATAAGCTTCCATGACTAGCTTGACGTGATTGTAATCCAGCGGTTTCTTACGATCCTTCATGACGTACCCTAAGGATTTCATGTTTTCCATCACGAAGCAATGCTCTTGTAAATGGGAGAAGACGTAATCGGGATAATAATTGAATGGTTTAAGTACGGCGCGATCATCTTGGAATTTCTCAATGATAGGAAAAATCTGCTCGTAAACATAGACTTCCCTTTCGTATAAGTCGTCGATATTCAAGACTTTCCTTATGCCTTCACCTTTCGGAGCGATCTTAGCTATCCAATTGACGAGTATTTGTTGGCCATCTCGATTTATTCCTTTAGCGGTAATTTTGGCGATCAGTCCTAAGTAATTGTCGCCTTTACCAGCACCGTTGGAGGTTTCTATTGTATAATTTTCGATTCCTTTCTTCTCCAATTCGTTTTCGATTCTCTTCGTGATCTTCTCTTCTAATTCAATTGCCGCGTTATTGTTTTGAGCACTCATAGTTGCATCTAACGAATCACCACTTCACTCGTCACTGCAACAGCTTAGAAAGATGGCGTTTTGATCTTTGAACGAGCGCCGATTGATATTTGTAAAGTGCGATAATGGTCACGTGCAATAATAATTATTACATACTATTCCGCACGTAACCTTGGTTCAGAATCAAATGCGATGTTATAGACGTGATGACTGGCGAATTATTACGAAAATAAACGTAAAAAGCGTTTTAGATTCAATTTCTCTTGTGTCTTAATCTAATTTGCTTCCCTTGAAGCTTTATTCGTATAAACGGTGCACGTTTTAATGAATCAAAGAATTTATTTATATTTACAGGGTGATTCATCCATTTGATGGAACTTTCAAGGACGATTGTTTACAGAATGGTTTGTTGAGCTGGGTTATTGTCGGGAATACTCGATTGATCTCCCTCCCTAAAAACGCTCGTCGAGACCTTTCGAACGAGCCCGAGCTCATCCTCGTAGCTCGTCCGGACACGACGTAAAAATTTGCACCAAAAATGATGGAATTTTTTCGAGGCAAAAAAAACAAAGTTCGGAATTCCATCGCTAATCGATGACCATATGGCCGTATATGTTCCCCATAAAATTTCAGCCCGCTACCTCTAACGGTTTAGGAGATATGGGCGTTTGAAGTTTTCGAAAACTTCCCCGGAAACGGTCGGAAATGGACGGAAAATCGACATCGCTCCGGTTTTCGTCGATTATCTCCTCAGCTATTCGTCCGCGGTATGCGAAGTCGGTACTCGTTGAATAGAGAATTGAATGACGAATCGATTGCGACCAAGCGGAAGCTTCCAGCTCTTCGTTTTGGCGGGCTTCTCGGGCTTCAAAGTTGATGGCTTGAAACCTATTGCAAAGTAACGTGGTTTTTGTTGGTCAATTGTGTACCCACCTTTAGAACTGCCTGATTATCACTGAATATAGTTATGCTTGAGCCTCGTATCCCTATCTTGAGGTTCTTTATGACGCACAAGTTCAAAGCAGAAATCTGCGCTTGAAATATGTTGGTGTGGAGTCCTGTAGGCATTTTCAGGTGAAAGTTAGGCCCACTAATGCCTATTCTTGTTCCAGGACCTTCTATTCTTGAGCCCTCCGTGCACCATGCCAGGGTACTTCTTTTGCTTTGAGGCTGACCGGATGTTGAGACAATTAAACCTCTGGACCTCCAGTTAATCACGAGTGAAAATTATTTTAGAAAAAAAGTAAGTGGCAAATTATTGGAAACTCCAACTTTTTAAAGCTGAAGAGCTTCGTAAAGCCAGCCATTTCGTGGATAACCCAGTATACAAAAATACAAACATCTGCGTTGTCCAATCCACAACAGAGCAACTTTGTTTACGAATTTAAAACTAGAATTCGAAATGTTATTATAGAATAATCCCGCACGTGTTTGAAAAACAACAAGCTTAAAAATGCAACGATAACACGTAGGTAAGTTCCTAATAAAAAAAACAACTAATCTATGAGCAATAAAATTTTTCGCGAAAAACCAAAATACGACCCACGTCAAGCTCTTATCGATACATTTCCAAATACAAATTACGAAAATGTCTATATTCTATAGATATAACATCATCAGAAGGTACCGTACGAGATATCTTTTTTTTCTAGTGAAATTAACGGTAAATAAAAATGAAAGGTTCAACGTATGATTTTTCTATAAATAAACTATCCAGGAAGCACGTAATGTCCCCATAAAACTCCCTCAAAATATAAACCTTCCTCTGTAATGAGGTGATCGCAGGAGGCGTGTACTTTTCGACATCGTACGATAAGATCGAGTTGGCGTTAGTTCAAAATTTTCGAGTTGGCACGTGTAAAGCATAGGCGTCTCTACGCTGGACCTTATTTGCTTTTCAACAAATTCTTTACGCCGCATCTAAACCACGTCAAACGTACAACTCGAAACGAAAACAATATCTCAAAACAAGGCCCCTCTCTCTATGAGATCGATTGTATAAAACGTCCTCGGTTTGTTTTTGTTGTCATTAAGCGATAAAGAGGTTCAAAGCGAAGATCGCTCTTAAGATTCGTTCAAGAACAAACTTGAAAGCGATACGAAGTGATATATAATTCCTTGTTAGTGTGTACAGAACATATTTGATTGTGTATAAGTGCCGTTTTTCTTTTGGAAAGTTTGAATTAAACCGTTGGAATAATGTCGTTCAGCAAGAATGTCGTCCACTGTCGAAGGTGTTTGGCAACAACAATAAGGTAATTTTTATTTATTATTTATTAGTTCAATTTTCAATTATAAATTTAAATACCCCATTTATGGGTAATTTAGGATCTATTTTTAGATTCTATAAGTGTAATAGGAAGTAATCAGGCTTATCTTAAGTAAATAAGTAGCAAATGATCTAAAATCTAAATAACAGATGGTCTAAATCGTTTAAATATGGAATTATCTTCATATAAAAAAAATATGTTGATTTTGTTGTTATAATCGCTTTTTTTTCTAACGAACATGTAAATAAATTATAAGCAAAAGCTGTGCATTTGCAAACAATTTCCTTGATACTTTCATTTCATATTTAAACCAGTAGCGTCCCACTAACAATCATTAAAGGGGTAATTAGTAATAATAAGTTTGTTCGTTTTGGTACGGTAATCGAATGGTATTCGATATGTTCTATTTTTTGGAAAAATTTAGACTTACATGACATATATTTCAATGTTGCAATCTTGCAAAAACGTTAGATTTTCCTTAACATTTCTAACCTAAACAATCCCTAAACACAGGAATCATTATAATCCCTCCAAATCGTTGGTTAGGCCGTACGAGAACACGTTATTACTACGAGGGGAACCTTAAAAATTCCCGGAATTGATCACTAGATGGCACTCATCGTATATTTCAATTTGATTGTTTTTAAATGGCGATTCAAAGAAATCAATTTAGTGAAACAATTGACATTTTTCGCCCGATGATTTTTTACGAACGAAGTGGCTTAACTCAACGAAAATGCATCTATCGACTTCATGCTGCCTTTGGTAATAAAACTTTGCAGTCGTTGGTTTTCATAAAATTCAACCAAAGTTCAAAGAATAGCTCGTGTGAGCTGGTACAAAAAAACATGTTCCAAAGTGAACCAAAAGCAACAAAAGTTATTCGTTCACGAAGCGCCTTTTTATTCCGTAAAACTGGGCCTGTTGCTACCGTTGCCGTTGAGGATCGAAAAGCAGTAAACGCTGATTGGTAAACAACAATTTGTTTGCCTCATGTCTTCGATGAAATCGGAAAAAACAGTCGGAGCATCATCCTTCATCACGACAACGACAGCTCCCACACAGCACACCGAAAAGTCGATTATTTAAAATAAAATAACATTGAATTAATGATATTCGCTTGTTCCCTTTTGTAAAAGTAAATTGCGCGGTAAGCGGTTTTTGACACCGGGAGAGACCGTTGAAGCATTTAGAACCCATTTGAAATCGGAATAAATGTTTCAACAACTGTTTTTTCTGAATACAAAAGTGCTTAAAACAGTCGCTAAACCCTACCGCATGGCACGTCTATGGAAGTAAGGAAAATAACGGTATTTAATTTAACAATTCGCCAGCTACGTGTGAGTCATCCCGTGCGGCTTGACCACGGCTTTAACAATGACGTAAACGGAGGGGCACGGACAGCGATTCAATTCCCGTGTGTATTTTCCTTGCATATTGTCTATATTGTACTATGCAACGGAAATACACGAGGGAATCGAATCGTTGTGCGCGCCCTTCCGTTTACGCCACCACCTACCGCCGCTGATATTCACTCGCTTTGCCCCAGGGCTTTAGCGGGATGCGGGACGAAGTTGAGAAGGTACTCGTTAGTTTTAATCAGATCTGAGAGAAATTTGCGACACTAATTCTATTATTGAATGTTAATTTGATGCTGGTAAGGAAACAATAGCGGTACGCCTATGAACAAGGGCGTCATTTCAACTAATATTCTAGCTGCTAATTTAAAATTAATTAAAATGTTAGCATAATTTAAAATCAATTAGAATTTAGTAGCATTTGTTGGTCATTTTGGTCGTAATATTTGGAATGTTCTCCAGTTGTAAAATGCTTATGCATGGAATTATGTATTAGGTCATTTGCTTCTTTGTGTTGTAGCGCCACCTGCCTGTAGTGCCTGGAATGAGAATTGACATTAGGTAAAAAACTTCTAATTTACAAAAATAGTAATCAGCTGATTCGTGTCACAAATTCTAAATTATTCGATGTGAAATTGTACATTCCTCACCTGCTATTTCTACATACGAGCAATGAGTTCCCCGCAATTATAAAGCTGCTAGCAAGACTATAAGTAAGAAGCCATAGTTTAAGTTACATTAATGTTAGCTATGTAGTTACATAATAATGTTGTAATCTACGTCAAAAACTGAACTTCGCTCTGTTAATTTTTGTTATTAGCTGCATTTCTGTCTTTATTAATTATTACACTATTTCGAGTAGCAAATTAGTGCTAATGCGATCATTTTTAGACCCTATTCTGGTGGATCGAATACAGTCGAATCAACAACTAAAATGAACGCAAGAGCGATGCCCGCCGTACAATGGAGAGTTCTAGCTCAGGTTAAGGATTTCCTATCGAAGTTGTCGAACGATTCAAATTTCCAAAATGTTCTAAATAAAGAGTTTGCTCGCATACTACAGAAGATACAACCATCCGTCTATGGAACCGAGATTGTTAGAAATTTCAAGCAGACAGCCGATGTCGAGCCTAAGAAAAGTGAAGTAAAGACGGTCGACTTAGAGAATTCAAGTAATGAAAGTAATAATAGTAATACTGAAGTAACAACACAAGTTATTCAAAAAACCGAAGGCGGAATAAATTTTCCAAAAGTATTAAACGGACTTGGAATATCGTTTACAAATAAAGACCCCCCAAAGGAAGTCGTGCCAAAATGGAAAGCCGATAACCTAGTAATATCACAGGTATTGTATTTCATTTTTATCATTTATTTTATCGTTACGATTAAAATTAAATTCGTTTTAGAGCGGAATGTCATCAAGGACGAGGCACGTTACATTTTCAATAGCGCAAGCGGAGACGATAGAATCGAAATTGCATAGGGTTGAGCAGTTAACAAATCATATCAAACAATACCCGGAAGCTAAAAATAATGCCGTAAAGGTAAGTGCCCACAAATGTCCGGGGATATCCGACATTTTCTAAACCTTTTTCGTAAATAAATTACGAATACGCAGCTGTTTTTTACAAAATGTTGTATATTTTCGCTTTGCCTAACGAATTATATGATATGCACTATGCATATTACATCGGGTTATTGAAAGTTTTTTACTTTGCTTAGATTATAGAAATTACACTGAATTTTTCTTTTTAGGGAGGTGCGATTAGGTTATTACTCAGGGTCCGTCATAGAACAAAAGAATTACACGTACAAGCTGCGATATCAGAAGCATTGACGATTCTTGGATACTCAAATCCTCTACCAGGACGAGGGATTCGAATTCTCTCGATAGATGGTGGTGGAATCCGTGGCATCTTGGTTTTAGAAATGCTAAAGAAATTGGAGGAAATAACAGGCAAACGGGTGCATGAGATGTTCGACTTCATTTGTGGTGTTAGTACCGGTGCTATATTAGCATGTTCGTTAGGTAAACGAAATGTTATCCCTGTAGAAGCTAAGTTAACACGTTCTTTTCTTAATTCTAGGCATTTTACAGAAAGATTTGGACCAAATACAAAAGAACTATAAAAAACTAAGTACGCAAGTGTTTACGCAATCAACAATTAAAGGTACGAGTAGTTTAGTATGGTCACATTCATATTACGATACCGCACTATGGGAGAAATTGCTTAAAATGGAGCTTGGCGAAGAAACTCTAATTAGAACGTCTAGAAATAAGAACACACCAAAGGTATAATCATTACAAAAAGCATAAAACATTACGAGCTTTACCAAGCTATTCCTTTCAATAGGTTGCAGCAGTTTCCGCAGTTGTCAATCATGAAAGGGTTTCAGCGTACATCTTCAGGAATTATTCACTGCCCTGGCGGGTCCAATCGCAGTATATGGGGAGTAACGAACACCAAATATGGCAAGCTGCTCGTGCATCAGCCGCAGCACCCACTTATTTCGAGGAGTATAAGCTTGGCAATTTGCTGCATCAAGACGGTGGGATATTGGTGAACAATCCAACAGCGGTTGCTATCCACGAAGCTAAATTATTGTGGCCTGATAGTCCAATACAGTGTATTGTTTCTTTCGGTACTGGAAGAACGGTTCCAACACATTTAGCATCGGATAACACCAATATGCAGGCTGCTAATGTCTCGTCATGGAAGAATAAATTTATGAAGATATTGGATAGTGCTACAGATACGGAAGGTACAGAAATATGTTTTTATTCGAGTCGATTTGATTATTTGCACTTGGTGTTCAAGCGTTAGTTGCTTAGGGCCTTAGATTCTATCATTCATTTATAATTATTAATCGATTCCGACATCTTTCGCTCAAACTGCTTCAAGACAACGTAGCTAACAGCAGTAGAGTATAATACTGCATATAGAGATTCACTAAGAATATAAGAAGATCTTCGGGATACTTGATGTCAATGCAATTGGCAGCTTTGAACATCTGTCGGTATTTCACATTGTTCACTTATCGAGTATAAGGGTCTATTTAGTGATAGAAAGCCCGATTCCTTCTAGATCCATTAAAAGTTACCCCGATTTTCTATCTCTTCCAGTAAGCGAGCTTTAAGTTTTAAAATATTGGGAAACTTTGATCCCTACCTTTAAGCTTTGTCGGGGTGTAATTCGAAAAATAAAAGAGGGTGGCCAGAATCGATTCTCCGAGTCCGTTTTCACTCAAAAACATGTAATTGTGGTCTTTGTATTGCCCTGAAGAGTCGTCAAGAGGATTTAGAGTAAAACATCTGGAAAAGTACCTTCGGCAAATGGTAAATTAATTAAATGCGATAAAATATCAGCCAAGTTATCCCTTCCGGCCAAAGTGGCAACTTTATTTTTTCGATTGGAACAAAAAAAAATGTTACCAACTGGTGAGTTTGACAGCGCTTTGGTTGTTAATAGTAGGCGGCAAAGCATCTGAGAAAACCTAGCAACCCCGAGTGATTAGATCCCATTAACGTACTGGTGATGATTTCCTTTTTATTAATTTAGTATTATAAAATAAGCCCCATCAATGGGGATTATTTTATTATTATATTACTACAAGATCTTTTTTCCTTCGCAGCTGTCAATACAATGTTAAATGATCTACTGCCAAGCAACGTTTACTACAGATTTAACCCGTACCTAACAGAGATGCTAAGCATGGTCGAAATCGATCCGTTCAAATTGGAGCAGTTAGAGAAAGATGCTATAATGTACCTGCGAAGAAACGAGGACAAGTTCCAACGGGCTGCTAAGACGTTGTTAGAGAAACGAACATCGACCCAGAAGGTCATGGATTGGGTCCATTTGCAGAAGGAATTATTAGGTGTTAATGGAAAGTGAACACTTTCACATTTTAGATTTTAATTATGAATCAAGCAATTCTATTTTTTCTTATGTACGAACTCATTTTTACATCGCATTGCTTTTATTTACGAGCTGTTATTTTTTTTTATATATACAGCACTTATATCGATATGTATAGTTTTTATTTATTTGTATATACATGTATTCGTTTATATTTTTTTGGTGTGTAACAGAAGGGTAATAGTGGAGGTAAAACTGATTTGTTACGGGACTATTTAGAATACTCATGCGTAATCTCTGCAAATTCTACTAAATTAGTTATTATTGTTATATCATATTTTCTACTTTTATCTATTTGTAACTGAATAAGTTTCCAAAAAAAAAAAAAAAAGATGAAGGGGAACGTAGTTGTTAGATTTGTAATAATTGTGATTAGAGCCACCGAAGTATTTATTATCGATTTGTATCATGAACTATTTACAATTATTTATACATATTTCTATATGTACTGCAAATTAGATTTATTTTCTGTGATCACATGTCTATTAAATAAAATTTGGATGTTATTTTGTTTTTTATTTTTGTTAAAAAAAATGCTTGAAAAATATAACATTTAAAGCATTTCTTATTTATTCACACTTCTTGTAGTATTTTTAATGGAATAAAATATAAATTAATAATTGCCTACTAAGTTTGCAAAAAGCAATTTTTATATTTAATTTTTCACATATTAAAGATTTATACTTAAAATAGCAGCGACCCTTCTTTCTTTTCGTGATTAAATGCATTTAATTCAACGGGGGGCGCTATTTTTTCTAGCAGTTTTATAATTTACCCAATGCTTTTGCCAATAGATTTTTATCAAATAGTGGGAGCGGATTCATTAGAAAGCTGCAGCACTATTGTCGCTGGATCTGTTCCTCTAAATACTTCTGAATTAAATTATTTACTATTTCAAGTTTCAAGCAGCAAGCTGAAATAAAAGAAATTAATTTAAATAATGAAACGTTGCTTTTAACCGCTTATTAAGTATTTTATTAATCGATTTGATGCTAGGATTTTAGGCGAAAACAAACCGGAATAAGCAATTATTTTATTAAAGTTCGTCATTTTCCGTGCGTTTCAAGAGCGTCAGGAGGAGGGTAACAAGGTGCTCTCGTGTCCTCACTCTATCGCGTAATCTAATACGCGAAACATCAATTTGCGCATCGCACACCGGAACGACCACTTCCATACCGACGCCTATGAAGCGCACGGAAATTGGCGAACTCTAATTATCACTCCGTAAATGTAACTATTTATGACTCATAAATTATGAGTCATAGTCATAAAGAGTCACATTGAAACATACAAGGTTAATTAAAAGTATAGAGAGGGAGATTTATTGTCGTTAATGAAATTATGTTCGATATTTATTTGATTTTTTTTTTCTTGAGTTGCTTCTAAATTAAGCTTGTCCGGGTAACTTTTTTGAATCAGAACTTTTAAAATTTTGCTCTACCAACTGCTAGAGCGGTTTGCTTTCTCTTTCTAATAATATTTTATAAATTTTTAAAGCTATGTTAATAACGTCGAGCCGGTTCAAGTACTGCGATACTTATTAAATATTAAGTACATCGCTGATAGACAAAGGCGAAGCGATAAACAAACTTGAACGAGGTAATTATCTGTGATTATTGTGAACGTTAAATATTTGGCATAAATTTTCCAATTGTCCAATTTGTTGCTATTAATAGCAATGGCGGGTCTAAGTTAACGTGAAAAAAAAATATGAAATACTAATGCTGGCAACAATATTTTTTCCTCTAATGAAGCTACTTCTTGCCTTGCTGGTGAAGTAAAGAGACATAACTTTAGTTATCGGGAAATTTTTCTTGGTTTTTGCAGAACCATACGCAGTGCTTTAATTTCGGCTCTGTACTTGCAGTGATTGCAAAATAAAATTATATCTGCTTTTGCTACGGCCTATCCACATGAAAGTAGTGAACACCCATATATGGACGTTTTTTTGCAACAGATGGATTGGGAGCTGATGGCCAGCCTTAAGCGCTTTAGATTTTTATCTTCAGGGATATGCAAAAAAGCAAAGTTTACGTAGATAAGTTCGCTAACTTCGAAAATTTAAAAATTACCACAACCATATAAGAAATACCGCGAGAATTTTATCGAATTCCCTTGAGGGTGTTGAAAATCGATCGGCCCATTGATTGTTTATTTGAATAATTATTTGAACCGGTGTTTTCTTGCAAGAATGTTAAAAAAACATCGATTTATTCATTATTATTGTACCTATTGTGTGCATTTTAGGCGACTAGTTTCATTTTCTTAATAATAGTAAAAAAATATAAAATAAATAAATAAAAAAAAATATAAAAAAATAGTAAAAAAAAAAACTAATTGTAAAATCTCCTATTGCAAACCGTTTGCCCGTTTTATAAATTATTTGCGACTTATTTATCTTACAATTCCCTATAAAATAAAAAAAGAACAATGCCATGCCTTATATGAACGAATTAAAATATTATTCTGAAAACTAAAAGAACAGACCCTTAAAATTTTTATTATTTGACCCAAACATATCCTGATAAATCGTAATCCTTGATCGGAATTTGTGAGGCGGTTCATAAACAAACAAACAGACAATTCCCTTATTCACCCAATTTCCTATTGCTCTATTAGATACATGCGTCCGGGGAAAAACCGATTCTTTGCGTCCATAAATTGTATTCCCAACGCTAGATGTCGCATCGTACAAAATCCAAATTTACCACCTAATTAACCTTGCAGCCGCCAGATCGCAGCATTTTACGATTACTTTTTGCCTTGCCATTTTTCCCTATCTTATAGGTTCTCTATACATGTATACTTTTCGGTTGTACAAAAGGGGAGGATATTTGATAATTTGATAATAACTGTGTAGGAAAGTATCGGCACACTCCGCACCACCCAAGTTTAATTAATTAATCCGGGACGGCCGGGTAAAAGTGGGTACTTGTAAGTAAGATTTTTCTCAAAAGTAGGGATGAAACATGCATATCATTCGGTCACCGGTTGCGAATGAGCATCCTCGAAACGGCCGTCCCGGATTAATTAATCAAATTTGTGTTGCGCGGAGTGTGCCGATACTTTTATGTTATTTCCCGTATTACACAACAGCTTTTGGTATCATTATTGATAATTATGAAATTAAATTAATTCATGCGAGGATATAAATAATAACGAAAAGCGACATCTTACGTTAGAAAGCATGATTAATTAGTGGAAAAATATTATACCGATAATACAGTTTTCTACTACATTATTCATCTTGTAGCATCTTAATCAGAGATGTAGGCAGGACTACCAAGCTTTTAAATACACATATTTAATATTAATTTTATCGCTTTTTCTTTATACGAAAATAATATTGAACAGCTTTAAATTCTAGTTTCTAAGTTTTAAATAATAAAAATAGATTTATTTAATGCTTACAACGATTTTATAAATACACCATGAAATCAACACATAAGTATCGGCACACCCCGCACCACACAAGATTAGTTTATTATATAATAATATAATAAATAGTCCGGGACGGCCGTTTCGAGGACACGAATGGTCCTCATCGTGAACCGGTGACCGAATGATGTGAGAAAATTTTTTTTCTAAAACTAAACATGCATGTCCTATCCCTACTTCTTAGAACAGATATCCTTTACAAGTGCCTATTTCTACCCCCTGCACGCCTTGAAGCTACGACGTGTGAAAAATAACATGCATGAACTATCCCTTCTTCCGAGAAGAAATATTGTTTTACAAGTGCCTAATTCTACCCTCTACGCGTCTTAAACTACGACATGCGAAAAACACAGCCAGATGGACGGGAAGATCCCTTTTATGACCCAAAATATAAATGAGTGCCAGCCTACTGCAAAAGGTCAAAAAGGACAGAGTACGACAACGGTCCGTTTTCTCCGTTCATCAGATTTTTATTACTTTTTATGTAAACCGTCTCGTACGCATCTAATTCTCGCGGCGACGTTACGTTTTTAATTAATTTTAAGTCTTCTAATTTAATACTATGCCCGGTTTCATTTATATGTTGTGCTACGCTCGACGCGTCCAATCTGCCGTAGCGATAATTTCTTATATGTTCTTTGAATCTAGTTTTTATCGCTCTTTTCGTTTGACCAATATAGGCTTTATTACAGCGACTACATTCATTTTTATAAATGCCCGACCTTTCTCCCATTTTCGGTTTATCTTCAGGATTACCGAGAAGATTTTTAAGTGTGTTGCGCGAACCGAAGCTTGACTCTTCAAAACCTTACTCACGCCTTTCGATATGCCGTGAAAGGGGAGTTTCACGAATTTCTTACTATTAGTCGTGTCCTCGAAACGGCCGTCCCGGACTATTTATTATATTATTATATAATAAATTAAACTTGTGTGGTGCGGAGTGTGCCGATACTTATGTGTTATTTACCATACTACGCCACAGTCCTTGCTATCATTATACACCATGAAATACGTGTTTTCTTTGAATTTTCAAGCGAACCGCAGAATTTTCTACAAAGCAATTTAAATGAACATCCACTCTTTAATTTAACAACGTTTTCCCTGTATTTAATCTAAAATATATCGCAGAGATACAAGCATTCACATGATATATGAACGCAAATTTATACAGAGTAAATCCATACTTTTCGCTCCGTGGTAGTTAACAGCACGAAATTAAAAGGCATCCGCATGCATGAAAGTTAAATTAAAGACACCGAATCGGCATGGTTTCTGCATAACTACTACAAAAATAGAGCAGACACTTCTATATATTCCATTTTCCAAAGGACTATCTTTCCGTTTGGAGTCTGGATACTTCGCATGTGAGTGCTTAATTTCAGCGAGAGCCGAAGGTAAGATATTTATAAGTTCCGATGTATTCGGGGATTTCGCGAAAGCTCGCGGATTAGAGTTTGTTGCAAAGCTTAGAATTTATTATTAAATTATAAGAATATCAATAATAATATTGTGGTATTAGCAAAGAATCTAGGAGGGAACAAAAAGAATTGTTTCCACCCGGGATCGAACCGGGGACCTTGTGCGTGTGAAGCACACGTGATAACCACTACACTACGGAAACCTTCTCATATTGAACATAATATCAAATTCTTATTCATTTCGAAGGAGTGAGTTTATGGGAATCCCAAGAATATATTTTTTTGAAATTTCTCGGAAACATCTTCCACATGAGTTGAAAGCTAGATTATTTGTAAACGATTAACTGGAATTACGCGCTTTACGTGTCTATTTAACGCTTATTTTAAAGTCGTGCATAGGTACTTGGCATTAATCACTTATTAATGTTACGCTTTTCAAAAAAAAGCCGCGAGGTAAAAAATTTGAAGGTAAGCTATTAAACGAGCGGAATGATTAATCTAATGACTAGCAATTTCCGTAAGATATGATTTTTTTTTTTTTTCGAAAGGAAATCATAGCGGGGACCTTCTCTAACAATTAGATTAACATTAAGTACATTTCCATTGAAGTTTGTATTAATAATTATTTACTTGCACAACGGATTTAACATCCATTTACGGTACAAAATAATATGTAATTCATGCAAAAGTAAACCTAACTAAATCTAATTAAATTAAACATTAAATTAAAAAATTAAAAAAAAATTAAATTAAATTAAAATAAGATGATTGGCAAAAGCACCCAGAAGTTCTAGAAGAAGATTTGTACCATCTTATACTGAAGAAAATTAATTCCGTGGGAGAAAAAGTTTTCAAAGTAAAGAAACCACACCGGTCAAGATAGAAAGTGGTGCAGTATTTATTTCTAATCACAAGGAGGCTCTTCAGGAACCCTTCTTTTGATAATCTTGTTAACCTTAAATGAATTTATGCAGAAACCAGAAGATTTCCTTAATCTAAAGCTGGAAAAAATTGGAGAGAATTTTGTGACCGGGTTTGGACCGTGTGACGTCGTTTTTTGTTGTTTCTTGTTATATGGGGTTTCCCCAGGAAAGGGAAAGATAGCAGGCAGCAGTTAGCGCTGTCGCTGATTGGTGGCGAAAATTTGATAAATTTTGCGTGTGGAACTTACAGCACGGTAAAATTTGGTTACATTAATTTTTAAATTGTTCTCATCGTTGTGGATGGGGAATAGGAGAGTCCCTAGTTTGTTCCTTGAAGAACACCAGAAATGGGATGATTTTGTGTGAAGTACGATGAAAATAGGAGGATAGATGCGAAGGGAGCGTAAAATTCATTTTCCTTTTCAACATAGTCTCCGTTGAGATCGATACATTTAATCCATTGCTTTTTCTGAATTTTGTATCCCATTTAAAAAAATACCTGCAAAATAGGCGTTTGTTTCGGAAAACACGTCATCGTTTTAGTTATTTTTTTTAATTCTAGCGAATATGGTGGGTGTGAAAATAATTCGTATCTTAACTCATGGAATTTTTCCGTGGCGACGACACAAGCGTGCAACGCGTTTCTCGATGAAACAGAATCCTTTTCTTCGCCAAATGCAGTTTTTGCAGGTTTTCTTTCACAACATTGTCAAAACGATTCAATAACTTACTCCTCAACTTACTTCAATACTCCTCAATAATCGTTTTATCCTCTAACGTGATGGCCACGATCTTATTACCCGATAAATTTTCCTTTGGCCTTCTTTGGCGCCGGCTGGCCACGAAAAATTTATCGTTTGGACTGTTTCTTGGTCTCTTGTGCGCTGTGACGAATTGACGCTAAAAATTATTCAGATTGCGCTTTAACATCGTTAAACGTTCCTTTAAAGTTGACGTACGTGCGTGTTTATGGTCAATTGTAAGCAATCGTGGCACTTTTCCTTCAGAAAGCTTCCTTCCTTCCAAATGAGTTGCTAAAATGTTATGCACCCGCTCAATTGAGATGCCCATACGCGCACCTTTAATCTCCGGTCATTCATTGCCATAGCATGAATTTTTTCAATTTTTTTTTCATTTATTTCCTCATTTAGACGACTTGGACATTTTTTTCTTTTTATCAAAAATGTTCGTTGGACCATGTTTAACTTCAACTGTTTAATACTTTATGGTCTATAACAAAGGTGCAGAGCTTCTATAAATTTCTTTCAGTTCCATTTTTACTTCATCATTCGTTTTCTTTTTTTTCCAAAACAAATATTGTATATTCGACTTTTGTTGTTGAATCACGAACATTGTTTATTTTAAATGGCGGTATTCCATAAGCTGATGTATGTGTTTGAAAATTTAGTAGGACTTTCGTCAAAAGCTACTTTTAGCTTGCACTTCACACAGTTATTTGTAATAGCGACAAAGATCAGGGAATGTATCTGCTTTTAAAGGTAGATTAAAAAAGGTAAGAAAAATGAGACGTTAATATTTGGCCATACGTTAAAAAATTTAAAAAAATATCATGAATGTCAATTGCACATGGTGCTATAATTAAAATATATTTTGGTTATAAACAATTATAGGCTTTTTTTAAGTTTTTACTTTGTTTTATGCTTTATTCTATATAATAATAATGTTTTTTTATATAAAATATATTTGTTTGTTTTTATAGCTTTTTTTCTAGATGTTTGTTTTGTATTATAGAAAGAATGATAAATAAATAAATAAATTACTTTTGGGGAAATTCCAAAAATTCTGTAAATTTTTTCAAAATAATTTTTCCAATGTAAGATGCTGCCCTCAATATAAATGCGGAATTTTTCAGCGTTAATAAGTAGTGATCCTGCACCCTCAAAATCCAAAGATTTTCTCATCTACTGATCCTGCAAATTTTTCTTAAAACTTGAGATGTTCGTATAATTTTATTCAAGATTTATGATATTTTGGTAAGTGCGACTGCGAGAAACACTGTTTTTTTGTTGGTCACTTTAAACTTCAAAGCTCACCATCAATCACGTTATTTGACTTTTAGAAAGTGATATCTTTTAATAAGTAAATAGTTAAGCGTAGCCTGTAATGGCAATAAAAGCTTTTGCCAACTTGCTCACATAAAAATAACAAAAATTTTGAAAAATTTAGAGACCAAATGCAGCGCCTTCAGTGAGGTGATCAATTTGGATAATTGAGTTATTTGAAGTTGTTGTTGTAAAATTCACGAAGCTAGTTACAGGGTAGTAGACATTGAAAAAAATCGTTGGCTTCACCATATACCATCACTGTTTTTCCGGAAGTAACGCTAACATTTATTTTTTAATTATAGAAATAGCAGATACTGATTGTTATAGAACGTTGTTAAATAGAACTTTAAGATTTATTTAAATTTTATTGCGTGGAAGCTTGGAATTATTCAGATTTGTAATTATACAATTACTCATACATAGATTAACATGTTTCCATCTATTTTATCAAGTTGAAACGAAATTATTTTCGGTTTGCCGGCGAGTTTATAGTTAACAGCTAATACCGTGAAAAACGGAGGATTTCTCGTCTTTCTCTACACTTACAATCCGGCATGTAACAGTCGAATGATCTTAGTGAATGGGAAATAATAACGTTACTGCGTCATCATCGCGGTGGTGCGGCGGCCAAAGAAACAGGTTCTGCGCGTTATGTTCTCATACACAGAGCCATACAATACACATGCGGCGGCTGTTATAAAATCGCAATCAATTTCCTCCATTGGCTATGTAGAAATGAGGTGATCATATCTATACGACTAAAATAAACTGAACGAGATCATTTTAATTACCACAACTGCTTTTATGTGTACTGGCCGGTTACAGTTCGTTCTAAAAGTAAACGTACGAACCTCACAACTTTCATCGATTGGTGCCGTTTCAGTATAATCGGTCAGATACGTCATCGTTATTACATATATTTATATTACAAAGGAAAATGCACAACTTGGTATAATTATTGAAAATAGGAATATACAGGATGTTTCGATTTTTTGGAAACGGTAATAGGTACAAATTTTCAGGCTATCTTTCAAGAATATTTCTGGAAATTTTTACGAATTAAAATTGCTTATTTGGCTCTATCGAGACATGATATTAAAACGCGTTCGGAATATACAGGATGTTCAGTATTAAACTCCAAACTTTGTCAAATGCAAACACGAAAAACGATATTTTTTTAAATTGCACCATATTTTTTTTCTGCATCTAGCGTATGTCTAATGTTGAAAGTAAAACAGATATTCAGACTCTTGCGTTTGGACATTGCACTCAAATGGTTGTTGGTATTAGTACTGTTTGGTTACCACGACAACAGTAAACAAAGCATACTGACATTGCTAATCATAACTGTTTATTGGAAAATTGGGCATAAAAAAAAAGAATTTCACGAAAACATGCTGGAAGAAATGCAGAATGGCTTTCACAAAGATCGCGTGAGATCGCTGTTAATTATTACAATGAAGATTATTGAGTTTGGTCGATTGTGTTGTAAGATGGTTGCTTTTTTTAGATTCTTTATTTTCATTTTAAATCGTTAAGGTATCGCTTCCCTTTTTCTTTTTTGCTAAAAAGATGCATTTTTTTTTTAATTTCTGCATGAGTAAAATTAATGCTTCTGGTAGTATCGAATCTTAGCTTTAATTTGATAAATGTTCTCGGCTGTGGACATTGTCGGCCGGACTAGCGCAGCTTACATATTTTGTTAGATGGAACGCGCAATTTCTTTTCTTTTTCCCCAATACATGAATTTTGAATCAACAGTGCCAAGATTGTCGATGTCGGTATATTTTGTTTATTTCTGTCGTTGTAACCAAACAATATAAACACCAGAAGCCACATTTGCATGTCATTCCTAAATGCGGGACTTGCTTTTGAGCGCAAGTATCTTCTTGTGCTCATAATTTTGAATCAGTTGTTTAAAGACGCTGCCGTCATGCTAACCAACCCCCCATTTCTCTAAACGTGAACTGTACGTATTGAATTTCAGTGATTCCCCCGAAAAAATTGGCCAGTACACGTGTTATTAGTTTAGTTAGCGAAATGAACGTCGGACAATGTAATGCGTAAGCTTTCGTTAGTAGACGAAGTACTAAGCAAGGACCTTCAATGAACTTATAAAAGGCCAACTTGGGAATGTAAGATCAACCCCAAAACAGTCTCGAGGGTATTTTAGATGTTCACCGAAAGTTCTGACATCACACATAAGGTAAGTTTTGTGGGAAAAAAGGCAAAGAAAATCATTTCCTTATCCCAGAAGAATCCTAATATTTCGGGCAAAAAACGTGGGCCAAGATCAAAAAGGAAGCTGAACTAAAGGCTTCCATGGTCTGAGAGGTTCTAGACAGGAATGTTACGAAGAACCACAAAGCGAAAGATCGAGTTGGAAGATTTATTTGAAGAAGTCAAATGTTGGATTCATGGACGATGAATCCTACATTTTAGTCGATTTTTCGCAGTTTCCCGGTGAAGCATTTTACACTGTCTTTTCCTGAGAAAATATGGATAAGAAATTTAAACAAAAGAAAAAAATTTCCCCAAAAATTCCTTGTTTGGAAAATTACTTGGGGTTGTGGAAAAAAGAGGGCAAGTCTTTTGTCACCATGGGCACAATTAACCCCGATATTTAGGTCAAAAAATGAGATAATTGTCGTAAACCAGCGTTAGGTGTCCATTTTCTTTTGGCCTGACCTCGTTTTTTTCCTATTATAGTAAGGCTGCGTTGGAATGATACGAAAGGAATAATGTATTTTTGGTACCAAATTGTCCAGAACGCAGGCAATTTGAAAGAAACGAAGAAGATGAACGTAGATGTTAATAATTTTAGGAGAAAATGGACTGCAGCAACATGGAAGGTATCTGCAAGTACTGTTCAAGCGTTAATAAAAGGAATGTCAGAAAAAATTAAAAATTATAAATATGTAAAGACGTGATATTGACCTTACCCCCAGTTTCATAATAAATTTAAAGTGGCTTTGAATTTGAATGTTTTTTTTTTGGCGATCTAATTGGCTAAGGTTAAAACGTACTTTAGATTAAAAGTGACTTTAAATTCATTACGGATCCGGCCGTTAATATAACAGCGGTTACAAAATGTTTCTATAACCGCTTAAATTTTTTTTATACATTTTTATACATACTAGATCAGCAGATTTTGAAAATTTTGTGATGAGTAACAACCATCCGGCTAAAAAGAACCTGATGGTTTTAAATAAATACTGTTTGATAAATTAAAGAAATATAATAATTAAAAGATAATCCTTAAAGAGACTTTCCAAAAATGTCAAAACTTTCGTTTATAACGTTTGATTGGTGATTTTTAGTTGTTCGAGTCCTTCTCAAGGGTAGGTACATCTTGTAAAAATATCTGTTTCTGCAAAATTTCGAAGAGAGTTTGCTTACAAATCTAGTTGAGGACGAGTTTGAGTATTCTGAGATCCGATTAGAAAAATTTACTCAGTAACTGATTTGATTGAAGAAGGTGGTTGTAATCCTCATTTTTATCATGGATGCAATGCACTTTGGTTCCATTTAAAAGAATTGTTCAACTGAAAGATAATTTAGTTCGTGTTTTAGTTGATCACGGTAACTCAGCGAAAAATAACTGACCAGTTGGTTTTTCGCCTCTGGCATGGTTCACATGCTGAGTTACCGTGACCATTGCTTCCCGCTCAGTTAGTTTCGCCTCTGGCGTGGTTCACACGTGGAGTTACCGTGCTAACTGTTGCCGTCACTCTCCTGAAGAAGCCCCGTACGATCGTGGGCGAAACGTCGAGTTTTATTTTAACCGACATAACACGGTTCAAACCCGGAACACGTTTAGTTTCAACTGATTCTGGCCGTGGAAGCCTACGTTTTTATTTTCATTTGTCTTCATTACAAAATAATTAAAGGAAGTTTTTTTAAAGGACATCGTGGTTTATCATATTAACACCTAATTCACATAATAACGGCGGAGAAACGCCAATAAAAGCATGTACAAAAACAGGATTTTCAATTTAACAATTTTTTTCTTATGTATAAACAAATATGCACATATAAAACCGAGTTCATACTTCACAAGGGAGCCTCGCGAACAATTTGCCACCGCCTTTGTTAAATGAATAGCGATAGATAAGATAAGCCACTTTATCGTGAGGCAACGTGGTCCAGACTACGCGAGGCAAACACCCCGAGGTATGGACCAGAAAACTTACTGGCCTTAGTTTGCCCGAGGCAGAAGGCGTCGCCAGGCAAGTTCGCGCTTTGCGAGGCACGTCTCATCAGGCTGTAAGTATTATTCTTATTCTTTGACATTCATTCGTCATAGTTGATATGATGGCTCAACCAAGTTGAGTAGAAGATGTTATTACTATGAAGTTCGTTCTTCATTCATTGGCCTGCCAGGGGCCAGACACACACGATTGATGATATTCACTTAACATCACTTTATCATGAATTTCGTCAGCATGGGCTGGTGTGGTAAGTACGAATAATAAAGGCTTTCACGGCCAGAATCAGTTAAAACTAAACGTGTTCCGGGTGTGCCATGGTAGGTAATCGAAAACTCGACGTTTCGCAGTTACCTCGGCCACTCAACGTGTAAACCACGCGAGAGACTAAATTAACTGACCGGGACTCATTACATTTTTGCAATGTTCTATTTACGTAAGGCGTGGCTCTAAAAAATACAATTTTAACATAACGCGTATTCGTCAGGGTATAACAGGATCCGTATCTGCAGGCCTCGATATTAATGTTTATTAATTCCTGTTTTCCCCTATAAGAGGCGGAATTTCCCAGTTGCTTGCAGCGGAAAAGTACAACAACTTTTCGCCACGATTGTACGCATATTTCAAGAACTATAGAAACTTTACGCGTTTAGAAATCGTAGCGGACTTCGGAAAACGAATTAAATTACCCGGCCGGAGAATCGGTGGCTGCTGACGTGCAGACCGAAACATGAGAAGGTACGACCGACGGATGCTGCTACAACCAACTTCGAGCTGCCGGACAGCGGGAAGCGGAATTTTTTAAACCCGCGATCGCAGCAGACAGCTTGACTCTATATCCGCATTATGTAGTTCTTATTGTTATTAGACGCTCTACCGCACAATTACCGTACACGATAGCGATTTCTACGGCGTTCGACTCGGTTATGCTTGGTTTTCGTTCTGAGGAAAGAACAAGCGACCGGATTCGTTGGAAATTAAGTTTAGAATTTTAATTTGGAATAATCGTTACGGTTTTTTTTTGCGAAGGATTAAAATGGTATTTAAAAACGGTTAAAAAATAAGTTTTATTCCGCAATCTGTTAAAGCGAGAGTTTCTAAATAACGATAGCAAGAGAAGCAAGAGAAAAATCGTCTGTTGCTATGTTGCACTCATAAATAAACGCAGTTTGTTTCGTTGTTAAATAGTACTACACTACGTTCCAAAGATAGGAGGAGGGATTTAAATTTTTCGCGCAAAAAACAACCGCTTCGATTGGTTCTGATTAAGCCCGATTTACACCTAAACAATAGCTGTGTTCTTACGCACTTTAGAAATGCCAAGCCAAAAAAATTCAAAGATAGTTGAGTGTAGGCTTTCACGACCGTAATCCATAGTAGAAATGTCTTTCGGGTGATGTCGTGTAGTTAATATTTTACTTGACGTTTCGCTGACCATCGTGTCAGCTTCTTCAGAAGATTTCTAAAGACAGTCGTTAGAAATCTTCTGAAGAAGCTAACAGGATGATCAGCGAAACGTCAAGTAAAATATTAACTACACGACATCACCCGAAAGACATTTCTACTATAAATTCAAACATTTTGTGAAATTTTTGGATTTCTGATCAAAGGATCATGATTTAAGGAACATAATTTTAGGTTATCAGCAAAGGAATAACAATAAAGGTTAATAGTGAATATTTTACATTATCTCTTGGTTATCTGGCAGCTTCTAAGTTAAAAAAAAACGAATTCTTTACGGAACTAAGTCGTCGAATAATGAGTAAAGAAGCAGTCCTTTTAGCTCTACGCCTTCTCCACAGAGAAAACATTATTTGAATGGAGAAATTTCAGCCATATTGGACACTCAGTTGTTGCTTAACAATCGTTGGTCTCAGACGATGTTAGTGTCCTTTTTGCTGTCTCCTAAGTACAAAGTTTCACATTCGTCGAGGTTTGTTTTGGCCAAGTATTATTTTGAAGGATTCAATGGAAAAGTGTGTAGATTTGCAAGGAGTCTATTGTATAGGCTGCCCTCGTACTTGAGTCATTTAATGCGCAATTAGCCTCAACAAAATATTGTTCTGGGATGTGAAACGGCAATTGAAACATACAACTTCTTCCAAATTCGTAATTTAGATTTAATGCTCAATACATATTTGATGCCAGCTCATTGTTTTCTTTGTTCTTTGTTTTCTTCCAGCCAAGTTTAAAGTGACAAATATGACATTCTCAAGCGATAAATTTGCCATTCGCTGCTCAGTTGTGGATTTTAGTGCGCTTCAGCACCTTGGATATTCTTTTGTTTGATACATCAAACTTCCTTCCAATTTTTACCATTGTTGCACGTTTCCTTTTACCAATTCTTACACTTTGGTTTATTTCCAATCGTTTAGCCTTTTTCTTCCAGTACCCATACTAAATGTTCCCTGCTTTCACATTGTTTTCCGCTTTCTCCAGTTGTTTCTTACTTAAATTTAGTATCAGTTCTCGTTTTTTTTTTTTAATTCTGTTAGCTTTGCCATCTAGTAAACGTTTCTATTGAGGCGCACAAACCACTGAATTTTGAAAATTAGTTCTGTGGCTTAACATATCAATTTAACACTAGCGACCTGATGGCCAAGTACTCTTTTCAGAATTGAAAGAGATTTAAATGATGCCAATTTTGAATTGGAGTAAACAAATGCTTTCACTCATGTAAACAATAATACATACATTTACACGTATTAATTTTTAATTATATGTTGATTATATATTATTAGAGCGATTTTATTGTGCCCCTAGACTAATAAAAGATAAATCTTACATATTTTGAAGGCTCGTCAGGGATAAGTGCGGATCAGTGCGTGAAATTGCGACAACGAAATAAAGAATTTTATGCCGCAAAACCACCAGAGAAAGAAGACCGAAGACGATAAAAAGTTGAAAGACGCTAGGTAAAATTCCACATAAAATCCTTCGATTATTCGACGACTCGTCTTGTGCAATCAATAGATGGGGACGGAATTGCTGGAACGGTTATCTTATGCAAAACGGCTATTAAAGGGAGATGCTCTATCATTCATACGAGGAGAGAAAAACTTCCTGGGGACAAACTATGAACAGAATTCAAGCAAACATTAAATAAAGAACAGACTTCAAAGAGAAACTGAAAATATTCGAGGAATGAAGGAAAGGCAATCGTCGAGAGAATCCAACGCAGTTAAAGAGAATTCGTCTAAAATCGCTGCTTCTGGCAGTAAAGAAGGAACCAATATGAGATGTTTTAATTTCGGAAAAAGACCAGTCGAAGAATTGTCGAAATAAAGACAAAGGAGTGAAACGTTTCAATTGCAATCACTATGGCGAAAAATTGCAGAAGGAAGAGTAATGTTGAAACGATGGTAAATGAAGGATCGCGAGAAAGAGAAGCTAACATATAAGCTTCAAAAGGAGGGCACGATCTTAAACTCTGCTGCTCAATGGAAGACGCGTCTTTCGTTGGTTTTCTTGACATTGCAAGCGACTTAAACTTGATATAAAATTCGCCGAGATGTAATCGTGTAAATCGTAGATGACAGAGCACCAAGCCTGCAAAAATGAGTACGCTTCATGTAATTAATAGAGTGGGCAAATTCGGGTGCGCACCATAGGCGTAGCTAACGAATGGACTGCGTGTACATCTTTCACAATTTGCAGTGATTCCTCTAACGATAAGTGAAGAATTTTGTAATTTTTCTATTGCTTGCACTACTCCGATGTAATTGCTGTGTCATATGGAGCTTCTTCAGGAGAGGGAAAGGTGGTAGGATAATTGGGGGACGTGGGACGATAATTCACGTGTAAACTACGCTAGAGGCGAAAGTAACTGAGCGGGAAGCGATCGATCACGATAACTCGGTGCACCAAGCCAGACGTGAAAAATAACTGCAAAACGTACTTGGATTGAAATGTAGACAAGGCAAGGTGTTTATTTATAGTAAACCACCACAATCAAAAAAAGGGACATACGACATACTTCGTGTTGCGTTTTCCGCTACCCGAAATTTCTTACCACTTTTTTTTTTTTTTTTTACACAACTATGCTTTATTTAATTGATAATATTTTAATTTTGGATGGATTTTTCGCTGCTGATACAGTTCTGGCTTCCCGTTTATAAAAAGGCACGTGTTCTCTTTCTGAATATTTATTAAGTTCTTTGAGAAATTTCGGTTACGAGGGAATCTATTATTTTTATTATTATTATTCCGCCGTTCGGAGGAACTCAATATTACTTTGTACAAATTCGACCGTGATCCTAATATCGAATTTGTTTTTCAGCGGAACTTACACTATTCGAAAAAAACATGGACGCGGTATCGTTTCTATTTACGAAACGAAATTTATAGACTTTATATACAATGTAAATGAGGGTTATTAATACTTGTTATGTAAATAGTCCATTTATAGATATTTCTGGGTATTTATTGCTTTACGAGGGGTAATTGAGATTTTCCCAGATCCAAATAGGAATTTTAAATGCGACAAAAATTTACACCCTGTGCATTTATTACATTAATATAAGCAAAAATGTTTTAATTTGATACTTCTCTTTATATGCAGCGATTGTGCTGGTAAAGTGTACACGTTTCACCACGAGAAATTATATTTTATAAAGTGTTTGCAATATGGGTAGAAAAAAGCAATTATCCTCGATAGAAAGGGGTAAAGTTCTAGCCTGGCACCAGGATGGTGTTAGTAAGAAGGAAATTGCTCGTCGGTTACGAAGAAGCGATCATTCCGTGAGAAATTTCCTAAAAGATCCGGAAAATTACGGCAAACCAAAAGGCCAGGGACGACCGAAAGCTGTAAGTGAGCGCGATAAACGCATGATATTGCGGTGTGCATCCAATTCTTCTGCGTCGGCGAAAGTTATTGCAGAACAGGCGAGGGTACAAACGCACGTGCGTAATGTTCAAAGGATTTTAAAGGCGTCACCGGTAATATCACGGAAGAAAATGTTGAGAAAATCGCCACTTTCGGCGAAACACAAAGAAGCGAGGTTGAGATTTGCTGAAGAACACGTATCCTGGAAAAAACAATGGAAAAAAGTTATATTTTCCAATGAGAAACGTTTTAATTTGGACGGACCCGATGGGTACTCGCATTATTATCATGATCTGAGAAAGGAACCAAAAGTGAAAATGACCAGACAATTAGGGGGTGGATCTGTGATGATATGAGCAGCGATTGGATTCCGCGATAAGAGTGAGATAGTGTTTTGCACAAAAAAAATGACATCTTTGACGTATAAAGATTTATTGCGTGACAATCTTCTACGTTTTGGAACCCAATGGGCCGGGCGCAATTTTGTTTTTCAGCAAGATAACGCGCCAATTCATAAAGCAAAAACCATTACTGAATGGTTTAAAGAGAAAAAGATTAAAACTTTCCAGTGGCGGGCACGGTCGGTTTATTTTACTTTTATGAATAAAAGCTTAATTAGATATCTTGCTAGTTTCGCAAAGAAATGGTGTGACCCTTAAATCATATTACCGCGTCTAAGTTTTTGTCGGGGAGTGTATGTATGTAAGTCCATAACTCCGCCGGCCAGCGGAATCATTCTTTATAACGATAATTCCACCGGCGGATATATAGCCTGTGCGAATAAATATAACACTTACGATGTACTTGGCGCTATTTGATGATTTTAAGTTTCTTTTTTTTTAATATTGTCCAATCGGTAGCCATTATTTAATTTGATACTGGTCTTTGGACAAACATTCTGTTGCAGCTGTTTAATGTTCTTTACCTACCACGCAAACTCCTCGTTTGGTATAACTGTAAACGAACATACAGATTGTTGCCGTTAAGCTCAGCTATTGGGAATGTTATGTACAAATTCGTTACGTAAACATGAACTTTGAAGTTAAGAGTTGCTAAGCTGAACGTTAACAATCACTACGTATCCATATTATACCACTTCGTAAGACATTTCTCTCATAAAATCGTATATTTTGCATTAAATAAACATCAAACTTGTTACACAGAAACTAGATTCGAGTGGATTGTATCTCCACCCATCGTCTCGGTTTCGCCAAAAATGGACGCGGTCTATTAAAAGCTGCTACGTGGTCTCGAAAAAAGAAGTTGTTAAGTTGCTAAAAACTACGATGATATCATGTTAGAGAAACGATGAGTCATTCGGTGCGTCTTACAATTAGTTCTAAAACGTATAAACCTCGTTCTTTTTTTTTTTCTTCTCTTCTGTTGGTCTTCATTGTGCGCGTTTGGCGGTGCTGTCAATCATTGAATATAATTGATGGTTTGAAGCCAATTGAGTTTCCTTTTGGTATTGTAACTGGTGAATGGACCGGAGATACTTCTGCTGTGCGTGTTTTATGTTTGTTAAAGAATAGGCTTGCGATTTAAATGAAAAAAGATGATCCTGGTTGTGATTTTATGGTTAGTTTAAGAGAAATTTTATATATTTTTGAGCAAAATTGTAGAGTGCTTATTATATCGTTGTGCTGCTCTGATAAGTGTAATAATAATATTAATAACGGAGTTATTTAATTGGATTAATTGAACAGGTGGTGGTTGAAGTGTTGAGTCTCCTTGGAGATGATTTAAAGCAGCAGATCTTTGATTAGTTATCACAATAAAATAAGTGCAAAATGCTTAAAAACATATTTTAAAATAAAATTTCAACATTACTCGGCAGGGGGAGAGAACTCACTCCCTAATAATAATAATAAATAATGGTATAGATGGTTGGTACTGTGCCTCCGGACTAAAGTCTGAAGAACGTGTAGAGTCCTCTACATCCAATCGATTTGGAAAAATAGCATCCAAAGATTTTTTCCAGTTATTGTTTGCCCTTTTTCCAAGTAATCGGTGTAGCTTGCATCCCAAGAAACCGAAGTCATCACCTTTGCCAGCCGATTTCACCGTCTTCGCCTTCTCCGGAACCCGTTCTCCTTCAAAAACTCACTGTTTTGACCGTTCCTTTGTTTCCAGAGTATATCCATGTTTCGTCCACAGTTATGTATCGACGGAGAAACTCGTCAGGATTGTCATAAAATAGCCTCAGAGTCAACGTTTATTCTTCACTGAGATCAAACGCGGCACCCATCTTGCAGAGATTCTTTTCACACCTAATTTTTCGTGCAAAATTGAAAACACTTATGCTTTGCATCATGCCTGCGGTCACAACTGTTTCGCGTACTTTGATTCGTCGATCATTGAAAACCATGTCGTGGATTTTATCAATTATTTCCGGGATAATCACTTCCACTTGACGTCCAGAACGATGTTTACCTTTTGTGAATGCACGGCCACGTTTAACCTCATTTACCCAATTGCAAACAATTGCTAACACAGGAGCAGATATGCCATGAACTCCTTCCATCTTAGCTTTGATCTCTTTCGGTGTTAAGCCTTTTAAATATAAGTGTTTAATCACCGCTCGAAACTCGCTTATTTACATTTTTCTGCATAAACAAAAATCTTTGCTTAAATCGACAATAACAATGTTTATAAAATTGTTTTTTTTTTAATTCGAATAAAAACAAAAAGTCATTTGTAATTTAATTTACTTCTGTACATTGAGTATACTGTACAAAACTAAAAATATTCCAAAAAGAAATGTTGTACTAATTATAATTAGGTCTATACGGATTTTTCGTCCATATGTCCACCCTTTGACTTAATTACTGCGGTACATATTCGTGGCATTCTTAGAATTAAAGATTTCAAAAATGTTGCTGGGATCTCGGTCCATGCTTGCTGGAGCTTCCTCCATAAATCTTGTGAACTAGTCACTCCTTTTTGGCGAATCCTTCTGTCCAGTTCATCCTACATTAATTCGATAGGCGACAGGTCAAGAGACTGAGGTGGCCAAATCATTCTTTTTAAACGATCTTCTTCTTCCAGAGATGCTAGATAGTTTCTGCATATACGAGAAGAATGCTTAGGGTCGTTATCTCCTTGAAACGTAAAGTTTCGACCTCGTAATCGTTCCCCACTTGGTACAGCATTCTCTTGTAATATTTTGAGATAGCCCTCTTTACGAAGTATTCCCTGTATTTTTATTAAATCACCTACAGCTGTTCCCGCAAAACAGCCCCAAACCATTACGTTACCTCCACCGTGCTTCACTGTAGGTAAAATACACTGTTCACTAACTCTTTCACCAACCTGTCGCCTAACAAACGTCCTCCGTTTGGAGCCAAATGTTTCAAATTTGGACTCATCTGTTCACAGCACGTTGCACCACTGTTCGAATGTCTAGTGTCTGTGTTCTTGTGCCCGCTGCAATCTTTTTCTTTTATTTTGAACTTTCAAAAGCGGTTTTTCTAGCAGCTACTCGTCCTTTTAAGCCTGCCGCAATTAATCTTCGTTTCACGGTCGAATGCGAAATAGGATTTCTTCGTGAAACATTGACTTGCTGCGTTATTTCCGGAGCCGTTAGGAATCTGTTTCTTTTTTGAAACAAGAACCACGAACTGATCCTTAGCAGCTGTTGTCTTCGTTTTGCGTTCAGAACGTTTCTTGTCAGCCAAAGAGTCCGTTTCCGCCACCCGTTTTAATGTTGTAAATACACAATTTTTCGATTTTTTTCAATTTTGCTTATTTTTTTGGAGTTTCTCTTAGTCGTCCCTAAATATATGAACGATAGTGTAAGTGAGACTTTGGCAGCTCTCTAGTGACTAATGATTCTCACTAGAAACAAACTATTTTCAATAGTACGAGCGCGATTTCTTAGACTTTCTAAGGACTTCTTGAACCAAGGTCGTAGCAGCTAACAAGTCTGCTGGGTAAATGTGCGGAGGTGAATTGCGTCCTCGCATTAAAATACCATAAATTGCATAATCTCTTAACATTTATCGTTCACCAGTAATGTGTACAACATTCTTGTCATAAAAACTTTCCTGCCTGTGGATTTTCTGTTGATTGTATTCGTCAGTTTTGAGTATTGTTTGAGTTGGTTCAGTTTCAACCTGAGCCATTACTCGCAAGTAAACATCGCTCATACCTGATTGACAAATTTGCCCTTATTCTTTAAATGGAACAATCGTTGCAGCTTATAAAGATGCTGCATTAACACTACCAATTTTTAGTGGATTAGCATTGAGCATTCCTGAGAAGCTTCTGCAACTTGGAGATCTTCTTTAAAATTTCCCAATCAAAATATGGCGCCCTTGATCTCCAACTCATCCTCGTACGAAACTTTTATCAATGCAATTTCTACCACATTTATAATAACATTGCACTAAACTCGTTCGAATAAAACTACGAAGATAATGTAGATCAAGTTCAACTTCAATAATCAGAAATTTAGATCCAAGGCTGCAACCGTAACCGTTTACATTCACATGATTTCCGTTAAAACTGTGAAAAATAAAATCACTGCCTCGTTAATCGATAATTTATCTTTAAAAAAAAATTCAAATATTTACATCGACGTATGATTTATGCTTACGGGAAAAGCTGCGAGTCTCCTTCACCTTAGAAATTACACAAACTAAGCGAACATAAACCGGTTAATACAGGCTTTGTCATAAGATTAATTCTCCGTTACCAGATTTTTTCGCTATATGCTAACAATATTTCATCGTGTTATTGCAGCGGGAACATAAATCTCCGTGAATAATTTTAGAATAACCTTCTATGCGCTAATTTCTATTAAATAAAAGAATCGGTCGGGCAATGAGAGGCCGCGAACGATATAGCATTGAATCTAATTGTTCGTGTAGAGTATATCGGAAGTAATTTTATTTTTGTTTCGTTGGGTTTCCTGAGATTTCTTTATGTTAGATCAATTGTTTCTTTGAGATAATCTTGGTAATTTTTCCTTTAATAATAATTTCGTCATCGGTTCTTTAAATTATCGATATTTCATCAGATTATCTTTAATCATCTTCTAGTTATTCAAGTTAACGGAAAACTAAATTGCGCTTTATAATTCTCAAAATTTTATTCGGAAATGCTTCCATTGTGAGCACAGCAATTTACAAAAAAGGCAAAAATGTAGTCCGGAAACTTTTAACTACCACTTCATTAACGATTTAACGTTAACTTCTCTGTAGAGATACGCAATTTCAAAAGAATTAACGCCATCATCGCCGGGCGGGATTTTTCCTACACCCAAGGACCGTGTCTATGAGTGATTGATGGTTAATTACAATTAAACATGCTTCGTTTACGGCTAAGATGACGAGCAAAAGAGAAACTAGCCGTCAATGAAATGTAGATTGGGATGACGAATGGCTAATTGTAATTTATGATGAATTGCATGACATGCGAATCTATGTATGTGATTATGATACGTAATTAGTTCGTCAGTACATAATACATATGCCCCTACTTATATTATTGGGTACATAGAAAAATACGTATCGTTTATTTCATTTCAATCTCTGCACTGAAAGGAGATACAATTTTTGTAACATTAACAAGTTGTCTCGTTTCCATACGGCGAAACAATTCTTTTTATTCCTTTAACGAAATGCAATGTTGGAAATTATTTTGTTGATTTGATGCGACGCACTCTGTATTCAAGCAAAATGAAATCAAATAAAAATGTTAATTGAAACAAATGATGTTGTTATTTAAGCTCTTAAAAAATATATGTTTGCGTGAAAAACTTAT
>LR736869.1:6296123-6319006 GCA_902654985.2 Oryctes borbonicus | reverse complement strand
AAATATATGTTTGCGTGAAAAACTTATCAATACTACGCTAGAAGTTGGCCAGATAAAATCGAAAAAAAAGCTTTTTTTTTTAGTTAAACGTACGGTTGTTAATTACAAAAAAAAAAAAAAAAAAAAAAATAAAAGAAGAAAATTATTTTTTTTATTTTATTGAAACCACACTTTTATAAAAAAAAAAAAAAAAAAAAAAAACAAAATTCAATGTTGGAATTTATTTTGTTTATTTGATGCGACGCACTCTGTATTCAAGCAAAATAGCAACAATAATCAACGCGCACGACTACGAGTAGTGGAAAGTATAGATACATCGTCTGAGGGGGAGACAAAACATAAAATTGTCACTGTACATAATGATGTCCGTCCTCAAAACATAGAAAAACATTGATTTCTAAGAAAGAAAAACTCATTTAACGACATTTAGAAACACATCTATATACAACATAGATAAAGAATGGTTTTAAAATAAACACAAAAATGTGGGTGTGAAAGGGTTGATATACACACTGGTTGGAACCAATCGGAATGCTCCGGTTGAATTCTATGTTGGAAAAAGGATCATTCGAACTAATGATTGATTGAATTAGAGTTTTTACTAGTTTCTGAAGAGCATTGCTAATTTTTGTTTGTAAAGTTTTTATTATTTGAAATGAAGGAAGTTACTTATTTATCGAGCGTGAAAATGGTATAAAGAATTTTTTTAACTTTTTCGCTACAATCGATAATACGTCCTTGATCAGCTGAATTGAGCTTTATCAGAATATTTGTTTCGGCAAGCAATACAGACATTAATGATACGACGTAATTCTTCATATTATAATTAATTAATTAATATTATTTTAATGATTAAATAATGTACATCTTTCACCCCAGCTTTACCGTAACGGAAAACGCAGTATTATAGGGCAATTCACATGGAAAACAACATAACTTCATTTTCACATATACAATTATTTCATTTATAAATTTCCATGGACAGCCGTCGGGTAGACGTGCTATTTTTAGATTTTCTTTCCGTTGCTTGTTCTAATTTTAGTTGAACTTAACTCTTTTATTTTAATTTTAATTCTTCCAGAGGAAATTAATCACTTTGTAATCAGATTGTTATAAACACAGTTACTAGTCGCTGTATAAAAACGCGGAAAAAATTTATACGCACTCTTTCTCTCGTAGCTTGTATAAGACTGGCCGCGGAAATCGCGCGCCCCAAATTCGTGTACCATTTATAGGAGAAATGAGTATAAATATACAAAGATACGTAAACAGTGATGGTAGGATAACAAACAAATGCCTTCAGAACAAAAAAAAAAATAAAAAAAAAAGACACGTAACAGATTAAACAATTGAATTATAAAACAGTATTTATGGATTAGTTGCACTATAAATTTTACCTACCTATTTTAACGCAACTGTAAATGGAAGAATCAATCTTTTCAAGTGTTTTCGTATCTAACATACCTTGTTAACTGTGAATGACGTAGTGGTTTGGGTATGCCAGATAGAGGTTACAAGATATACCTTATTATTTATGCTGGATTTATGCAAAAATATTTTTCGTTATAAAAGTTGTTCTAAAACTTACAAATAACACTGTTTTTTTTTCAGAAATCCATATCAAGAAGCTTTTCGTTTTGTGACGCCTATCCGGCAACACAGCGCAAACGTTCAAACGAGTCACGTTCAAACACTTTATTAATAAATAAAATAAATCATATTTATTAGTACAAATTGTAAAAGGAAAGATTTCAACATTTAAATGTTAAACCTATAATATTGCAATAAATGTTCACCTGAAGAATTCTCAGTCTCAAGTAATTTATTTTTTTCTATAGTACCAACCTCAGCAGGTATACCATTCCGGAATATTGTATCCTTCCGGGGTAATGGATGAAGCGCTAGGAGCAGATAAGCAATAAGAAAGCTGCTGAGGTACCAGTTGGTACTACATACGGGGTTAATCCGAAAAGTTTCCAACCTAACACAGAAATATAGCCTCCTTGTAAGTCCACACACTTTTCTCAGTGATACTCCCATCTCTTTAATCCGCCCAAATAATAGTTGGCATCTTGTTCTGAGAGTGGAACGACTTCCTCGTTCGATGAAAATCCCCGTCCTCCAAGCGAAATTTTGCGCCTAAAAAGTCGCTGTGGGCTAACTTTGATGGTCAGGGTGGGTGAGTTTACTATGAGACGATGCGGAATAAAACTTTTTTTTCAAATGTGGTAATTTTTCCGCAATTTTTGTCTTCGCCTACTTAAATAACGATGCTTAATATGCCCCAGTTATTGTGTTTCGTTTTTCGTTTTTCGTAGTCGATTAACACAATCCTATGACTGGGTGGTGGAAAGCCCATTGTACGGGACTGAGCAATAACGTTCATTCCAAAATCTGCGTGTGGGACTTTAAAAGCACTCGTTTTTCATATTTTTCCAGCAATAACTGAAGCTTTTACTTGGCGCTAAGTCTTCAGCTTTGTTAATAATTCCTTCACTTTGTGCTTCCACACATTGGGTCATCATGAATGGATTCCCTGTTCCATTTGAACTGCTTGCTGCAGGCAATATGACGGACAATTTTCTCCATATATTGTCACCATTCTCTCATGGATATTCTTCTTCTTCTTTCGATATAAATTTCATTGCGCTTCTGCGTTTAAGATTGAAATCATTTCCGCTTAAGCGATTGGAGAAGACGCGATAGCATATTGTTTTCATAGCTAGGTGGATAACATAAAAGTCCCCCCGCGTAATATGAATTTCACAAAAACATTTCAAGCTAAACAGTACCTGGTAGCTGTTGTAACAATAAAAAAAAGGAACCAGATACAAATCTTTACGTTTTGTATCACTGATAAAAGTCCGCATTTTTGTCGTTCGTTGACATTCACAATTGCTAACCTTGTTTGACGAAAAACTTATTTAAATTGTCCGGTGCCTTCCCATGGTCGTTGCTCGCAATATAAGCTCTTATTTCATAATTGCGATACGTCGTTTGGAGAACAAAAATAACCCTCGAGAAGGAAAATATAAACGGTACATGTGTGTATATCCGACATACGTTTCTGCTGGACGTAATAATCGTTAAGATTAAATCATTGTTTAGGGTACGGTTTTCCAAGAAGCCCACTTACTCGGTAATAATGTGCAACGGCAATGGAATGAAAATACGTGAGAGTTTGAATAATATTAGAAGTAATGTTATGCGTTATGAGTTGTGATGCAATTTTATTAAGAACTATCCGTTTTGGGGGCGTATATTTTTGAAAAAAAAGGATGACTAAATGGACAAAGCTTCTATTGCATCGCGATTTTTCTATATGCAACCTTGTATAACGTTCATTATAGAAAACGTGCGATTTCTAGGTATATGTAAATGCTTTTCTTAGCTAAAAATATCTCTCGACGTTTCCGAGAGAAGTTAAAATTAATGTTTGAATATTAGTTTTGCTGATTGCTGCGAATTGTGTAATACATACAAGTTTTTACGAAACAACCATTTTATTGTTTTTTTTTTTCTTTTTACAATATTCAGCACTAAGATTCGTACATTTTTGCATAAGTTAGAACCAATCCTCCAAAAATTCTTTTCACTCTGAGTGGTATTTCCAAAACATGGTTTCAATGTGATAAAAATCGCAGTCTACGAATATTTTGTTTGACATTCGTAAATAAAAAGGTGTTAGACGATAAATCGGGTGAATAGGGGCAATGAATCTCCTAAAGGAAGAATATGATCGTTTACTGGAGCTCCATAGCTCACTACGAAACATGGTTTGAAGCAGCGGTTTTGTATGCCGAAAATTTTCTTAAAATCAAGTGTGTGGCCCGTAAAATTCCAGAAGCGGACAATGCTTTAAGCGGAACATATCAGAAAATGCATTTTAACAATAAAAAAAAAAAATAATAATGCTATAAAATAGTTACCTCATGGTATTGATGGAATCAGTTAGGGCAACGCAAGGTGAGAAAAAATACACTATTCATATACATGTTTCTGTCTATTCGGCGTCATCAGCGTAGTTCCGAGAGTATTTTCACTCTACCTTGTATTGCTGTTGGCTCAGTGGCACATTTTTTGGCGCCCTCTAGTGCGAAGAAGAGCATGCCTACCGTTTAGAAAGCAGCGACATAAACCGTTCCCCATACATCATGGCATGCATGTGGAAAACTTTTACATGTGCAGTTTCGCTTCTTATGATAAGCAGTCCAAGAACCGCCCGGTTTATGTCGATGCTTTCTAAACGCCAAGCATGTGTTCCTTAGCACTAGAGGACACCAAGCTCGTCATGTTATTAACTGTGAGGTAACAGCAATACAAAGTAGAGTTAAAATACTCTCGGAACTACGATCATGATGCCTAGTAAGCAGAAATGTTCATGGGTAGTGTAGTTTTTGTCTTCTTGCGTTGCGTTTGCCGTAAACGATTCCATCAATACCACAAGGAAAGTAACTTCCTAGCATTGTTCTTTTGGTTGCTGCTTTAACTGTCCAAAAAGTACATGAATTGCTTAAAACATTCATCCCAATTTAAAAATTATTGAATATGAGAGAAGGCGAGGATTGGCATTGAACGAGGGTGTGAATTTAATTGATAAATTGAAAAAACAAAGTAAATCAAATATCCGGCGAAAAAGGAAATCTAGCTGTTTTAGACAAAATAAAAAAAAAATACTTCAAGAAAACAGCATGGTAGATATTAAGGAAATTGAACCTATTGTATTAAGTTCTCATTTTCAAAATGTAAAACTTGCATGCTTCGAACAGCGGCGTCGTAATAGCCATGCACACTAGTTCTAGAATTGCCCAGAACTTCGGGTTTGAACAAACCTGATGATTGGGAGCTTACTCGTCCGTCAGAGCTCCTAACATGTGCTACATCATTGAATCTTTAATCTTCGTAAGGCTTTAATTTAACTCATTTATGACTCTGATTATGCTTTAAAAATAAAAGCAAAATATTGGCGAGATTTAAAACAGTTTTAGTTCCACTTCCTTCCCATTTAGGTTTATTATGCTCCACTTTTCTAGTCGGAAAAACGGTGGCTCTCCATTACCCCGCTTTATAGTTTTCCCGTGTTTCTTCGTTACCTTGGTTTGCAATCCATCCGCGGTCTACATTCCTTTTTCAGTTTTTTTTTTATTTTCCTCTGCTTTTTTTCTCTCTTTGTCGTATTTTTTAATTTTTTCGTCAATAACAACAAAGTTATACCCCGTTTTTATATTCTTTCTTTTTTTTCCTTTGAAGATCTACATACGTTTTCATTTGTTTCTGGTCTTCTAGTTCTTTCCTCGTATATACATACGCCAGCGGTCGTTTTCATAATCCCGGACTAGACATCTTCGAAACAGCTGTTCCGAATTAATTACACCTATGTAGTGCACAGTATGCCGATACTTTAGTGTTGGCTGTACACGGGGATGATTGTCCCTCAAAGTCGACTATTTGCGAATGGTCAAAATTATTTAAAAATGTTGGAGAATCTCTGGATGATGATTCATGTCCAGATCGTTGTTCTTGAAAAAACCATATGCTTGGTACTCGAGAATACAAGGTTAATTAGCAGCTTTATTAGAAGCTTCAGAATCCACGGTTTAAAAAAAATTCTAAGACCTTGGAATGATGAAAGTTAGTGAAAGACGCGTTTCACGAATGCTTTCATTCCAACCTGCCACCGGAGATGAAGCTTGGTTCTATGAATTTAACCCTGCCTCAAAACAAGAATCAATGCGGTGACATATTAAGGGCCCCAATCCTCCCAAGAAGCTCAAAGATACTCCTTCTGCAGGAAAAATAACGGCAATTACTAGTGAAAAGGCACGCAAAGCTGACGCAGGGGGTCCTGTTGCTTCACGACAATGCAGCAGTTCACAAATTAAGACATTCAAAAGCTGACTTTATAGAAATTTTCCATCCGGATCTAGCTCCCTGAGGCTATTTTTTTGTTTTCAAATAAAAAAAAAGCACAGGGGAAAAACATTTATGACGAGCTTATAACGGTTTTTGAACGTATTTTGCAATTTTGTACCCAAAAACAAGGGGTCTATATTGAAAAATAAATTTTATTACTTTTCTAAAAACGACTCCTCATTTATCTTGTTCCCTTCCCTTTGTTCCAGCTGGTTCTTATTCTTGAGTATCTTGTTCTTGAAATTCTTAACTTTAATGGAATGCACTTAATTACTCATTTTTGTCGTATTAAACTTATTCCTGCTTGTAGAAACTTGCCGAGAAATAATTTAGAAAAATTTCATCTAAATTTTCACGCTTCCGGGTTGCGCGTGTTCCCTTATTACAAAGAAACAACCTTATATCGAATCATTTTAATAGACCACCAACCTTTCCGATGGCATTGATTCTAACGGATGCGTTTAATGCGTCTAATCCAATAAAAATAGTGAATAATCGAATTATACCGTATAACACATCGAGTACAGTCGCAGCAACTGCGCTCATGAGACACTGTAGGGCTATATCGGGTCATGGGAGTGTATGAACGATCACAGACGTACGTACTGTATTCTTTAATAACTTTCATCCTGTGAACTCTCACGTGAAAAGATTACGGTCCCATTTGAAATAGTTTATGCTGTACTGCCGTTGCAGTTAAGTCTCCCTGTAAACCAGAGAATTCATCACGGAACAATGTTGGCGACACGTCATTTCGGCTGTACAAAATACGTTCATTAATATTCCATAATTAATCCATTGATTATCAAAGACAGGGCAAAACTCGTATAACCAAGGACGAGCTTATATATCTTTGATCTGCAATTTACTGCTGAGTCAGAGGAAACTTGCCTTGTAAATTTGGTGTTTTCCAAAAGAGAAGAAGAAAAACGTAAGTTCGATCGTGCTGAAAACTTGTGAATTGTGTTTTATAACTGTAACGAACGTCCCGGTGAAAGAATCTCTGTAATATCATATAAATTCTCTTTAGACGCCGAAAAGGAAGTCGATGTAGTATGCTTGAGTGTCGTGCATTGATTGTGATTGGTCCTAATTGGTTTTATGGTCGTTTGAGAGCGTATACTGCAGCAATAACACGTGAGAAATGATGCGTGATAATTGTGAGAACACATAGCATGGGATACTGTTTCATTTGGTGATTTTTTTTAATCTTCAATGTGTGTGGTTTTCGTAAGTGAGCACTGTATGGAGTATTAAAGGGAATTAAGTGAAAATTTTCATTTGGATCTCCGAGTTAGGAGCTGTAATTGGATAGTCATCGTGGGAAGATGGTAACAAGATTGGTTTAATAGGTAAATACTGACGAATTGTTTAAAAAAAACATATACTTAAGATGCTATTTAAATGGATTACCTTTACGAATCATTTTTTAAACATGGTTTCGAGTTCAAGAAATTTAATTGAAAATATACGAAAATTTAAAACAAAAAATAATTCAAAAGGGGAACGATCTAGTTTACAGCTTTCTAAAAAGCTCTAAAAAGCAAACGATCGAAAATAGCCCTATAGCTCTGATCAGTTTGCAAAACATCTCTAGATAGATTCCATCATTTTGGGGGAATTTTAGAAAAAATCTTAAAAATGTGAAACATAAAATACGAATTTTGTTTGTAGTTAAAAAAATTAATGATAGATGACTCCAATCTTAAATTTTATGGGAGCCTGCGCTCCAAAAAAAACAATAGAACCTAGATAATAAGTGAGTTAATAAGCATTATCACGATCTTTTTATTATCTGGTAGATGCTTTTTAATATACTGGGTGTTCATTTTAAAAACTTGCAACCCAAAATTTGTGGAAGTCTGGAAATTTATGAAAAATTTCCTGAAACACGTAAGAAGTATCATCCAGGGGGACAACTTTTTATGCAAAAATTAACTCACCCACTTGAATTCCCTGCCCCCGGGAGATATCCCCTTAAAACTCTTAAATGGAAAGGGGTATCGAGTAATACCTCATTTTAATGGTCTTTTGAAACTGTACATTTTGGCGTTTAGTTTTTTGAAATTGATCGTTTTGTTTTCGAGATTTCTTAAGAAAATCTTTTGGTTTGGGTTGTTTTGTATTTCTAGCTGGTCAATCTATTTTAGGAGCATCGGAAGAGAAACCAATTTTAAAAACCTTTATAAATTTCTCAAAAACAAGGAAAACAAATAACTCAAGTTTTAAGTAATGTTTAATGCTATTCTGTTTGCTGTTATTTAGTAAATAAAAATGCACGTTTTAGGTACGTTTTAATGCCGATTTTGAGTTCGTTATTTATAAGGTTATTTATTTTCCTTGTTTTTGAGAAACTTATAAAGATTTTTAATATTATTTTTTGTTCCAATGCTCCTAAAATAGATTGACCAGTTAGACATACAAAACAAATCAAACCAGAAGATTTTCTTAAAAATCTCGAATACGAATGTACAGTTTCAAAAGACCATTAAAATGAGGTATTACTCAATACCCTTTTCCATTCAAGATTTTTAAGGGGGTAACTCCCGGGGGCAGGCGGTTAAAGTGGACGAGTTAATTTTTTCATAAAAAGTTGTCCCCCTCGATTTTTCAGAAATTTCCCGATTTCCATAAATTTTGGGTGGGAAGTTTTCAAATAAACGCTCGATATATATACCTCTAACAAGAAAATTTAAATATCGCTGGATAATTAAAGATGTAAGGTATGAAAAATTATATTAAAAGGTATTATATTTCTCATACCTAGTATTATACATATTTTTCTTTGGATGTATTGTTAATAATGATGAAAACGGATGCGAATTGAATTTGTTGAATTTGCCGACATTCCTTTATCTATTCTTTCTCATCAAGGTTGAAGAAACCGATTGATTACTTTTCATACTATTTTCATGAAATTTCTTTGGGGAGATGGTGCAGTGCATTAACATTAGTCATGTACTTCAAACAGAAGGTGTGAATTAAAAGAGACAATAAATTTAGTTGGTTAGAATGACCATGAGCATGAGCAAAATGCTATTTTTTTTTAGTAGCAGAGCGTGATAGAGAATTAAAAAAAAATTGTAAAAATTCTGTAAATGTAAATGTTATAACCAAGCTTTGCTACCTACATTTTTAGAGAATATGACCATGTCTAAACCGTCCTTAATGAATATTCCCAATAATAATATTTATTTATTTAATTTGACTGCAAGCATTGGTATTTATTAAATAGAACCTAATAAAAATAAAAATAATTTGCATCCTAAGAATGTTATGGTTTTTTAAACAGAGTCGTTTTATGTCGGGCTAAAGTAATTGTAATTCCTCACATAAAACCAAAAAAATTTAATCAATATTCAAATACAAAGCACAAGATGTTACATACCGGGTTGTGATTAAGATACGGATGCGCCTTTTGTACAGATTGCCGTCTACTTCACCAAGAATTTCTTATAACGCATTCTTTAAAGAAAAAAATAATATTCAAGGTTAATCAGTTGTTACGTGTATCGGCTTAAATTTTTTAACAAAACACTTGTATATTTTTACATTTTTACCTATATCTATCTTCAACGGTTTAAGGACGGATATAGGATCAATCAGTTAAAAAATTTCTGTTGCACATTTTGTACTGCTTGTGCAGAAATTTCTCGCATTACTTGTCGGGTTGGAATTAGATTTATGAACAAAATATGTAAGGTGGCCCCACAAAAAAAGTCTACGGGGGCGATTTGGAGGGCCATTCTATTGTACTTCGTCCATTGTAACCATGAGATTGAATTTAATCTATTGATTTAGAAAGAGGGTGACTAAAGCCCGAACTACATCATTTTGCAGAAAATTTAGATACCTTCCTCCAGAAAGGCTTTCGTCAAAGAAAATCATACTAATGTGTGTAATGAAAGAAAAATTATCGTATTTTCAACAATGCTAGTGAGGCCCGTTAACCTGACCATTTAAATAGAAAGTAGCTTCATCAGAAATACGAATTCACATATATCAAATGAAGAAAGCTTTTTAATTCTTCAAGAGAATTTGACAAAGATCTATTCTTGGTGGGAGAAGCGCCGATTAAATACTCCTCCGAGGTTGGCAGGCGGACATCAGCCTGTGTTACTAACATTAAGGATTTTTGAGTATTATTTGATAGCATTTACCAATCATGTTGATTCAGTCGTATCTGCTGCTACAAAAAGCTTAGGTTTTATTGTAAACAATTTAGGAAGTTGCATGCATTATTTCTGCTGCATTATTCATTAGTTCGCTCAAAATTGGAGTATGCTTCAGTAGCGTGGAATTCTTATTATGGAATCCATTGTAAAATTATTGAGGATGTTCGTGTTACGAGACTTTTCTCAATACGTTCTCTGTATTTTCTTTACAGCCAAGAATGCTTCACCTTTCTTCACAAATTAATCCACAATAGTATCGACTCCGCCTTCTTGTTGAACAAATTAAATCTTTTAGTCCCGCGCCCTTCCACTCGCAATATTAACACATTTTATTTTACTCAAGCGCGCACTAATCTTTTGGCTAAGTCTCCTATGCATATTATGTGTACACCTTTTGTATTATTCTGTAACTGGTCATGAACTGTTGTTATTTAATAATAACAACAGTACATGACAACAATAATAATAACAATAATTTGTTATTTAAATTATTTAAATATTTAAGTAAAGTAAAATATTAACTACACGACATCACCCGAAAGACATTTCTACTATGGATTACGGTCGTGAAAGCCTATATTCAACTATTAAATATTTAAATTGAGAACCTGCACCATTATTTTTTTTTTGCCAAGGGAAATACAGTTTCGCACTCTAAGCGCTTAGCTCGACGCGACTTGTGAGTGTGGGACTCCAGTGTACCATCAGGCACGCTGCCTACCCACTAAAACCCTTCAAAACCCTCTGTGGACCCTCCGGAACCATTGTGAAATATTATTTTAGATAATACTGGTTCCACTAGACTCCTTCCCTGTTCACCTTCAATCTGTTGGTGCTGCTCGCTGCCTCTCCGGTTCTTCTCTCTCTTTGTTTTGTATTATGGACCTAATCATTTGATGAACGGTTTCCCATTTGAAGGCTGTTTCCAGCATTAGTGGTACCCTAGTGTCCGGTGTTATCATGCTGCCTACGCTTTCTGTGCAATTCTTCTGCTTTCATCCCACCTCCTGAAGCGTCTTCATTATCTTTGTTACATTTTTTGGCATATGAGCGAAAGGAGCCATGCGCTGTAAGCATCTGCGTCAAAAAATTATCTGATTTACGGTGTTTGCAGCCTGCCCATCCATTTACATCTCCTTTGTCAGCTTCTTCGTCCACTGCACCTTTTCCTTCTGGTTTAGCCATCTATTTTACCATGTATTTAGCGAGTTTTGCTTGGCTAGGTTAATGGTAATTCTACGATGTTCTTGCGTATGCACCTTTCACCAGATCAATTGGAATTACTCCAGTTATTACCTGTAAGGCCACCAGCGACACGGTTCTGTATTATTATTATTATTTAATTCATAATTGCTCAAAATTACCCTTTCTTTTCGGTTAAACAAATAACTTTAGTACCACTACTTTAAACCAAGCAACACCATATTTTTCCCTATTTAGACAATAATCTTTCACCATGTTCAACACTAGAAAAATGCCTTTGTCAAATCTACAAACATAGCAAAAAAAAATTGGTTTGAATCGATGTCCAATGATAGCTGATCAATAAACCTAAATAGAGTTGCATTTGCAGATCATCTACAGATATCCACGTTGCCAATTTAAAAGAAGTTGTATTTTTCGAAAAAAAAAAAAATTAATCTCTCACTTTTAATAAGTATTGGCTTAATTGAGCCATAGTTGTATAGATTGTTGGGATCTCCTTTTTTTTTAGATCGGAATGACGTTAGCTACTTTTAAAATATCTGGAAAAAATACCATTATTAAAGGAATGAGAGATTTTTAGGCAAACTGTGCTTTTAGGCAAGTAGTGTGGAGGACCCATATATTGTTGCCTCTAATGTCATTTCCTCATATAGAAATTCCTCAAAGGCCCTCATATTTCCAGGACTTCTTCTACTTTATTACATTACAAAAAATATACAAAGAATTCATTGTATTAGACCACGTAATACATAACGAAATCTATATATAGACGACACTATAAAAAAATCTAACACGTCACAGATTGTATTTCGCACGTATCCCCCGATCACTCTGTTTAGTCGTAACGATTCTTTGCGGTCCACTTAATGACATTGTCAATAGGACAATGAGCATCGCGCAAAAAGTAGTCGTTAGATATTCAACCGTTAATAGCAAGTCAAACAATGTATAGTGGTATTTTTTCTGTACGTTGGCAAACATGTTTGAGGATTTTGTTTGAGTATCGATGATTATTGTCTCCACGCATCGATTGGTAATTACCGCCGGCGTTAAGTTGATTTATTCGACTCGTGATAGGAATGATAGGCGTTTGTATTTTTAGCGACACTCTAGCTTAAACGGCGTAAAATTAAAAGTGTTTGTTTTGGAAAAAATCGAACGACATGCGAGGAATTTAAATAGAGAATAAGTTGAGGAAGGTGGAGTACAATGATTCAGTCTTGTTACTGCAATTATTCTATATATTCTAAAAATTCTACATCGTTTTATGTGTCTTTTATCTGTACCTTACTGAGCTTAAAGAAACACGTGTTGTAGTAATATTTATTTTACTTATTATAGTTTTGTAATAAATTTTATTACCGTTGTTGTAAGATTTACGACGAATAATGGTTGCCCCCCGAAAAAGTAATAAGGTTTGGAGGTTAAAATTGCGAACCTGCACCATTTTGTTCGATGACCTTCCTCAATTTTTCCGGCAACACGTCGCTGTAGAAATTCTGCTGTTTCTGGTCGAAAAATTATGACATTAATTGGTATTAAAAGTCCTCTTATGAAACTAATTTCACATCGTTTAAGAAGTTCTGCAGAGACCGAAACAAATGTTTGGGCTATACGGTGGGTGCATTAAAACCTCCCAGACAGGCGCCCTCAATTTTTGACGGGTTGTTAAAGATATACGTGTTGATCAGTTCTGGGCAATTTCTTTCAATTGCTAGGTGCAGTCGCGCTAATTATTCAGAGTACAGATTCGAATCTTCCGAATGTTCTGCTTGACGCCAGCAGCTCGTGATGAACAATGTTCTTTCAATTTCACCAAACACGAAGCATAACTTTTCCTGGGAATCAGTGCGGGATTTGCCACAGATTATGGAGCTTCTCTTCGCTTCTACCACGATCCTTTTTGAACATTGTTGTCCTAGATTATTCACTTCTCATCAATGGCTCGATTTTGTTATGTTTCAGTAGAGATTCGCAGATAGAAATTATTTAGCACCCAAATATCGAGCTTCTTTTTGGTTTAGCCACTATGAGGAGCACCTTGGACATCAATATTTCGAGAGCTAATGGACCACAGCTTTTGATAACGTATCTTGTTCGTAAATAGCACAGCTTTCCTTACGGGTCTGCAAATGTAACTCAATTTTGCAGAAAGTTGGTTCATCTTATTTCCTATTATAAAGATTCCTTTTTGGAAATCTACGTCAGCTATCAAATGACCAGCTGCAATTCCTATACCTTGAGATTCGGGATGATGTTTGTTTCTTACTTGTTTGATACTTGTTCTTTTCGCAATTGTCGAATGGTCTTCTCTATATTTATTTATTATTAAAAAAAATATTAAATTATGAATGTTTATTAGAAAAGAAAGGCAAATGGCGAGAAAGATTTTACCTTGAACCAACTATCACCAGTTCTACTATTTTTGAATGGGTTAGGTCGTCGGTTTTCTCTTAAAAACAGTTGAATAGTTGTTTAAAATATTTTCTTTTCTTCTCGGAAATCCCCGGTTAGCTGCTTCTTTTATCCACCTTAAAAAAAATTTAGATTAAGACTTTATCAGCTGATACCTCTTCTCTAAATGTCAATATGGGTAGCGGACCGCAAGAGTAACAAAATACCATCAATTTCTTGTATAAATCAAGAGAGCATGGTTGTAGTCAGTTATTGAAGTAATTTCAGTATATCTTCATCGAAATCTGATTGTTGCCATCTTGCATGCTGAAAGCAGCCTTTCCTTCGACTAATTGCAGTTTTTCTCTTTTCTTCTAGATTTTCTACTAACCATAACTTTTCTGTAGTTCGCTTTCAAAGATCTAATAATGCTTTCATCCATCGGCTTGCAAACCGAAGTAATTCGAAAGCAACAATTCCAGTTGAATATGTTGCAGATTTTCCGTTTGGGAGTGTAGTAACAACCAGTAAAATTTTTCTGGTTAATTTTCTGTCCCATATTCGCATGATTTTTTCAAAGACCTATGCAAGCGCTTCGGTTTGGCAATTTAAACTTTTCAAAATCCACCATATAAGCACAAACAAGTGCTGTAATTCGATACTTTGATAGTTTACCACCTTTGCATGATTCGTTTTTAAATTTGAGAGCTTTCCGTGGGGTAAGTTTATAAAACAAGTCTTGTTCATCCGCATTAAAAATATCATTTTTGTATTGGATAACCAGTTTTCAACAGCGCTTCTTGCTTCTCCCACAAATTTTTTCACAGTTGATTTTGTATCTACCTCCAAAATGATTCAGCCAACCATTAGACCAATTTTGGAGGCTTTCCAAGGTGTTTCGAAAATGGTTGTGCTTTTTCTTTTAATATTAATCCACTTACAGGAACATCGAATTTACGATTTGTTAAACCACTTAAGGGTACCACTATCAAGCTTAGGATTCGAATCCGAATGAAGTTTTTTTGTCCTGAACGAAACTTCGTCAATTGAATTCATAATCTTGTCTCTGTTTTTCAAGATCTTTGCCAATGTAAGGTTCGCTAATTGTTCTTCATTTACAGATAGCCCCTTGGTTTTTGCAATTTTCAAAGTCCCTCGTCGAGGGAAAAGGCTTTGAGTTTATTGACTGACGACATTATTTTTAATTAATTTATGTAAATAACCGTCACGCATTGTAATCTGTGCAACCAATCTGGGAAAAACACTCCGTCAGACGCACGCAACTATGTAACACACGTTCCAGGAACCAGTATTCAGCAAATTCCAAAAATTAAGCCTTGTTCGCTATATCCATTCTCGCTATAGGCGGTCTGGATCCGAAAAAATACCCGTTATATCGATAATTTTTTACAAAGAAGTGTATATGGACGGCACAGAAACAAACAATTTGGTATCTACGTCCGATTTCTCATTATAGAAGAGTTCAACTGTATTTGCAATAACTTGTACCATTCTTATTGTAAAATTCGTAGATTGCACTCGTCTGTAGTATTTTTATAACTAATTCAACGTTTTCCTTTTAATTTAAAAAATTCACGACGCACAAAAATACAAGAGAACGTAATTTCGCGTCAGTACTACTTATTTCACAAAGTCCGCTGATTGCATCAGGAATTAGGTGGTGTGTGTTCAACCTACTTTAAAAAATCAGCCTCGCCACAATGTGGACGAAAAAAAAAAAGCTACTACAACAGCGAGAGAACAAATTACGGACTTTTACCGATAGCGAAAATGAACAGGTGATCTCTCTAGTTCTCTTGTAACATTTGCAACCGTAGGAAAGGTTGTGTATATTGGATACCGGTGGTTATATCTTATGCAAAATTATTACGACTTACATCAACTTGACGTTTTGTAATGTTGATGGATTGCGTTCGATATAAACGACTTGCCTGAAGTGTTTTTTTTTTAAGTAAATGTTGTAAGGTGAATAAGATTGTCGATGTCGTTTAGCTGGTGATTAAGTAATAAAATATGTAACAATAATTAGAGCTTTTTTTTTAGACTTCTGGGTAATTAAGTTCGTTTACATCGTTTGTGAATTCATATTTTGCTTTATGTTTTTTTTTGATCTGTTAAGTGTGAAAAAAACGGATAAAACGATTAACTAAAATATTTTTTAAAACATTTTATTTCCGGTTATGCGGGAAGTGGATGTCCATTTATTCTAAAGGAATACCTTTTATTTTGTACAGTTACTTACCCAAATTCTACCATTTTGCAAGAAAATCGTTTTTTTCTCTAAACAAATTACATTTACACTAATGATAGCAAGGACTGTGGCGTAGTATGGTAAACAACATATGAGTATCGGCACCCTCCGCACCACCCGTAGCTATTTATAACGGTTACGTGCTATAGTAATCTTTTCTATCGAGATAAGAAATTTGATTATTTTTAGGTTTACCAATTTTGAAACGGCAGAGAAAATTTTCTATATTTTGCATCTTTTGCTATTTTCTGCGCTTCATACAGATACAACACAGATGTTGTTTTACAGATGTCAAAAAATTAATGACACGAACTAAGCATCAGTCGGCCGAGCTTAAATAAGCTTTAAATCTGCCATTTGCCTACGGCTACTCTTTTTAAATTTATCTAAAATAAAGGAAACATACGATAAACGTCCTTATATATTTTCGAAAAACTTTCTCACGATAAGATGTTCTCCATAAAATTCTTAATTCTTGCAATTTTAAAGGGAGGAAATTCTTCATCAGAAGTGTCAGACGTATCAGAAGAAGTTAACATTGTTGTTGTTAGCGATTCTTGCAAAAAATTAGTTTTCAATTTTAACATAATTTTACGTTATTTATTTAATTGCTTACGAAAACTATATAATTCACCTTTTGTAAAATAACCTAAATAAATCACATTTGATATTTGAAGCATCGAACTTCGGCGTTTGAAGGGAAAGGGGGAAGGTAGACTGAAGCAGTTAGAGAGCGCCGAACACCGGGCTGATTATGGAAGAATTGTTTCGTTAAACTAAACGCTAAACGCAGAAGGTCCGTATTATTAACAGCTGTGCCAATAGATTTTTTTTTATTTTTTTTAGATTTTTTTAGATCAATTGTACAGCAGACAATGAATTCAATAACATATTAATGTACAGAAACTACACGGACCATAATAATAATTAGCAACAATAATAATAATTATTCCAAAACACTGCATTACATAAAAGACGATTTCAAATATCGGCCCCCCTCGAGTAAGTGTAATTTTCAATTCTGTGGAATATAAACAGAACACGTCAGAAAATGCCTAGAAACAATAACCAAAAAATATAATGCTGAGATAGCTTAGCTTCCTCATGGTACGTGGTCTGTGGAATATGTTGATTAAAAAAAGATGGGCAGGAAAAAAGCACAAGTTTATAAAACCATAAACTGGGATATAACAAAGATAAACGATAAAACAGTGAATACGTGAAAGAACAAACGTTAGAGTAAAAAAAATTTCTCGAGACATTTATAGTCTACGTTCGAAGGTGTGCTAAAGAAGTTAACATCTTTGTATTCATTGGGTTGTTACGGCCACGTCGGACGAAGTTGGGGCAGATTCCATTGAAGATAAGTTGAAGTCTATCTTGCAGGTTGGATGTGAATATTCTTTGGAGATAGTTTAACGTTTTCCTCACTACCTTAGAAATACTTTTCTCCAGTTATATTTTCGTCGTGGAAATATTGAATAAAAACACTAAAACTGCCAGAATATTTAAAAATTCTGTTCTAGGCCTCTGGCCTAGGATTTTCTTATGACTAAAAATTATTGTTGTTTCTATTAAAGTAAGCTTAACTGGATTTGGTTGAAAAATATCCTTAATATTGGACTTGATTTTATTTAAATGGTTGCCATGTTTTAAAGAGTTCCTATGAACGGTTCTCGACGTAATTCTACGGGAAATTTCTACATTCTTTAGTGAGCTCGCGGGACATGCTGTGAAGTATCAAAAGATCGTTATTTCTGTATCGTTCATCAACGTATGGTTTTCGTTTTCGACATAGAATATTTTATGTGAAATGTTGAAAAATTTTAAAGATAAACAATATCTATAAGATATAATATAACAGATACGAAATGCCACCGCTCATTAGTGTGGTCGATAATTCCAAAATTAGTAGTAAAAGTGCGGTTTATAAGTTTTATTTATATAATTTATTACAAGAAATAGCATTACAATAAGCTAGGCCTGTGAGCTACGTGTTAGCAGTGTTTTGTTTCACAATATTCACGGTTTCCATTATTATCTTAAAAAAAAAACTTAATTAATGAATTATGGATTTGGAAAGGGAACTTGAGGCGATGGAAACTCTATATTTATTTTATTTGCAAGCCCATCAGCAACATTAGTTCAAATTGATGATGATGGCAGTGATGAAGAAGATCCTGACGCAAGTAGACAATTCCCTAATCTAGATACAGCAAGTCCTTCAACGTTCGCCCACGTTGATTTAGAACGTCCTGTAGATGATAAAAAGAATTTACAATCAATTGATGAATGTTGTCAGTTAAACTGCGTTGCTGAGATACCTGAAGGCTCCGCAGTAAAATATCGTAGCCCTTTCTGATTATAAAGGTTATAGAATGATATTGATTAATTAGAATGTGCTTTCTTATTTTGCAAAAGATTGTATAAAAGAAACAAGTGCGTTTCAAAATGATTCGGCATGTTTAAAAATAGATATTAAGTAAAGTACGATTATCATCTATCACAAAAATTGTTACAAGTTGCAAGCGTTAATATTTTATTAGAATATCTTTGTTGTGATTTGTAATTAGTTCCACACAATTCCAAATTCGTTACAAAAATTTAAACACTCTGTATTTATAGCATTTTGAGTCTATTGACGCAGCTATTAATAAAACGGACATTCTACACTCCCCGACAAAAACTTAGACGCGGTAAGATGTTTTACGGGTTTCAAGGGTTACAACATTTCTTTGCGAAACTAGCAAGATATCTAATTAAGTTTTTATTCGTGAAAGTAAAATAAACCTAAAAATATCTCCTCCGGTAATATATGAACTAAATAAAAATTATTACTTCAATGTTTAAACAATTTCTGCGACGAAAATTTAGACGCTCTGTTGCAAATGTAAAACAAAAATAAACAAATGAGTGATCAGTAATGCGTAGATCCTCCATTGTTCTTCATCACTTCCAATAGTCGGTTATTAATAGATTTATATAAATTTAACACATAATTTTGAGGGATATTCTGCCATTCAGTCGCTATTGAAGTTTTCAGTTCCTGTATCATGAAATATTGACCGCCTCCGCCATAAACGCGACGTGCCAATTCACCCCACATTTTTTCAATAATGTTTAAGTCCGGTGACCGTGCCGGCCACTGTAAAGCTTTAATCTTTTTCTCTTTAGACCATTCAGGAATGGTTTTTGCTTTATGAATTGGCGCGTTATCTTGCTGAAAAACAACATTGCGCCCGGCCCATTGGTTTCCAAAACGTAGAAGATTGTCACGCAATAAGTCTTTATACGTCACAGATGTCATTTTGTTCGTGCAAAACACTATCCCACTTTTATCGCGAAATCCAATCGCTGCCCATATCATCACAGATCCACCCCCTAATCGTCCGGTCATCTTCACTTTTGGTTGCTTTCTCAGATCATGATAATAATGCGAGTACCCATCTGGTCCGTCCAAATTAAAACGTTTCTCATCGAAAAATATAACTTTTTCCCATTGTTTCTTCCAGGATACGAGTTCTTTAGCAAATCTCAACTTCGCTTCTTTGTGTTTCGGCGAAAGTGGCTGTTTTCTCAACATTTTCTTCCGTGATATTACCGGTGACGCCTTTAAAATCGTTTGAACATTACGCACGTGCGTTTGTACCCCCGCCTGTTCCGCAATAACTCTTGGAGACGCAGAAGAATTGGATGCACACCGCAATATCATGCGTTTATTCCGCTCACTTACAGCTTTCGGTCGCCCCTGGCCTTTTGGTTTGCCGTAATTTTCCGGATCTTTTAGGAAATTTCTAACGGAATGATCGCTTCTTCGTAACCGACGAGCAATTTCCTTCTTACTAACACCATCCTGGTGCCAGGCTAGAACTTTACCCCTTTCTATCAAGGATAATTGCTTTTTTCTACCCGTATTGCAAACACTTTATAAAATATAATTTCTCGCGGTGAAATGTGTACACTTTACCAGCACAACCGCTGCATATAAAGAGAAGTATCAAATTAAAACATTTTTGCTTGTATTAATGTAATAAATGCGCAGGGCCTAAATTTTTGTGGCATTTAAAATTCCTATTTTGATCTGGGAAAATCTCGATTACGCCTCATAAAGCAATAAATACCCAGAAATATCTATAAATGGACTAGTTACATAACAATACCGCATCTATGTTTTTGTCAGGTAGTGTATGTTAGGGATTTACTTATTTTCTTTCGCATAAATTAGCAAAAAAAATTATTAAACCCCCAAAACAAATGAAGGTCGGAAAAGAATTTTTTAAGGTTATTTCCACGCGCACAATACATTATTGGAGTTTTATTTGCTGATGCATATTATTAGAATAACAATAGAGTTACAATTAACCGTGTAGGAACTTTGACTCACTTCCATGTTAGCACTTAAGCACTATTTTCCCTAATTTATAACATAGGTAGCTTGATTAATTTAAATAATACGATGTTATATAATATCGAGTTACAGTATCCGACTTCATTAATAAAAATTACAGAGACTTCTAGGAGTACTTAATAGATTGTGGTAAATTTACATTTTCCACGTAAAGGAACACTTTGGTACGGTTCTGGCTGTTTCTATTGTATGTAAATGACTTGTTTTTTTTATAAATAGGTGCACTAATAATGGTTTTTTGCTGTTTGCGGTATCAATTCCATTCAATCGAATATGCTATTTGTGTGTCCTACCTGTTGATTACGATGTAAATGAGTTGGTAATTTCTAATTAGGTATTAGGATTGCGCAATCTCTGCATTCTACAACACAGTTCTACAATGTTACCAGCTATTTCTGCAAACGGACGTTTAATTTCGCCATTATTTTTGATAATTAAAGGAATCTACAGATACGTTTAGACCTCGAGTTGGGCAATCATCGTTTAGATCCATAAATGCGCATATTTCTTCTTCGACGTCTGTTAATAATAATAATAATAGTAACAACTAAAGATGACAAAGGCAGGTGAAATTATTACTTTTTTGCAACGATTAGACAGACTCGTGTTTTGTCGTCTGTTTTGTCGAACCCTTTCTTATGAGACGAATAGACACGAGTCTGTCTAGTCGCTGCGAAAAAGTAATAATTTCACCTACCTTGGTCATCTCTAGTCATCAAACAAAGCTTTAGGTGTACGTGTAGTGCCATTCCTGGTGTAAATAAATTGAAAGATCTCTCTCGGATTAGCTTTAATAAAACCTTAATGAGGTAACCTGGGTAGGGTGCAGCAATATCCCCTAAAAGTATAGTTCTCCAGTTACGTCGACAATAATCTTTCAGCTTCAGATTATCATTGAAGAGGAGTGGCCAGATGTGAGAGTAAGAGAAATAGATAACGCTGGACGATAAGGATCTAGAGGAACAAATGGTAAGCTATCAAAAAAAAAACCACGAGAACAGAAGACAAGTTTGAAAGGATTAAATCAAGCGGCCGATTATCATAATTAGATACGGAATATCATTGTTTAAGATTAAGTGAATTCAATAAACAGTTAAAAGCGAAACATTTAGAGCAGATTAACGGATGTATTACAAATTGGGGTAAATTAAAATCACCAATCAAAAGAGACGGTTTATCCATCAAGACAACTTCAAGAAATTCATAAAAAAGCTCAAAATCTTGTAATGATATATTTGTAGGGAATTTACATTTAGAAATAATAAGATCAACTAAAGGAACCATCGAATAAATGGGGACAGTATCAATAACATCATACGAGACTCTATCCGATGAAGCAACAAAGATGCCACCGCTTACAGCGATTAATAATAGAAAATTAACTATCACATCTCACAATATTGCACCAACTTGCCTTGACGAATCAATGATAGATTCATCAAGCCAATCATAGGATTCACAAGCAGCAGAAAAAAATTAATTGGTTTTAGTTTTGCAGCACTTTTATACTGACTATCATTATTGCGATAATTACATGGCATATACAATAATAATACTCTTTAAATTATCTTAATATTAAAAATAAAAAATAATAATTTGGGGGGTCTCCCGGTCCTCCGTTGTTTATCTTTCGTGAAAATAACTTGCGTCATCCTTGAGTAATTTAATACACTTCAAATTATTTTTTAACCAAAAAAAAAAGGAGAGAGGTTTACAAAGATCTAAAAATCGTGAAAATTTAAGGGCTCGCTGCACTCAGAAATCGGGGGATTTGGAAGCTAAAAAAAAATTGCCTTGTTCTTGTACCGTGATACTCCTTCAGTCTCTACAGTTTCAACGAAGTCTGAATTTTCAGGTTGCCGGTGTTCCCTTGTGAGTAACGCAAGTTTCTGGAACTGCTGTTACAAGTTTAGGTCACATTTCAAAACTTTAAAAGGCAACCCCGTAATTCCAGGAGCATTTCATTTGTTATGCAAATATTTACATTTTGGATCTTTTGGTTACGCGGGTTTTCCTCAAAGTTCATTTCCGAAAACTATTTCTTACGATGCAAAAAAAAGAAACTATTTAAATTATTTAATACTCTTCAAATTATCTTAATATTAAAAATAAAAAATAATAATTTTGGGGGTCTCCCGGTCCTCCGTTGTTTATCTTTCGTGAAAATAACTTGCGTCATCCTTGAGTATTCAATACACTTCAAATTATTTTTTAACCAAAAAAAAAAGGAGAGAGGTTTACAAAGATCTAAAAATTGTGAAAATTTAAGGGCTCGCTGTACTCAGAAATCGAGGATTTGGAAGCTAAAAAAAAATTGCCTTGTTCTTGTACCGTGATACTCTTTCAGTCTCTACAGTTTCAACGAAGTCTGAATTTTCAGGTTGCCGGTGTTCCCTTGTGAGTAACGCAAGTTTCCGGAACTGCTGTTACAAGTTTAGGTCACATTTCAAAATTTTAAAAGGCAACCGCGTAATTCCAGGAGCATTTCATTTGTTATGCAAATATTTACATTTTG
>LR736869.1:6267324-6286724 GCA_902654985.2 Oryctes borbonicus | reverse complement strand
AATGATCGCTTCTTCGTAACCGACGAGCAATTTCCTTCTTACTAACACCATCCCGGTGCCAGGCTAGAACTTTACCCCCTTCTATCGGGGATAATTGCTTTTTTCTACCCATAATGCAAACACTTTATAAAATATAATTTCTCGTGGTGAAACGTGTGCACTTTACCAGCACAACCGCTGCATATAAAGAGAAGTATCAAATGAAAACATTTTTGCTTATATTAATGTGATAAATGCGCAGGGTGTAAATTTTCGTCGCATTTAAAATTCCTATTTTGATCTGGGAAAATCTCAATTACCCCTCATAAAGCAATAAATACCCAGAAATATCTACAAGTATTAATAACCCTCATTTACATTTTATATAATAAAAAAAATAAATTTTGTTTCGTAAATAGAAACGATACCGCGTCTATGTTTTTGTCGGGTAGTGGATATTAAAAGGAGAGCAAGGGTTTGTCTGATATTACGAGCCATATAGGGTATTATATTTTTATGCGTAAAAGGCACACAAGGCCACAAGCAACATACTAAGCCCTTCCAATTCTACCAGTCGACCCTTACGTAGTCGATCTTAGATAATCTTTCATGAGCTTTAGTTTGCTGAATAAGCGCTCTGCTGGGGCGACAATGGCAAGAATTGTTAACAGGGCTCATATATTTGGAGAAAACTCTCCCGACTTGTATTTTTTCAGGGCGGTCAAGTTTCTATGCCAATTGTCGTATGGCCCCAGTTCCTCTCGAATATCTGTATCACAATTCCCATCAGTGTTGCGCAGACAACTTCACGGAGTATGCGAGCATTAATATCAATATGAAAACAAATTAAAAAATTTTTGTTCCATCTTTTTATTTATAATTAGAATCTAATCCTGATATTCCATTTAAGACAGTGTAGCATGAATAACTTGATAGCGATTTTGGCTTTTTCAAAGGAATTCAAAAAAATCAATGAAAAACATTTAAAATTGCTTGAATTAAAACAAAAATAGATTTCTATTGAATACAGCGGAAACTGAACACCCCGTATACTTGAATTTAATTTTATATTGTGCAAGACTGGTCGCCAAATAATTTTTATTTCAAATTGCGCAGGATAAGAATTATTGTCCATCCACACGCTCTATTCTTTCGAAATTTGTTCTAATTCACGAAACGAAACCATCAGATAAGCTAATTTCTAATTAATTTCTATCACCTGACGAAATATCCGCAAATATTCACCTATACTGTCACGTAACGCGCCATCACCTTAAGAACGTTAAAAAATGTGATGAAATGAATCCGTTCAATTTGATCATAACTATCACTACCACTTCCTTCTACCACCTACCACCGCATTTACGCGGACGGCTGTCCCTCCTCGTTTTTCGCCAATCGGCAATTTCATTGATCAGAAAAAAATTAGCGAACCATATCAATGCTGGTGTATACTACACCCCTCCAACCGCCGTTGTGTTCCGCTAGACAGTGGACTTTATATATCCGGTGATTCCGCGTTGTAAAGGACCATAATCAAAGCAAAAGCGCGTGCGACATATTGAATTGTTTTAGAAAGTCCTGCGTCGCGAAAAATCCTACGATTACGCGATAGAAACGTTGCCGGGCGAGGATTACGAGTTCTGGAACGACCGATTCCATTTAAAGACTTGATTTTGAAAGGGGATTAGTGTTAATTAAGTGTTTAAGGGATATTTCCTGAGAAACCCCAAAAGGACAAAACAAGGTTTTTGGAGGACTCCTGGGCTCTTGAATTTCGTTTGGTAGCTTTGATTCTCGACCAAAACAAGTAAGCTATTTCCTCTTTATTTTTAAATTTAATTTGAGTTAAGTTGAAGGATGTATGCTAGAGTTAGGAGCGATTGCGTGTTAATGTTAAGATGTTAACAAAGATGTAGTTTAAAGTGTTCCAAATCGAATAGTCAATATAATTTTAAGTTTTAGCAGAACGTTTAATGAATTTTAAATGTTAAACGAATAACATTTTTCAGTTAATAATATATTGCCTGACAAGCAATCGGGGTTTAGAAAAGACAGCAGTTGCAATGCAGGGTTCTTTAAAGATCTGCAACGGCTACACACGCACGCAAACTTTTTGTTTTTGGGCTTTTGACGTTATCAATTACAAACATTTTTCTTTTTTATAGTACTTTAGCAGAAGAATCCATTTTGTTGTAATAACAACCTATTATTTTATTATTATTATTATTATTATTATAGTCGGGCCATGGCGCAGATGCCTTTGGTTTCTGCGACCTTAGTAGATGCGTGTTCTCTTATGTGTATTAGAATAGTTGGAGGCTTTCAACAAACCTTCTTCCTTCAGTTCAGTAAATGCAGGAAATGGCCTACTGCATGAGTGATGGCAACGCCGTCTTCAAATCCTCTTGGCATAGACGATAGATTTGATCTTTCAATTTCTCATAGTTTAAATAAATAATATTTTAGAATTACGTAACCTATCAGAAATCCTGCCAGCAGCCTAAGGTCCCCTTTGCTGAACGACAGCGCTATCTTTGCCGCAATAAGAGGTCCTCCCGTGTCTTTATTGCTTATTTTTTGCGACTCTTTTGGAGACCACGAAAAGGATTAGAGCCAATGAAAGGCATATTCGCTGCTTCTTTGACCAACTTATCTGCATTTTCTTTCATTTCCTTCGATCATTTGGTGGCTTGCCACCCACCGCAAAGTAATGTGGTTATTGTGCCCCAATTGCGTACGCATTCGTATAAGCCTTAATGGCCTTTGGAACTACCTTTCTTGAGACTCTTCAGGGCGCACAAGCTTAAAGCAGATATTTCTGTCGGCACGGAGTCCTTTAGGCAGTTTTACGTATTAATTCAGGAGTTCCTCGAGGGTCCGCTTTGGGTCCTACATTGTTTAACGTTTATACCAATAATTTGTAGACGATTCCCAATTATACATCTTTCTTAATTTAATAATTTAATAATTTCTACATACTTTCTCTCAAAGAAGTTGATGAGGCTCGCGTAAAAATATTTATTATTAAGTTCTGATCATGGATTGATACTAAATCTGTTCAAGTGTGCTATGATTATGTTCGGTAGAAAGAGTGACTTAAGAAAATCGAGGAATAAACTTACATTTAACATGCGCATTCGATGGCTGAAAACTAGAAGCGGAGAAAATTTAAAATTGATGCAAAATGTTTATTTAAAAAAAATTAAATTGAGGTATCCGATCATTTCAATAAATAAATAAATAAAATAACATTTAAAATTTGGCCAACTTGCCAGGATGTTTCCAAAATTGAAATTCTGCAATTCATCAAATTCTAAGTTAGCTTCATTGTCTTTTATTTATTTTTTTATTCAGACTTTTGAAAGATTAAATTTAAGCCATGATTATCTCAAAAAACTGTGTAGATGGTGCAAAAGATACGTTAAATGAAATATTCCAAATCAATCCAAACTAATTCATTTAATTCAACAACCTCATTTTAAAGGTAAACCAGCCACTACCAGAAATTAAAAAAATTCGATCTTCCTAATACAAACATCAACTCTAGCATTCAAGATCTTTATAGACGTTACATTTATCATTTCTAAATCAACAGTATAAGACCACGTTTTACAAAGTCAGTATGTTTTGATAATTTTTCCATCTACACGCGTTTTTTTTTCGGATAAAGGTTATAAGTCTTGGTTTGCCAAGATTAATTATCAGCTCATAATTAGCCCGCAGCTCATAACACGCTGAAGTTATTAATTGTTATCAATAAAATGTGTAAATATTAACGTCTAACGGTGGAATATCAATTTGTTACTGCATCAGGCCAATTTGTTTTCGATAAGATTGTATTAAAGCTAAATATTATGACTGATGCGTCTGCTTAGTTTTCTTTTTTTTTTTAAATTATATTCCTGGATAATGTGGAGAATTTTCTGTTAGTTAGTTCTGAGTTGAAGGTTAAGTTTAACTTTAATATTTTCTTTTCTTTTTATTACTTCAGATAAAAATTTCGATTCTGGAGAGGAATTTATTCCTTTCATCGTGAATCACCCATAAAATCGTTATTTTCTTAAAGGTACATCAAGATATACTGGAGAGCTTGTAATTTACGATTTATACTGATTGTTACTTTAATCTAAGGTGCTAAGGCCGTGAAATACGACGTTAATCGCGAAAAATTACAAGCGTTGAACCTCTTTATCGGTCACACAATGCTAAAATAAACACCGTCCAATTTGAAATGAAACAACTGTTCTTCTCCGAAGCTTAATAACATCCAAATCGGTCCTTTTCAACATCTCGAAGGCATAAGAGAGGCAGGAGAAAGAGACGGGTAAACCCGAAACAACACAAAAACGATACCGAAATTATAACCGATACGTACACACGATGCCCCTCCTCATCGGGTTTAGTTTTAGGCCGCTAATTAGTGACCTGTTTCTCGGAAATGAGTATGGGTTTGTTAAAACTGGATTTAACATTACCATGTTCGCTCGGACGGTGGTCCGCTCTGAAACGTGAATCACCGAAGTACCTCCGATGAAGCGGACCTTTACAGCTGTATCTTTTACGTTTCTCGAACACAACCGAGGAGAAAATTTAAATTTGGCCACGATAAAGTTGCAATTTGCTTGATAAGAGCTTTCGATGCACTTTTTGTGCATCAACTTTGTGTTCTTGCTGTATGCTAGCTTTTGTGAATTTTTGTTTTCTGAAAGGAATTTTTTGATGGTGGCAACTATTGTAAAAAAAATTGTTTTATTCTTTAATGCGATCTTTGTTAACTTCTTCAACTAAAACCATTATATCACGTAAGTCAAAATATTGTGGGAAATATGAACAAAGTATAAAATACCTTCCACAACATGCATAATTTTTGTCAATTCTCCACCTCCTCTTTTTGATATCCGCATTAGATAAGGTCTTACATCTCTAAAATTTTCTTACTCATGGCCTCTTGGCAATCCGAAAGATAAACCAAAAATGGAGGAAAGGTCGGCAATTGTATTGTATTGGTCAAACGAAAAAAGTGATAAGCACCAGGTTTTAGGGACATATCAGGTGTTGTCGCTTCGGTAGACTAGATTCGCCAAGTATAGCCCAACGCATAAATGAAACCGGGCATAATAATAAATTAGAAAACTTGAAATTGATTAAGGATTCAATTTCGCTGCGGGAATTAGACGGTTTACCTAAGAAGCAACAAAAATCTGATGAATAGAGAGAACGGACGATCATCGTACTCAGTTCTATTTGATTTATTGGGCTACATGTTTTATGTCTCGGGCTACAATGACAAGAAACCCTTCCGTCTATTTGTTCGTATTCCGTACATTTTTGCACGTCTTAGTTTTAAGGCACGTAGGCGATAAAAGTAAGTACTTGTAAATAATATTTTTTATCGAAAATCCCCGAAACGGCCGCCCCGGATTAATTAATTAAACTTTTATAATACGGAGGATACCGATTCTTTTGTGTTGTTTACCATGGCAGGAGTAAATTTTATACCATTTTAGTGCTTCGGTTCCAACCTCTGATTAACTGATTGATTCTGTTGAATCTAAACTTGTTTTTGTCTTGAAAAAAATGAATTTTACGCCTTGTTTTTAATTTGAAACCCAGGGATTCGTACAAACCCATATTTGTTAACCGCGAGTTTTTAACATTGCTCTCCATTTACATTTAAAAATATGTCGATTATACAGGGTGATGATATTGAAAAGACTATAATGCATAGTTCCACGATCATAAAGTAAGAAAAAGTCTTATACACTAATATCCGTAAGTCTCTTGTTTTCAGGATATTGAAAGCTTGAAAAATTTCGAACGCATTTCGCCGTATTACGGCTCATCAGTGCACATCTGTGGGAAGCTAATCGACTAATTTTTCGTATATATGCGGAACGTACGTAAAAATTAATGGATAAGAGCATCTAATTAAAAATATAATTTTTCGAAATGTTTACAAACACCTCTACGATTGCGACCCGGGATTCCCAAACCCTTGTTATTTATGGGTTTTAGCTCTCATTGACAGCAACTTCCACAATTGCCCTTAAACACATCAGATTTATGCCAGAAGTAAATTTCGTAAGACTTAAGTGTTTCAAATGGCAATATTTTTATAACAGACCGTTAAAAGCAACTAATAAAGAACGGGTAAAACTTGAAAAAAAAACTTGAAGAATCTTATACGTGAATTATATTTAAATATAGAGCAGATACGACTTGATTGTCATCGGTGAGAACGTGGAGAAAAGACGCCAGTGGGTACCGAGCACTAATCGGCCGGGATGAGACGGTAATGCTGAAGCGGTATTAACGTTATTAGTAGGAAGGATACGATGATGAGAGGATCGCTTGTTGAATACGAATTCGAGGCCTTATTGAGCTGGTATTCACGAATATACAGAGTATGTTGCGATAAGAGGTTGAGAAATTATTAATTTTTATTCGACGGTGTACTTTTTGGTTAACAAAATTTATACAGTGAGATTTTTCGCTTTTCCCCACAAGAGGTGAAATTTCATCCAAATTGGGGGTATTTTTTTATATATTTCTATGTTTCTAGAAAGATAATGTAAAGTGAATCTGACAATATTAGATATGTATGTACGTTACGCTTTAACTTAAAATATATCACGGTATGGAGCAATCAAGGTGAAAATACGAGGCGAGTTCGATAAATACTAGATCTTGGTAAGAAAAAAAAACATTTTTGTGTTTAGAATTTGTTTGTTTTTCCCCATAGCCTCCTTCGAGATCGGTGTACAAAGCCCAACGTTCTTCTATCATTTGTATCCCATTCAGAAAGTACGATTTCGTTAACCCAGCAAAATAGGCGTTTATTTCTGCAATTATTTCGTTGTTTGAACCAAATCTATTTCCGCCGAACTATTCCTTCATATTCATAAACAGGAAATAATCGCTGTTGGCTAACTAGCGAATATGGTGAGTGCGGGAGCAATTCGTATCCTAACTCATGAAATTTTGCACATGTGGAAATTAAATCCTTCTATTCGCCAAATGCGGACATTTTCTTTCGTAGCATTATTGAAATGATCCAATGAGTTGGTATAATATTCGTCATTGATCCTTTTCAAGGTAATCAACGTGGATTATGCCGCGTACATCCCAAAACACTGCGGCCATGAGCTTGTTGGCTGATAAAGTAGCTTTGGCCTCCTTTGGCGCTGATTAGTCACGAAAAACCTATTGTTTGGACTGTTCTTTCGTTTCTGGTGTGCTGTGATGAATCCATATTTTCTCAACAGTTATGAATCGACGCCAAAAGTCATTTGAATTGCACTTTATCATCGCCAAACATTCCTTTGAAGTTGTTGTCGCGGTACCCAATGTGCGAAAAGCTTCCTTTCATTCAAATGAGTTGTTAAAATGTTACGTACCAGAGTTTTGCCCAAAACCTCAACAGTCTTACACACTTTAAATCTTCCATCATTTACTACCATATCATGGATTTTTTCAATCATTTCTGATGTGTTGACCTCATTTGGGCGTCCTGAACGCTCTTCATCAAAAATGCTCATACGGCGGCGTCGAAAAGCAAAGCCCTCATGAACTTCGCTATGTTCCACCTTTATCTCACAAAAGGTGTTTATCTTAAATGGCGGTCAAGCAACGTACCAGTTTGGAAATTTAATAGAACCATTATTAGAGGTTACCTTTACGAAAAATAGAGTTATCTGAATGCAAAAGACGTAACCCGAACCCGATTTAAGTACAACTAAAGCAGAAAGATGGATCACAAAAGAACACCAATTCTATTGGAACCACGCATCACGCCAGAGACCCAGCAAGTCAATGCTGGAAACACCATTCCAACATCGTTTCTGGCAAGATAAGACAAATCCTTACGCAGGCTTTAGAATAAAAATGAGAAATATCCGTATCATTTTTAAAAAGGGTAACGTTAAGTCTGTGTCAAGCACATTTGAAGTTACAAAAGAGAGATTTACCGTATAAGCTATTAAATTTGAAATATGTTTAAACGAAACTGACGCCAACACACCATTTAGTACCTCTAAATTTTAATTTTAATTTTAATTTTAATTTTAATTTTAATAAACAGTAGCGCGAGAGCGATTTTCGGAGTGTTCGACCTAGAATTGCCGAATTTGAGGATGTAATGGTTCGAGAAATATCTGGAATAACTCTTATTTTTGGATTTAAACGTACGTCATCAGCAGAAAGAGTTCGCGGTCAATTTCTTTAGGCATTCTTTTCGTCACGGCTACACGACAGCAGAGGTTATTTATAATTTACGTAACCTATTAACATAGTTTTGCTAAAAATATGCTCTTAAAATTTCTACAATGGAGTATCCAAGTACGTTATTATAATTGAAGAAAGTAACTATATTTAGTACCTACCTGAGGAAATAAAGAAAAAATTTGAACTTGCCCTGTTAGATCTAGGAAATTATTTTCGATATGTATTGAACTGATGCTTGTAGTTTATAACGTTTTGTCAATTTTCATCAATATTACAATGTAGTTTTTCTAGTCTCCATTTACTACAACTACAAATTATTTTTTTAAGCCGTCCTCTTTTCGGTATCTCCGCAGTCCACCTATTTATGACACGTTTTACGTCGGTTAAACACTCAAATCGAACACCCCGTAAAGCTTTTTTTAAAACTGGCAACAGATGAAAATCACTGGGTGCAAGATCTGGTGAGTAAGATGGATGCGGAAGCAATTCCCATCAAAACAATCTTTGTCTTTCTTGCGGTATGGGGTCTTGCATTATCCTGTTGCAATAACGCAACTTTCCGGCCCTTTTCTGACAACGTCCAGACAATCATGTAAGATGTCATGAACTTGTCGCACCTATTCCTATTGACACACTAATTTGACGAATAATCATCCGCCTGTCCTGTTTCAGTAGGTTCTCCACGTACAGAGGCGACCACTGTGTGGATCGTCTTCTGATAATGTTCTTCCAGTTTTAAAACGATCGACCCACCAACCCACCTCTAAATTCTCCAGACTCACCAAACACTCCTGCCAGACGCGGAATAATTTCTGAAGTTTTCACACCTTCTTTCCACAAAAAGGAAATTATTGCTCTTTGAGATTTAACCGCGTCTTCCATGATTACAAAAGCAGTGCTACGGAAACGCGTCTATACCTGACACGGACTGGACTATATAAGTTCCGTGTAATTTAATTGGGGCACAATTCCCAGAACTTTGGAAACATCCCTCGTATAATCAAGGATGTTCAAAATTTCATGCTTTGGGGAGTCGAAAAGATCAACCAAAGTTAAATACAAAGAGCATTTGGCTCATCTCAAATTCGGAAGGATTGATAAATCTAGTGTTGCTCTACATGGTTTAAAAATAATCATAATGTTGAGTCAAGAACGTAAACAACATTGTTCAATTAAATCATTATGAAGGCATGGAAATGTTCAAAAACAATCATTAATTCAGATTTAGGACCTCTAAGTTCCAGCCTTCATCCTTCGTTATATCATTCATTACGGAGTTAATTAACCGTAACCTTCAAGTTTGCATAATTTACGATTTGCATATTTTAAAATTGTTTGTTTTTCTTTAGTTTCGCATATTTTTAGACTTACATAACATATTACATTAATCTTTCGCTAAGTCTACTAGTTCAGTTTTACTGATGATGGCGATACCTTGGCTATCGAAACATGCGTCCAGTGCGAGCGAAGTATTATGGGTAAGCGTGTTAGCGAAGTGTTTCAATGCAAATTAGTGCAAACGAAATTAAATCGAATTAATAGAAATAGAGACCTTTTCATTTTATTTACGCGATATAGTTGATTCATGGGAATGAAACTTTCCCAATAAAGTACACAATTTATGAAGGATTATACGGTTTAATATCTATATCTGTTAAATAAGTAATTAATTGCGCTACATTCAGAAGCCGTCGAAAATTCGCGAACATCGCCTAGCACAATCAGAGCGAAACCTTCCAGCGATATTGGTCAGTAGTTAATTCGCTGTTCAAGAAGTCAAAATAAATATTACGTTAGGTCGAAAACATTTATTATTATTATTATCGAGTTTAGGCTATACGTTTGGGACTGATCAGTTTCATTAAACGAGTACAATAACAACAATACGAGATAACAAGGGAAGATAACGCTTTTCCAATACAAATGTTTAGTAAATTCGCTGGAATATAGTAATATAAATAGGAGGTTCGATTTAATTTATTGAATTCTACTTAAGTGCCGAGCAATTATAATATTAATAAAGTCTGATACGTCGGGGGAATTCTGTTGATCGTAAATCCTAATACATACGAGATTCCCACAGATCTTGTATGGAAAATTGAAGAAATAAATATTTTCCAGTAAGGCCTATTATTTCTTGCATCCGTGGACCGACACGGATTCATGGCGAACATTATTAATTAACACAGCATTTAAATTCATGTAATCAGTTCGGGACCAGACAAAATTAATAATTTCGTTATTCCTGGCTTCTTTACGAATATTCCAATCTCATTTCACAAATATGCGATATTCTTTTAAATCTATTCTTCTTTTTTATTAATTTCCACCTGTTTCACTTTTAATAAAGAATTTTACTTACAAATCAACGGTTGTCCAATGGGAGGCGCCATCAACGCTCCCATTGCCATGAAATTGTCATGAACATAATTGGAATACATCAGAAAATGCCTAGAAACAATAACCAAAAAATATAATGCTAAGATAGCTTAGCTTCCTCGTGGTATTAATGGAATAATTCGCGGCAAATGCAACAAAAGGAGAGAAAAAAAAAAAAATTTATGATAGAAGGTAGAGATAAAAAATTACTCTCGAAACCACGCTGATGACGCCGGGTAGGCAGAAACATGTCCGTGTGTTAGTGTAATTTTTTTTTCTCTCCTTTTGTTGCGTTTGCCGTGAATTATTCCATCAATACCACGAGGAAGCTAAGCTATCTTAGCATTATATTTTTTGGTTATGAACATAATTCTTCAGCATGTAAAGAGAACTGTTGATTTCGATTTTTCATTGATTTTTCAGAAAGTTAAATTATTAATTAATTACCAGCAGTAGATACTAAAATTATTAGAGGAAATAAGACCTGGAAAGCCGCTAACTCAGGTCGTTGCATTAATTTCAAATCTAAGCATCCCTTAAAATATAAGATCAATTTAACATTAGCTTTAAAATACGAGTTGCCAAAATAGCTCAGCCCGATTTCCAAAGGAAAAATCTTAACGTGCTGAAGAAAGAATTCTATCCATATTGCTATTCCTCCAACCACACAACCTTCACCCCACACCAAGTTTAATACAATTTCACCACCCCATAATGACACTCTTCTGCAGAAAATCACGTGTTTGTCAATGGTCTTTGTAACTTCCTCTGAACTAATTTCTGCGCTCATCACAGATCCTACAAAAACATATATTTTAGAAAATTTAGTAACGTAACACTTACCTTGCTTTAAAATATTTTCTTTTAAAACAATCTTCCGTAAATTGTTTCCGGCGTACTCCACAATTGGCATAAACACATTCGGGAGTCATCGACAATAATTCTGGTCTTCTACAGAGACCTCTGGAAGCTTTGCAGGGTTTGGAAACTTATGCTTAACTTTCATAACATCTAGTACAACTGAAAACCGCACAATAAGCTCCCATATTAGCAAAGTTCGAGTAAATATTAACTAAAAATTAACGGCAAAAACATATAAATTATTAGTAACTATGTATTTAGTATTCTTAAAGCTCACAATGCCGATATGCTTGGAATCAGCTGGTACCAGCGTGAGTGTCGGTAACACTGCAGCTTTTTCGGTACAGCAGCTTTTTCATGCTCAAATCTTCAGTCAATTTATGACAAACTGTTCTTCCGAGATGCCCACAGCCTCTGCTATTTCTTTAACCTTAATTCCGCGGTTTTCTAGCACCATTCGGTGTATTTTTCCGATGTCATCGGTAGTAGTTGCACTTTTTGGCCATTCTCGGCGTTGATCGTCAACCAAGGCATGTTTAACTTCAGTTGTCCAAAAATTCAATGTGGCAAATGATGGTGCAAAAGCTGTGCTTTAATTTGCATAGGCGTATTGCTTTTTGAATGCAAGAATTTAACGATATCTCGATATTTAATTTGTTGACTCAAACAACTATTAAACGACAACTCTGGTTGAAATTCTGCGCAATTATTACCAACTTGGAACTTGAAACTTTTCGGACTATCCACGTATTGCTGCCATCTTTTGGAAAAATATTGCTTTAACCTCGAAGCAGATCAAAACGATCTGTGTTAACTGGGGAAACAGCTAAAATTCCGATGCAAAAATAATTTTGACATATTCATCTATTAAAGAATAGTTACATGAGAAAGCTATGTTTTTTCTATTTTTTCAATCTAGGAGCGCTCATTTTTTTTCGACATATGTATATACGAGCAATGGCTTTTACGGTGTTCTACGGAAGTAACTATAGCCTTGCAATACGTTTATTTACACTGTATTTCTTCGCGTCCTCATAAACCGTTAAAAAACGAACATTCTTTCGTGAAAAAAAAACTCAATTTCCGCGTATAATCAACCTACAATATTTACATATCCACATTTTTCTAGCTAACTAACCTTAATTGTTTGACGGCTTTTAACAGCACACAATTAACACTTTCTTCGCACATATTTCGTTAATTTGGCGCGGAATGCGACTCTTAATAGTAAATCATAAAATCCATAGCGAAGCATCTCATTTAACGCTTTTTAACTTTGAAAAAAAAAAATCCGAATTTGCACATGGAACTTGAAATTGAGCATATCACGCAAGCGTTACTTCGCGAAATTTCCCGTCCAATTCTACCTGTCGCAAGCCCCCCCCCAGGCACGACACTAATTAATTTTAGCGCGTACGATCATTAAAGGCACATTCCAAGATGTTCATAAGCTGTAGATTATCGCACTAAAGTAATATTTATGTTTGGCGTTGAGATAATTTGCTTATTCTACGCAGGGCACAGTGAATTCATAAAAAATTGTATTAAAGGTAAATTGGGGAGGCGATTCGATGGAATGCAGAACGAACATTTTCGGGAAAAGATTACACTCAGGGACATTCGATGAAGAACTGAAAGAGACGATTTTGAAGCAAGTTTTGGATGAATGGAGAACTTAAAAAATATATAATAACATTCGTTAATTGTTGATCGTTGGTGAAAAATTAACTGGCTATGGATCTGCTGTTCAGGCTATTCCAGCAAACATTTTTAGTGAAAGTTGTATATACCACGTATACATGCAGTGCGGAATTTTAAGAAAGTGGAACAATGTTTTATGAGCAGTTTTGCATAAATTATTGAGCATTGGAAAAATTCGGAGATTGAAGAAAAACATTTTGTATTTTTAGCCATGATTTAAGAGTTCTCCTAAAGCCATTGCAAGTGCTTTCCAACAAAGGTTGTACATCTTAGTATTTTTTTTTTATTATTATTTTTAATGATATAAAGAGATTTCTATATGAAGTCAGCTGACTAACCCCCGTTAAAACATCTTACAGCTGCTTGCTACTTAATAAATATGCCATTAGCTGAGAAGTTTGATCCCCACAACAATATTCCATAACTTTTCCTCTGCTTGTGCCAAAATCAAGGATCTAACAGTGTAAATAGGCTTTCTTAAACTCGACGTAAGTGTTAGTAAGTAGTAGTTAGCAGAACCTGTATCTTTGCAAATGCTTGTTTCAAGCTTCTTGTGTATCTTCCGAAAGCTGTCCTATTGACAAGATAAAATAAAAGATACGACTTGAAATCTTATGTCTTCATTGTGAACAGCTTTAACATCTAACTAGATAGATCATCCGTTGTTCCGGAGCCAGGTTTTTGTTTATTGAAAATTAATTCCATTTTATTTACAAATATCTGTTCTTAGCTCCCACTTTTTAACTACTTTCAATAACTTATGCGCAGCAAAGATAAAAGCATTCGACCACCCCGGGATGAGTTGTCCAAAGCAAATGTTGAAAATAAAATCACGCAAAAGCTTGCGAAAAGCAGTAATAATGGACCAAAGAAGCAATAAGGAAGAAGACGGTTTCACCAGAGAAAGGTTTATCGCATAAAGAGGTCAATTTCATTAATTTACGTGTTTTCTTTAAAAATAGTTGGAAATAGGATGGAAATACGTTGTTACTTTATCTGAAAATTTGAATCCTAAATATACAAATTCGCCGGATTGATTCAATTCTTTCCTTAAATCCAAACAACAATTCTTCGTTTCAATTCCATCGCTCTACCTGTTGGAAATTCGAATATGCTTTCACAACATCTGCGTTCAAAGTAAGAGGCAAAATTACCGACGAAATTTCGTAACTATATGGTTTATTAAACGCATTTCGTCCGATAGAACCTACCTAATAATTACCCGGCTGTTATGCACAATCCATTGGAGCAAGTTGATTGTCTTCCCGTTCTCAAACTACGAACGCTTAAGCTGTTTTTCATTTCTTGCTTCTGGTCGGAGATAAAAGAAAGATTGCGGAAATTGTACCAGACAAAAAAAAACCTCATTATTACTCATGGTTAAACGTGTGGTTAAAATTATTATTATAAAGACAGGTACGGAAAAAGTATGTTTAAAGTACGTTGTATATAAATAGTAGGTGATTGGCTAACAAATATTTGCTTGGTTATTTGATATGTTGAATATATACGAAGGCTATGGGCTTCTTTTTGACTTTTTTCTTCAAGACGTTTTTGAATACTATTTTGTCAAAAGTCGAAGTAAATTTAAAAAAAATAAGAGATGCCTTGTTCCTCGTTTCGAATATTGTGATATTAGCTGTGAGACAAACAGCGGTGCAAGGTAGAGTAAAAAGCACTCTCGGAACCACGCTGATGATGCCGAGTAGGCAGGAACATGGCCGTGGGTAGTGTTTTTTTTTCCTCCTTGCATTGCCCATAGGGGAAGCTATTTTAGCATTATTTTTAAATTATTGTTTCTAGGGATTTTCTGCTGTTTTCTCTTATTGGCGGAATTGTAAAAACAATAAAACGATTTCTGTTAAATTATTATTTTTTCGTTTGATTGTTTTTGTAAAAATTTTTGTTTTATGTAAAATTTCTGAATTCCCATAGGGCAACATTGTGTAGTTTGTGCTGTCTAAATAAATAAATTTATAAATCAAAGTGTTGACTCTAAAATATGTATTTTCGCTTTATTTTGGTTTATAAACGATTAAACAAAATGAGATTATTCAAAAATTAACGTTATTATTAATTAATACCCTTTCATATTAAAAAGGTTGCATATAATTACTGCAAATATTTTAATATTTAACGCAAAAAAAATTAAAATCGGTCTAATGCATTTATAATTTTGATATAAGCACTTCAAAGCAGAAGATTTATTTTTCTGCTTTCACGAAATTAAAATGGTTTGAATTCAAGCGACTGAGCAGTGTGAAACAAAATGTTACTAATCTATTTCTCTCTCTCGTAGCCAATTGCAATGTCACATGATAAACAAATAAATGCATAAAGAAGAGCGGTTGCATTAAAAATAAACAAAGTAATCGCATTCCACCGTTATACAAGTTGAAATCTGTTTTATTTAAACAACAATTTGCAATGATTTTTCTTTGGAATAGTTGTCGACCCTATCCTTGAAAAAATCGTTAACTTCCTGCTATTTTAAAAATAGAACTGTTTCCTTATACAGCAGCTCCAACCTTCGATTATTTTTAAACGGTCAATTCCATGAAGATCTCCAATTGTTGCGTGTACTGTTGGTTTTCTCATTCTATAGATTTGGTTCGATGATATCGGATTTTCGCGGGATTGATAAGAACGGATTCCGAACGTAGCGTTTCGCTTTGCAAAATCATCGCTGAAGTGAATGCGGTTTTTCCCAAAAATATTTTTAGATTGAATTCTTTATTCCTTGTGTGTATTTGTGTATATCTCAGTTATTTATAGATAATAGATAATGGGTCATTGAGGTAACGTAGGTGCACTTACATTTTAATTTATTAATTTCTATTATTTCAATTTAAATATTCGTAAATTATCAACATTTACAGCCAAATTCAGGCAATTTGATAATTTATATTATTATTTTTTTTATTTACAAATAAAGACTCCATTAACATTACTTTGTGGGGATAATCCAAGTCTCAACCTATTTTCAATAATTTACGTCTTGGAAATATTTTTTTGTAAAAACACAGAAAGCTCATACATCATCAGAAATGATGATCGTTAGGCTAACCGCAAAAAGTATCAAGACGCTGGATTGGCATTCCTGCGGCAACGAGTAGATAAGTGGACCGATGCTCTGTTGTTATTTAACAGTCGTTTCTGTAAATCAATGTTGGTGTTTCTGTAAAGATGGGAAAAAAATCGAATATCGAGTCATCAAATTCTTACAATTGAAAGGCGATAAGTCTACGAAAATTAAAGCCAAAATGGGGGACAATGCGCCATCATTTGCCATCTGAAATTTTGAACAGCTGAATTTGGCCGTGGTCGTGCCAATTTGGTTAGCGATGAACGTTCGGGACGAGACGGCCAAAAGATGCAACCACTCCATGTGATATTGGAAAAGTTCATAAAATGACGCTAGATGACTGCCGAATTAAGGTTAAAGAGATAGCAAAAATTGTGGGATCCCGAAAACACGCGTTTATCAGATATTCCCCGAAGATTTGGGGATGTGACCGCACGTTAGGTGCCGCGCTTGCCCCTCACGCATTCGAATGAACATTTCGTAAACACTGTTGATGAAGCTTAAATAATAAGTAAACTTGGATACATCAGTAATCAGTACGTTACTGAAGCCAAGCCGAAAGAGTCGACTGCGGAGGGTGAATTGGTTCAGAAAGAGGTGGCAAAAATTCATGAATTGGGGATCAGATTGATAAACCAATCGCCCTATTCTTTTTTTTTTTTTGTTTCCTGTTCGCTCAGGGGACAAAGATTTTCATCCAATGAAGAGGTTATCAGATTCGTAAATGTCTATTTTGCAAAACAATATGCCAACTGCTATTTCAATTTATTTATTTATTTTACGTCCTTACAACAACGGGACGAACCCAAAAATTTTGCAGAACAAGATGAACTTTCGTTGAACGGATTCTAACCTGCTAGTATAAGCTGCATGCTGAAGTCACCACACAACACAGGCGTAAGGCATTATCGAGCTTATATATGTTAAATGTAGAACATAAGGTACGCAGAAAGAAGCAAAGCTTTTTAATGTGCTTATAATAAATCTAAGCAACTTGGTACACTTAGTAACAATATACTCAACGTGCTTGCTGTATATTAATTTAGTATCAAGCATGACACCCAGATCCCTAACCTTAGAAACTTTAAGGTTAAAATATTCCCAACCAAAAAGTACAAAAATTGAAATTTGGGCAAATTTCTGGGGAATTTTGGGGAATTTCTCGAGGTCGTGCTGCAGCCCTAGCGACTTATTAATAAAATAAATCTAAATAACCTTAGACCGACAATATATTGAAGAAAAAGAGATTTTTTGAAGCAAGCACTGATATGCAGGCTGAAAAGTAACGGTCCCAGATGCGATTCTTGCGGTACACCCGATTAAAGAGAAGGGAGCATCGCAGGGAAAAGTGTGTAGGGGACTATGTTGATGAGTAGAACTGAATTTGACAAAAAAGGTACGTGCTTCTGCGTTAAGCCGGCAACTTTTCGAACTATCCGCTTAAATATAAAAAAAATTTGAAAATTAATAATCGGTTCATCTTATACAGCTTTGGAAATAACTTCTTCCGAATTTTAATTTCGACGAATATAATTATATTTTTAAGTGGCTTTCGATATCTCGTCCTCTTGGAATTTTTTTAATTTCCAATAAAGGACGTGAAGAGATTCGTAAATATTAAAGAAGTAAGCATTGAGGGTTGATCAAATTATTTTATTTGAAAAAGTCGCAAATCGAAACGTCGTAAGTGTTATACAGGGTGGTTCAATAATTGAATTATTTGCAAGACATTTTGTAATACTTTAAAACCATAAATAATTCCTAAAGATGTTAATTGGCACGTAGCCTGATATCTAGCAGTAATAATTGATCGAAATATAGAAACACTTGAATACAATTGCTTTCAATATCGGCGTATTGATTGAAGCCCTGGATCTAATCGTGTCAATCGTCTTGCAGTGGCATTTTAATTCATTTAATTATCATTTATCAATTGACGCAAACGCTGTCCCTTTATATTCTATTAATTATGGCTAGAAAATATGCATCTATTTAGATCGTTTTAAATAGGATCGTCGTGTGACTAAAAGGAGAGAAGTTAGACTTTGAAATATGTTTTTTTTTCTAATTTGCGGGTCTCAGTAATATCGATTATATTACTTCCGTTGATCGAGATTTGTTACCCGCCGTCACTGTTGTTTTCCTATCATCCCGCCCTTTCAATTTCTGTAGAATTATTATGTGATCGTAGACCTTTTCTCTTTCCGATTGCCAATATTTGTCGCTTTAATTTTCGTAACAACTGTACGCTGATCATTGTTGTGCCGATTCTTGGGATTGATGATGTTTAAAGCTGGCATTACTCTTACTTATAGCAGCGTCGCCGGACATAAATTGAAGGGGGGATTATTTATTCTATTATTTCCTTTCTGCTATTGTAATTACCAACATATAAATATTAATTTAATTATTAATTCGATTCTCTATGTCCGGCGACGCTGGTATAAGTAGATTAATACCAGCTTTAATAATGTTAACGCAGCAGTTTCCAGTTTGTGAATCTTCAGTACCCCTGATGGCATCGTTATCCTTCTTGGTTTAACTTTACTTTATATTAATCCGAAAACTAAAGAAACTCTTTATTGGGGTCATTGGAAAATTACAAACTCAGATTATTACAAAGGACGATCCAAGGGACTTCGAGCTATGTGTAAGATGGATGTCTTGAGGGTATAGGACTTACCCATCCCGTATTTAAGAATCCCTAAAAAACGAGCCACGTCAGTTATTTAATTTTGTTCAAAGCAAAGCAACAGTTAAATTCGATCCAATTTAATTGTTAAGTTGCGAAAGTTGAAAAAAAAGGCCCAAAATTTCTCACAAATTCTTCTATTCCAAACTAGGCGACCGATTTCGTCTCTAACAAACACATCATCAGGCCAAGAATTAAGGTAACTAGATTAAATTAAAGAAAAGTGAAAAAGTAATAATTTTTTTCTTATTCTAATTACTTCATTAATTCTTGGCCTGATGATGTGTTTGTTAAACACGAAATCGGTCACACACGATAACAAACACATCATCTGGCCAAGAATTAAAGTAACTAGATTAAATTAAAGAAAAGTGAAAAAGCAATAATTTTTTTCTTATTCTAATTACTTAATTAATTCTTGGCCTGGTGATGTGTTTGTTAGACACGAAATCGGTCACACACGATAACAAACACATC
>LR736869.1:6252800-6267314 GCA_902654985.2 Oryctes borbonicus | reverse complement strand
TGTGTTTGTTAGACACGAAATCGGTCACACACGATAACAAACACATCATCAGGCCAAGAATTAAAGTAACTAGATTAAATAAAGAAAAAGTGAAAAAGTAATAATTTTGACTTGTTCTAATTACTTCATTAATTCTTGGCCTGATCTTAAATTATCGATATGCTAAATCCAATAAAATCAGCGAATAAATACAAAACTTTCAATTGTTTCTTCTGGTTTTTCCAGGTATTTATCGAACTCCCATCGTATTTTTTCTTTTTAATAACTGTCTTGAACGCTTAGAAGGGTTCATCCGGGAACACACAGTATACACTTTAAGATACAAATAAAATAAACTCCCTTTTTGCAAATTGTTCAGGAAAAAAAATTGTCTTCCGTCCGCGCACAAGGCGAACACGCCGTGTACGCATTGCTCCAACGATGTTGATTCAACCTCGTAACCGCATAATTCTAATTGTTTAAGTCAATATGTAAAAAGTTGCAAGTCTCAACATTGCGTTATTAATTGAATAAAACAATAACATTATAGAAAATTGTATTTATAGAGTTTAAAATACATCTCTGGGCAATTCCCAGTAACTATTTTGCGCGCACGGCTTTCATGGAAGCACGCAATGCGATACGCGTGACGGCAGATGACGGTAAATACGCATATCTTACACCACAGTCACTTTGATCTAAATTTCTGTATCCTGTATGTTGCATGTAAGCAATTAAAAATAAACAATTGGGAGTTCTGTCTCAATAACTTAAGATCACGCGTGCTATTTGCCAGTACTCCCAAATGTTTTTTTTTCCCCGTTTGCGGTTAAACCATGTTCTTTAGCATTTTTCGAATCGGCATACTTTTTCTTTTTGTAGGTTTCAAATTTCATGGATGTTGCGTAAGAGAATATTGCTGTAAAACCCGCAGAGAAATTTCTCAGTGTTCAGGATAGTTATAAAAATGGCAAGAAAAAAAAAATTTTTTTTAAGTGTAAAATTTATTTTAATACACTTAGTCCAATGTCCTTCTATCTTTCGTATCCCATCTAAATTTTTGTAATTACTTCGCCGTTTGAGCCAAATCTTTTTCCGTTGAGCCAATTTTTCATATTCGGAAGTAGAAAGTAATCCCTGAAGGCTAAATCTGGCGAATACGATGGGTGCAGCAGCAATTCGTATCCTAACCCATGGAATTCTGACGTAAGTGTGCACCTTGATGAAACAGAAATATTTTTTTCGCTAAACGGGGACGTTTTTTCTTTCGCAGAATTATTTAAGCGATTCAATATGTTGGCATAATAATTGTTTTGTCCTCTTCAAGGTAGTCAACGTAGATTGTGCCGCGTACATCCCAAAACACTGCGGCAAAAGGCGGCTTTGGTTTTTTGAGGCGTCGGTTGGCCGCAAGAAACCCATTGTTTGGGCTGTTCTTTGTTTTGTTTTGCGCTTAAAAATAGAAGCTTTGCATTTTAAACATAGATAGCTTAAAATCTCCATCGGAACGAGAATCATGCAATTAATACTGCTAATGTTGGTACACCTGATAGTGTTATAAAAATTTTAAACACCTTTGGTAAATATTATCAAAAATGTTGAAAATATTATAAATAAAAGAAAATAATTATGTGGTCAAGGAACTTCTAAGAACAAGACGCAATAATGTCACCAGCAATTCTGCTTGTAAAAACAGAAAAAAATTTAAGAGAATTGATAAAGATTTGTTTATTAAAAAAGAAGATCAAAGAGCACTAGAGCTGATAATGATAACAGAACTATGCTATTTAAACAACATTATAAAGAAAAAAATAAATCTTTACTTTCTCACGACTTTACATACATAAGTTTATTTTGGACAAATTGGGCAATGAAAATTTGAAATCTTTCAACTCGATACAAATTTTTTTTGTTGGGGAGTGTATTATGTTACACCGTGTAATAAACGGATTTAGTATTATTATCGCGCTTGTATTGGGTAAATCCCCATATTCTCGGTATTACTAAAAAGGGGTACCTCGATTACTAACCTAAATTCCAAACAGCCTTGGCATTTTTCAACTGTTAGCATGCGACGCACGGTACCTTCCAGAAACTCCTCTGACCGCTTTTGGGGTTTATTTAATTTAGTTATTATACAATGCCATTTCAAAAAGGTAACATAAATAATTAACTTCGGTATTTCGATTATTATCAATAATCTCGCCGAAAATCACGGCACCCACAATTAAGACGTCCACGCGGTTCTAAATTTATCGTCGACTTTGCAAAACGAAAAGTTTATTTATTCCTGTCTGGCGAATCGCCTCAATGAAACCGAGCTTTGAAAAGATTCCGCGTTGAAAGCTAAGAGACAACGACATTTGGTAACGATCAAAATTGCGCCTTGGCTACCTACGAAACGAAAAATGACAAAAAAAATTACGCAGGAAATCGAAAATGTAAAATATTATCTTCTCGGATGTGATATTGTAACCGTATGGTTCTACAGATATAATTTGGCAGCGACTACGGATTTTTTTTTTTTTTCGTGACATCCTCGCCTTTTCGACTTCCACCTTAACTTATTTATTGGTCTGGCTCGAAAAAACTCTGTTGACATACAAATGACAACGTATGAGTTGGACGCTGGTGTAAGTAAATGTTACTATGCTCTGTACTGTATCGCGTCAGTCTTTACTGCGTGTTATTATTTTAGATGAGTATCTATTTTCTTAATTTATGGTGTATTTTAGTGTTGTATTTCTAGGAGGGATACTTTTTTTTACGAAAACAATGAAAGGAAAAAAAAATTTTTGGTGCAAATCGTTCAGACAAGGTTTTTGAAGGCTTCCATAGCAGCAACAAAAAGGAGTAATTAGGTGATAAATTAGGTGAATATCAGTAATGAGAGATTCAGCATTAACTGTTCTTCGATCCACCAAAGCAATGCTTACGATATGCTTAGACTAGAAATAATTTTCTTGGAAATGCTTCGTGGGCGAAAAACTTTTCTTGGATTCTGTTCATCCGGGAAGACACAAACAGTTGCTTGTTGCTTAGTGTTGGGTCCCTCCAAATATACCCATTTCAAGTTCCTCTGTCGAATTTTTGAGAATTTCTTTACACTAATTGGCAAAACCCTTTCTTGTGCTTGCGTCAAATTATGCGGAATCCACCTTTTTCATGTCTAAATCTTCGTGCAAAATCGAATCTAATGAGGTCGTTGATATGGTTAAGGATGCTTCTGCCTCATTGTCGATCACACGTCGATCTTCTTCAATTATGTGGCTCATATCATTGATTTTTTTGGAACAACAGCCGATTTTGGTCGACATTCACGAAATTTATCACTGACGAAAGCACGACTACGGCGAAATTCTGTGGACCAGTTGTAAACAGCCTCTTCTGATGGTGCTTCGTTACCAAAAGGCCTAACGCCTAGGCCTCTACTAAAGTCGTAAAAAAACAAAAACCTTCATATAAAAATTCAATTTTTTCACAACATTCTTTTTTTTTAACGTTAACCAAAGAACCTGGCGGTAAATGGTCCACTACATCACCACATGTCCCTACATTAATAGCCATTTGTACAAAAAAAAATAAAAAAACAAATAAAACCAATAAAATAAAATATAACTCCAAAGTTGCTGCATTTCACAAATGTTTAATTGGGGATAAATCCCCGCTTCGAGGAAGCTATACAATTAATTTAATACAATGGCGCCCTTTTCACTTCTACAACGTTTTTGCATTTTCCCATCGGTGTGTTAGAGGTTGTCACCTTGCTGGCAAACACACTCTTAATCAACAACATGACTTCTAGATGGGATAGTATTTTTTTGCAGATTGTTGAGAACTTTTCCTTTCTCGTTGAGATGTTGATTCATCTGCAGCACAATTTGCATCCTTCATTCTCAGAAATTCGCGTTTACTTTTAATCAATCGCATTAGCAACCAATGTGACATCTTTAATTATCCAAACCGGTACGAATTGAGGAATTTTTTCTTTACCTTGTATTTTGCATTCCGTAATTTTTGAATATGTAAAATTTGTGGCTTGATTGTACCTCCAATTCCACATTAAAATTGCCATAACAAAACATCATTAAATAAATATTAAGTTCTACAAATGCCACGATAAATAAATTCAAATCTTTGAAATTCTCTTAGAATGCGATCATATTTTACGCCTTAAAGGTTAAACAAACGCCCGATATAAATTGCTGCAATCCGCATAATACCGAACTTCGAAATCCTGTCGTAATTCAACTTAAACTAATAATTACGGCCCGAACCGGATTTTAATACGCATCAAGGACATCAAATGAATCGAATTCCTTTCCATCGCCAAATACTTTAGGAAGTACGGCGAAAGCTCGTAATGTAATCTCTTGACATTCGCGTGATCGCAGCCAATCGATTGTTAAGGTATGACTAACGCGAGAAGGCGATGTTAAAATAAACCATTCGATTAGTAGAAAATGAATGTACACTCTGCGTGAGAATGGTCCAGCAAACTATGTGGAATCTGGATAAAAATCCAAAATCTGGGAAATGTGGAAATTATCTAGTAAGAAAGGTATTAAAACTGGAGAATGAGATACAGATAACTGGAATATACGAATGAAATAATAAATAAAAGCCGTAGCATTTGTAAAGGATAGAATTGCTGAAGTACGTAAGTGAAAAACTATAACAATTGCTGGAAGCAGAAAAAGCGGATTCGTAAAAACCGCTTAAGCAAACGCTAAAGTCTCGGCACACTCCCACCATACAAATTATTTGATTAATTCGAACCATACCAACATACCAGAAAATGCTTAGAAACAGTAGCCAATGGCCTCATGGTATTGATGGAATCACTTACGGCAAAGACAATGTGCATATTACACACGGATATATTTCTGCCTCGACGTGGTTCCGAGAGTGTTTTTACCCGACCTTCTATCAGCGTTTGTCTCACAGTTAATGCCGCAACATTCGTAACGAGAGCCAGGCATCTCTTGGTGTCCTCAAGTGCCAAGAAACTCAGCCAGTTGTGCTGCACTTGATGATTCGGTCCTGCCATAGGGACAATGAATCAGTTGCCCTCTGCCCATTTTGTTTCTTCCCGCTTATCATTCGGATTGCGTAGAAGCTTTCGGAGTGTATTTTGCTGATATAAAGGGTTCCTCCCTTGTTATTGTCTAATCGGCTTTGCAGTTTAATTGATTATTCAGGGGTGCCGGTTTATTTATTTTTTTATTTATTAAAATAAAAATAAAATAAAACAAAAAATAATAATAAACCGGCATACCCGAACATTAAATTAAATTTTAAGTGGATGTTTAAATTGAATTCTTTCATATTTATAAAATAATTTCTGCCGTATGTACACTGCCGTTCAGAGAAGTTCGGTCGGTTGTTAAAAAATATGAAAAGGTTACAGAAACAAACGAAACTAAAAACAAAATGCAATTTTATTGTATGTACAGGTAAAAAAGATAAAAATAAATAAATAAAAAGTTATTCTGGCCTAATATAATATACTGAACATTATATTTTTTTTTTTCGTCGAAAAAACCTCCTTTGCTGTTAATCACCGCTCGAACTATTCTAGGCATTCTTTCGATAAGGTTTGTTAAAACAGATTGTGGAATATTAATCCATTCATGTTGCAGGATATTCCGTAAATGTTCTTGTGAAGTTGAGCATATTTTTCGGATCCTCCTGTCCAGTTCATCCCACAACAACTCTATCGGGTTCAAATCTGGGCTTTGTGGGGGCCATGTCATTACTTTCAGGGTCTGCTGTTCTTCTTGCTCCTTTAGATAGTTCTTACACACTAACGCGGCGTGTTTTGGGTCGTTGTCGTGCATGAATGTAAAGTTACGCAATCCTGATGGCACTGCATGATTCTGGAGTATTGCAAAATAATTTTCCTTCCTCATTACACCCTGCACTCTGCATAAATCCCCCGTCCCAGCAAAAGAGGAACATCCCCACACTAACACAGAACTACGCCCTTGCTTCACCGTTGGTACAGTGCAGTCCGGGATCATTTTTTCGATTTAGATCTTCGGACATAAACTCGTCGATTTTGCCCGAAAACCTCAAACTTTGACTCGTCACTCCAAAGCACGTGTTTCCAATCATCTAACGACCAATCTAGATGAGAACGGGCTCACTCTAACCGTTTTGCTCTGTTGCCCCGACGTAATAAGGGTTTTCGAATGGCAATGCGTCCATGAAGATCCGCTTGTTGAAGTCGACGTTTTACCGTACTCGCCGAAACTTGTTCTTCACGGCCGCGATTGACTTCGGCTGCGATTTGCGGCGCTGTTAATTTTCTATTGCGTTCGCTTAATAATACAATTCTCAAATCTTCAGCTTTTGTTGCTTCCTAGATGCTCCGGGACGAGCACGATTTTCTATAGTTCCCGTTGTCCGATATCGCTTTATGATGTTATTTACTGTTGAACTTCTCATATTTTTTTTTCTGTAATTTGTCGCCCCGAATATCCTTCTTCAAACAGCGTAATAATGCGTGAACGTTTTTCTACACTGGTAGGCTTGCCACGTGCCATTTTGAAGTAAATTTTCTTAAAACTTTCGCGCAAAAACGACAGATGCACACCAACGCACGTTCAACAGTAAAACGAAGCAAATTTATATCTTTACGCCGGTGATAAATAAACAAGAATGATACTGCGGTATATTTCCTAAATGTATTGTTCGTTAATAATCCCCAAACGACCCGTTTCAAAAGATCGGCACTTCCGAGAAATTCTTGGAATGATAATAAAAGGGACTTTATTGTGGTTGTCGCAATATTTCTACTTTACATAATAATTCATGGCTTTAATCCCTTAGAAAAGAGTGTATGCTTAATATTTTTCTAATTTTATGTATTAATAATTGTATACAGTGTGATATAATAGATTTTTATTGTATGACCGAACTTCACTGAACGGCAGTGTAAATAAGATTTTCTTCTTTCTTTAAGAGACCGTGCAATTGCCAAAATACGAACGCCCATAGTTCCGGAAACGTCCGCTGATAATTAAATATAATAAATACCACAACAATAAAGCGCAAGTCGCACATAAACTGCAGCAATTTTATTCGTGAACATTCAACGTTTTCTCGTCGTTCCGTGCAATAATTCTGGTCCAAACGCGCAAATACTTGGAAGTTCTACAGTTTTGCGTACACGGAGGATCTATGTACCTACGGTTTAATTTTAAACTCGAAACTCGCTGCTATTGTATAATTTAAGTACATGCGTTGGGTATTTAGTTAGATGACTCGCGTAAAATCTTTAACATGCAAAGATAATTTTGTGGAAATTATTATTGATCGTGTTACTATCTGAAAAAGATGCTTCGTCATTTTTTTAGACTACGATGTTGTCTAGCACTAAACAGGAAAGTGCTTTGCGTCAACTTACTGAACATAGGTCCACTTATGTGTTATTATCTGAAATTAAAAATTAAGTGTTTGGGGGAATTTTATGTAACCAAAGCTTTATAAGGTCGTAAAAAAAATTGTTTTTGATCAAAAATAGTTACAAATTGTTCTATAGTTGAACGAAAGACTAGCTTCATTGCTAAATACTATTTATGTCTTTACTTGTTGAGTCTTGCAAAGGACAGGAAGGGATAATTCACAAAATCCGCCAGGACATTCTAGAAGAAAATCATTAAACGTACTTTTGCAAAATAAGCTGTAAAATGAAAATTAAGGAAAAGGAACTTGTTATTTTATTATTATGAAGAAATATGTTGCATATTAATACAAGAAAGATAAGAATATGAATATGGATTGAAGTGGAAGCAACCTTCAACATTAAGAAGAGTTAGAAATTATTATTAACAATGCAGCCTTCATTGCGTTAAACGGTCCACCAAAATTGATCGTTGTTCCAGAAAACATTGATGTTATGCGCAACATGATTGAAGACGATCGGTAAATAATTCAACGTGAGATAGATATCGAAGACTGCAGAACATTCGATTTTGCAGGAACATTTAGATGTGAAAAAGATGAATTCCGCCCAATTTACTTCCCTCATTTCAAGCTCGTGCAGTTGTCGGTACTCGCGAATGATCCCCTGCAGAGATAAAAGAATATTAATCAGAAGACTCCAGAATGCCATCGGCGATGGAATGGAACAGCGATCATAAGATTTATCATCGCCAAACAACATGGAAATCGATGGACCCCAACAGCAAGATTCCTGGAGCTACACTTGGACCGGAGATTTACTTGGATAATGCATGTTGGGACTGTGAGAGATTCCTTCAAGCCAACTCCACTTTCCGGAGATATCATTCCGGATTTGACAAAAAAAAACTCTTATTTCATAGAACATGTTTGAGACCAATCTTAACATATGTAGAGATATTTACTTGGGTCACGGCGGCGTCATTTCAAAAACAAAACAGGATGTTAAGACAGATCTTGATATGCGAGAAACGCTCAATTGTGAGCAGACCTACTTTGCTCGAACTCGGCGAACCCCTTATTGGCAAGAATAATTGAAGAATCTCAAGACCTCCAGATGCAGATGCAGAATTATTCAGCTGCGAGATTGTGTCTATAACTGAGGATATCAACGAGGACAACGATCGATTGGAATAGTCTGATTTGAGCAAACCAGGAGACACATAACACTCATCCCGAGCAGAGAAAATTTATCTGCGTACGAGCGATAAAAACGCTAAAAGGCCTATTAGGCTTAGCTTCTGAGAAAGAAGGAGGTCACCCGATTTTGAAGGGTTTATCATAAATTGTGGATCGTTGTGTCTATAAGATAGACCGAACTAAATTAGGCTGGATAGAAGTACTGGCTGTACAACGTCAGCTTTAAAACTGAAGGAAATATTGAAAAAGCAGCAGCGAAGAATTAAAGAGAATTGCTTCATTTTATTAACAACACAATCTATTGTTGGTAATTAATATTGACTGGTTCAAAGAACGTGTAAGTTGATCCGAAAACATTTCGCCCAGTCAAAGCAAATTGAACATAATTTTAAGCAAATATGAAGTTAATAGGAAACTAATGCAATGAACAATGAAATAGTTGAATTTAGGCTTTCACGACCGTAATCCATAGTAGAAATGTCTTTCGGGTGATGTCGTGTAGTTAATATTTTAGACAGGATGGTCAACGAAACGTCAAGTAAAATATTAACTACACGACATCACCCGAAAGACATTTCTACTAACAATGAAATCTTTATAAGTATAGGTGAGATACAAAGTTATGTAAATTTGCGGTAAGAGGATTAAATTACAATTTAACACGGATAAAAATAAAACCTAAGACAAAATTCTCGTATCGAAGTAGCCTTGAAAAGTATTTGTTTCGCGATCAGGTGTTCCGTCACGGAAGACTAACAATAATCGCGCAGATCGACGGATAAGAGGCCACCTTAAACAAACACGCACTGACCTAAGCCAACAACTTTTCGAGTTGTCGTCGGACAATAATAAGATCGTTTTTCGTGGAATTATACGTATTTGAATATGTAATAACCTCCGTCGATAGCAATCGATCTGAATTTGTGCGACGATAATGGCAACAACTTCAACAAACGTAAGAAATTGGATAAAACAAATTTGCTTATTTGAGAAAAATTTTTTGCTTTCTGTTGATTGGTCAATGTGTGTACAAGGTGGTCTCAAAGTTGAAATTTTTATTTTAACAGATTGTAGAACTCGAAATGATGAAATAAATGAAGTAACAAGAAATTAAATTTTGATCTTCTGTTGTTTAGTTCATTTCCATTCCATTATTAAAAAGTGTTCAAAGTTATCGCAATTTGTTTAGCCATGAGGCTGTATACGTCTCGAAAATGAAATCTCCTCCACGGTAAAGTTCACAAGAATTTCCTAGGAGCTGCTGTTCTCCATTGCAATGAAGCAAGTGTTTTAGGTGGCCCGAAAAGAAAAGATTGCATGGTGCTAGATTCAGAGAGAACGTGCAGGACAACGAACTACATCCATCAAATGTGTCGGAGCTTTGTCTCAGGCTTGTGGCAAAAGTGTCCTTCGTGGTGGATAAACTGTCATTTAGTAGACCAGCCCATGCTGAAAATTGGTTCTTTTCACACCACGCGAATTTTTTTATATTTTTTTTTTAATTTTTTTTTTATGGGATCATATGAATACAATTATTCTTGTCATTCAGTCTGTCATACTTTGCTGTGAATCTCTCTAACTTGAGCTGCTTATAGACCTGGCGTTCGTTACCAGATTATGGAACAAGAATGTCGTCTTCATTCCAGCGTAACCTCTTGCTTTTTCCTTAAAATATGCTGCCTCATGAGCTCTTATAGATGAATTAACAACTGTTCGCGAGGTCAAAGAAACAGTAACATCTTTTAATTTTTTTCTTCTTATACATGCCTCGACTTTGAGAACGCACTGTATAATTAACTAAAATTTACAATCAACTAAAAATTTAATTTGCAAATACTTACTTTCTGAAAGAATAAAAATAAATAGAAGTTTCTTTATAACATTCTCTTTGATAATGTCTGCGTATAAAATGCAGAGCTGCTAATTTTGTCGCTAACGCAGCGGAATGGTGATGGGATAATGCGGACAGATTGTAGGGATCAGGGCCTGTTAAATAGGGGCAATTTCTTGTCGTCATTAGAAATACATGACAATCTCGTCCTTAATTTCATGGAGGGCAACTGCCCCAAAATACTGGAAAATTTGTTTTTTTTTTTAATATATTTGTGGTTTCTGTAAACAGCAATACATTGTTGGGAATTTATTACAACCTTTTCAATACTTTTGTCGAGCCGGTGAGAAATCAGCAGCTACTATTCATTTATAGATTCTGAAAAAAAAAACATTAGAAGAAAGGATTATTAACATTACAAACAATTTTAAGAGAAGTAACCCAATAAATGTACACTGCCGTTCAGAGAAGTTCGGTCGGTTGGTAAAAAACATGAAAAGGTTACAGAAACAAACGAAGCTAAAAACAACATGCAATTTTATTGCTTATACAGGTAAAAAAGACAAAAATAAATAAATAAAAAGTTATTCTGGCCTAATATAACATACTGAACATTATATTTCTTTTTCATCGAAAAAACCTCCTTTGCTGTTAATCACCGCTCGAACTATTCTAGGCATTCTTTCGATAAGTTTTGTTAAAACGGATCGTGGAATATTAATCCGTTCATGTTGCAGAATATTCCGTAAATGTTCTTGTGAAGTTGGGCATATTTTTCGGATCCTCCTGTCTAGTTCATCCCACAACAACTCTATCGGGTTTAAATCTGAGCTTTGTGGGGGCCATGTCATTACTTTCAGGGTGTGCTGTTCTTCTTGCTCCTTAGAGAGTTCTTACACACTAACGCAGTGTGTTTTGGGTCGCTGTCATGCATGAATGTAAAGTTACGGCCTATTACACGCAAGCCTGATGGTGCTGCATGATTCTGGAGTATTGCAAAATAATTTTTCTTCCTCATTACACCCTGCACTCTGCCTAAATCTCCCGCCCCAGCAAAGGAGAAACATCCCCACACTAACACAGAACTACGCCCTTGCTTCACTGCAGGCACAATGCAGTTCGGGATCACTTTTCGGTTTTAGATCTTCGGACATAAACTCGTCGATTTTGCCCAAAAACCTCAAATTTTGACTCGTCACTTCAAAGCACGTGTTTCCAATCATCTAACGACCAATCTAGATGAGAACGGGCCCACTGTAGCCGTTTTGCTCTGTTGCCCCGACGTAATAAGGGTTTTCGAATGGCAATGCGTCCGTGAAGGTCCGCTTGTTGAAGTCGACGTTTTACCGTACTCGCCGAAACTTGTTCTTCACGGCCGCGATCGACTTCGGCTGCGATTTGTGGCGCTGTTAATTTTCTATTGCGTTTGCTTAATAATACAATTCTCAAATCTTCAGCTTTAGTTGTTTTCTTAGATGCTACAGGACGAACACGATTTTCTATAGTTCCGGTTGTCCGATATCGCTTTATGATGTCATTTACTGTTAAACTTCTTATATTTATTTTTTCAGGAATTTGCAGTCCCGAATATCCTTCTTCAAACAGCGTAATAATACGTGAACGTTTTTCTGCACTGGTAGGCTTGCCGCGTGCCATTTTGAAGTAAATTTTCTTAAAACTTTCGCGCAAAAACAACAGATGCACACCAACACACGTTCAACAGTAAAACGAAGCAGATTTATATCTTTACGCCTATGATAAATAAACAAGAGTGATACTGCGGTATATTTCCTAAATGTATTGTTCGTTAATAATCCCCAAACGACCCGTTTCAAAAGATCGGTACTTCCGAGAAATTCATGGAATGATAATAAAAGGGACTTTATTGTGGTTGTCGCAATATTTCTACTTTACATAATAATTTATGGCTTTAATCCCTTAGAAAAGAGTGTAAGCTTAATATTTTTCTAATATTATGTATTAATAATTGTATACAGTGTGAATAATAGATTTTTATTGTATGACCGAACTTCACCGAACGGCAGTGTATGCAGCTACTGTTGTGAATTTGTTTAAAGAAAACGTTACCAATTTATTAACTTATTGCCTCAATGCATACTTGCAATTTACCTATTTCCCAGAAATAATTTAAAATAAAAAATTGCCCCAAAACATAAAGAAGGTAACAGAAAAGATCTGGGAAACTATCGTCCTATTGCGATGGTACCAACCTTCTCAAAGTTATTGGAAGCTATAATAAAGACAGGTTTTAGGACAGTGTCCCAAAAAGCACAGGATTGAAACAACTGATTTTGATAATAAAGAAAAGTGATCTTAATCGTTCCGCCTTGCTAAATAATTTACACCACCGTGACGTAAGAAAGCAGGCACTCAAACTAGCGAAGTCTTATTGAACAAATACGAAGCAATTAGTGGCTTACAACGGTATCCTTTCTAATCTGCAAAATACTAATAGTGGCGTACCTCAAGGGCCAGTACTCGGGCTGTTACCGTTCTAGATAATATATACTGGAACGGTATATTCGTATGAAAATAACAAAAGGAATTAAAAGAGAAATTGAATAAAAGTGCCAACACGGTAGATTAGCTAAAACACATGAACGAATTAAACAAAAAACTTATGCAATAGGAAAGATGGCGGCCTGCTCTAGTTCACTCCAGGATTGCGTGGGGGACCTCTACTAATATGTGTCTTCCCGAGATAATTGGCAACATATTGTTTTCCATCTCATGGGCATCATCAACCCCAGTTGTCGGAGGTCGAACGTTTACCATGGGCGACGGTGGTTGGTCTAAATTCCAACGTAGTACCATATATTTGTACTCTTCTTTGTGCGCAGCATGTACTCATGTTTTCATCTCTTCAGAGGATGTAGCGCATGACTTAAGTAGCATCGTGTAGACGGACATAGACCATAATTTAGATCCGTACATTCCAAGAGATGCACAGACAGACCTCCGCTTTTCGTTTAAATAAATTTAGCGACTAGTAGAACATTTCTATTTTGCGTCGCTTTGACTGAAAGAACGAAACCGCTACTACGTAGAAGACGTTGAATTCAACGTGAACCCGGCCTTATTTTAATTGGTATAAGCAAATGCAAGAGGCGTTATTACGTAAGATCGTTCTCATTACTCCTTCGTTTTGCACGGCGATCTTGCCTTGGTCGGTCGTGCCCGCTGCACTCCGTAGGCCTTGCAGAATGACAAAATATGCTCGCGAGAAAGTAAAAATTCCGATCGGGTTAGCCGTAAAAGCCCACGCTTAACGGCCGTTAATCTATTTTTACTTTAAGCGCGGACAAAAATAGCTTTTTATATTGTAGGCTTGTCGTTCGCCTGTTGACCGGCGCGACGGTGGTTTTCGACGTATATTTCGAGAAGAGGTGTTAAGAACCGAAGCTAAACGGCTAGGCGGTAATTCGTGGCGAGTTTAATCGAGAATGAGAAACGGCAATATTACTCCAATTTTAACCGGGAGAGGCGACCAAAGCAACGACGCTTCGACGCGTTGGAAATTTAAAATCGTCTGCATTATTTGTTTACGCTTTGACGGTCGTAAAGTATTAAGCAGCTAATTAATTTTTTTCTGCGTAAATGGAAATCAAAGGAAAAGCAAATACGCAGTAAACGGCTTGGTGTTTATTGATATTATAGTACGCATCTTATACCATACGTTGAGGAACCTTTAGCCTGAGCGATGATTGAAACTAATGACTAAAACAGTGATTAAATTAGTTTTAATCATTAATTATTGATTTAGTTTCAATTTTAATCATCAATCTGAGTATAAGTTCATTGAAATTGTTGTATCCAATTAATTACCAACTCCCCACTTATTCTTTTCTTCTTTCATTTTGTTTCTTATGCCTTTTTCTTTCCCTTCTATGCGTTCTTTGTCCGTTCATTCTCTTTTTTTCTCTACTTATTCTGCTTTTTCACTACCCCCAATCTGCTCCTTCTTCTGATCCTTCCTCTGTTCTCTATCTTCTACTTCTTCCCTTTGTTTTTCTTCTTCCTCTTTTTCTCCAACCCCTCCTTCTTTTTCGCTTCTTGTTTCCCTCCTACATTTTTCT